>CM053615.1:38034767-38046468 GCA_028646535.1 Procyon lotor | reverse complement strand
CTTTACCCCACCAAGCCACCCATATGCCCTGCCAGGTTTTTTTTAAACCAGAGGATTATCAGGATCTTATTTGGTTTTAAGTAGGTCTCTCTGGTAGTCTTGTGAATTCAAGGCTAAGACCGATGACTGGGAGAACTGTTAGCAGGTCAGGCCTAGAATATTAAGTGACTTACCTAAAAGTGGCTAAAGTCACAACAACAACAAAAAGTTGAGATTAATTTGCTGATTAATTACCTGATTACATCCCTACAATATCTCCTTCCCTTTGTTTATAAAGGATATGCCCCTAGTGAAATCATAATTGAAGTAAGATAATTAATACTCATTATAATACAGTATATTTCTGTTTTACAATTCTGAAATTATAAAACTCCCATAGCCAGTAACCATACTAAGGGCTTGTGTTTGATTCTTACATTTGCTTTTATGCTGTGGTCTGGGTACTATTCGGTCCCATTCTGAAAGGCTGATTTGTGGTTGCCCAGGGCAATGGGAGGAACTGGACATATGCCTCTAGCACTTAGTAGGCTAGCCCTGATTCTTCACCTGGCTCAGCTTTCCAAACAGCAACTGACAATAAGTCACAAGGCACGCGTGCATTTTAAGCTTCTCCTTGTGTCAGGTTTGTTCAAGTTCCATTGACCAAAGTCAAGTCACACAATCAAGCCCAGACTGAAAAGGTAGAGGAAAAGACTCCACAGCTTTACAGGAAGAATGACGGAGTCACACTGCAAAGCGGTCTCATTTAGAAATCATAGGAACTTGTGGCCAATTTTTTTGCATTCTGCCACAGAGTATGTTTTGACCAAATATTTTATTTGAAATTATTTCTTTGCAAACTCTCATATAATTGTCCCTTCTGTGTTTCTTGAGAGTATATTAAGATATATTAAGATATAATATGGAGGTACTGATATTCACAGGCTATGCTGACTTGAACTGTATTTCTTATGTTATTATGCTATTTCTTCTCCACAGTCTTATAAAATATGTACTATTACTTTAGACTAGGAAACTAGAATTTAAAAGAGTTAAATTGTTGCTCAAGTTCAAATCAATAAAAAGAAATCAATCAATCAATCAATACAAAAATTCAGGGCTACCGATTACAATACAATTTTCTTTTTATTGTGCTATGATGTTAATAAAATGTCCTGTGAATTAGAGATAAAATCAGATGGTGAGGTTGAGTGCTTCCACTAACAAAAAGCTTCTGCATACCACTTGGAATGAAAAGTAGGTTTCTGAGGGCACCTGAGAGGTTTGAGCTGCCCACTCTTGATTTTGGCTCAGATCATGATCTCAGGGTTGTGAGATGGAGCCCCACATCGGGTTCCATGCTCAGTGGGGAATCTGCTTAAGATTCTCTCTCCCTCTGTCCCCCCTAAAATAAATAAATAAATCTTTTTTAAATAAAGAAGGCGGTTTTCTGTTTCCTTTGCATAGAATTAAATATATTAAAAAATTTGTAGGACAGTATGTCATACTGTAAATGTTATTCTGAACATTCCATAGCTAAAGCTGATTTAATGTTGTATGTTTCTCAACATGCCAGTGGAAAATATGCTACCAACCCAGTTTCTATTCTTAAAGGAAAGTACATTAAATTATATTTTGATTTTTGGCAACCTATAGATTTATTGTTTGTCTCTAATCTTTTATTTTTAAAAAATGTTTTTAGTTTAGACATCGATTGCTGATTAATAATAAAAATAATGGTTTTGATGACAATAACAATAATAGTTACAGTTTTCTATGTGCCACGCCTTTATCATGTATTTTCTCATTTAATAATTCCAAATTATCAATACGTATGCAGTTTGTCATTTCAAAGAAATGTTCAGAGGGGTTACATAAGGTTCTGAAGAGGTCACACTAGGACACAGAAGAGTGAGGATTTGAAAATCTGTGTGCCTGACTCTAATGTCTATATTCAATATATTAGAACTACTACTACCTCCACTACTAGCACCACCACCAAACATTACACAATGCTTACCCTAGTTAGATTCCATCTTAGAAGATAAATTTATGTATATTAACTCATTTAATCCTGAACATAATCTTAGATGCATCCCCACTTTACAGAAAAGGAAATAAAGACTCAGAGAATTTAGTTCACTTGTGTAAAATTACAACTATTCGATTACACAACCCATATTCTATCCCAAACAAGCTGACTTAAGAAGATATGCATCTATCCACCATCTTAAATTTTCTCTACTGCAGTTATTGCTTCTGTCATTTGTTTAACAATTGCTTATGTTGTGGTTGATTTCAAGAAGGAGTGTGTTCTCATTTCCCATAATGGGACCTATTTAAACTTCATCTGATGCATTTCCCCCTAGATTCCTCATTTTTTCTTGTCTAGTGGTCATGATGACTTTATTTGTAAATATTGTAAAAATTTCATGGAAAGAACTTTGAAGAAGCTGTATAGCTTCTTGTATACTTCTGTTAATAGAAAAGTACTCTCTGTAATACTATGATTTATTTCGCTGAATTTTAAAGGTCATACTCCATGCTTGGCAAAAGGTAGATTTCCAGTGAATATTCAAGGTTCACATTTTAAAAAGTATCTCCCAGGCAGAAAGTACAAAACACAGTGTTGAGAATAGACTGGCTGTTGTTTAAATGTCTCAAACTTTGATATGAAGAAAACTATAAATTATTTTTTTTCAAATGCCATGTAATAAGTATTTAATAAATGAATCTTAATGATTAGGCCAGACTAGGGGTGCCCACACAAAATGTAAAGAAATAGTTTTAAGACAAGTCTTTTACAGATTAAACCATAAATTATTTTGATAGCCAAGAACAAAGGCTCTCAAACATGGCCTACGTAAAATTTCAAATGATTCATGTTTTTAAAGATTTTGTGGCTTTGATGAGAACTTTTTTTATATAAATTATAATTTGGGAAATTAAAATTTGTTACTTAAAATCAACCCATGGAGCACTGGGTGATGTATGGAATTGTTGAATCATGATATTGTACATGTGAAATTAATATAACCCTGTGTGTTAACTATACTGGAATTAAAATAAGATAAAATAAACCCAATATACTTATTTTTTGTAACATCTGATCTTTTATTCATTGGTTACAAAGAAATTAATCATGGAAAGAAGGGTATGTTTGCAGGTACTTGACATGGTTAAGTTCAGGCCACAATATCCAGCTCAACTCTGTGGGGTATGTTTCAATCATCACTTCAGTTTCCAAAAATCTTTCCCATATATGCCACCCAGAATTCAACCAGAGAACTGTGTGGAAGTACATACATTAGCTCATTTTTCTAATTTCTATGACAATTAGGATCCAATCCATACATCTCCAGGTCAGGGATACTTTGAGTTTTCTGGCTTTGGGTAGCTGGATGCATTTTACGTTGCAATCAGAGAGGGAAATGAAAAGGGGGCATATGTTTGGTTTTATGTAATGAGAAGTCTAACAAGTTAAATTCAGATCATGAAAGCATGAGAACATGAGCATGTTGAAGAGACATCAAAGTGAAAATATTCATTAAGTGTTTGGAATTGAAAGTCTGTATTTAGGAGAAATCAAAGTGTTATACCTATTCTCAAGGAAGCTGTGTTCCTAGAAGTGTAGAGCAGTCTTTTATATCCAACCCTCCATGTTAAAATCTGTGAATTGGAGCAAATATTTTCATGTGTTCTTCAAGTGACCAATTTGTAAAAGCAGCAGTTCTGTATTTCCAAAGTCCCTTTTAGGTCTTAATGAGAGGGCTTATATGCTTGCCAATAATATTTAATACATGTTTCTTTGACTCACCACCCTTTGGGAAAAGAAATATCCTGTCCTTTTACAACTGTGCTACTGCTCTGCTTTTGAACCAAATGGTGCATATCTCTGGAAGGGTTGGAGGAGTTACTGATTATGAATCTCAAGGGCCCTTGTTCACATTTGGCTCCTTTGAAGTGCAGGACAGACACACACACAGCAGGCACAGTTATTGGATGGAGACCCTGCTGAGTGGTTAAGTCTCTACTTGCTGTGTCTAAACCATTTGGCAGGCACAACGGCCTTCTTTTCCTTCATAAGCCTAAATTTGTCCCACTTGGAAAACAAATAGTAGACCTCTATCAATGCAGAAAATCATCCAATCATGCTCATAGGCAACTAAAAAAAATCATACAAAAGTATGTATCAATCTAGTATCTGAAATTTCAGTTAGAATCATTGGGTGCTTATCTCACTTATTTTTCAGAATATGTCTAAAAGATTTGTTATCAAAGGATGATTATCCTAGCTGACAATACTTGTTAAGCAATGAATACCTTCAAAACCTAATTTATTTTATTTGGTCCTACACATTTCTGTATGAAAGATAAGAAAACCATCTTCCAGAGCGAGTAAAAAATTATTTTTTTGAAATACAGATCTGGCCATAGTTCTCCCTTGCCCATAAGAATTCAATAGCATCTCCATAACACATACTGGATAAAATCTATGTTTATTTGTATCATATATAATCTTTCCATTCAAAGATCAGCAATATCACCTATGAGTTTGCCAGAAATTCAGAATATCATGATCTTCTCCAGACTTTTGTAATCATGAGCATCTGTGGAACCAGAACCTTAGGTCACTCACACCCATACTAAAATTTGAGTAGTAGTATTTTATAGGATTCTTCATCATATTCCCCCAATTAGCAACTTCTTGCCTGTTATCCACTGTCCTTTCTTGCTGTTCCCCAGCCAAGCCTGAACGTCCTAAAGTCCAGCCACACTAATCCGATCATTCTCTGAACTGCCCTTTCCCTTTTCTGTGCCTAGGCCAATACATGAATAATAAAACCACATATTTCATTTCATTGGGGGGCTATGATATATAAATTAGATAACAAATACAGGCCATAATCCATATCACATGATAACTGAATAAATGCTACTTCTCACCATGACCACGAATCTACATGTTTATTTCCCCCCCACACTATGTAGAGTGTGAGTTGTTAAGGGGTCAGTGCTACATATTAGCCATTCTGTTAACCATCTCACCCTGTTTCTAGTACATAGTAAGCATTTTAAAAGTGTGGAAAATGAGAAACCAGTGACTTGCCCAAAAATACACTGTAAAGCTATGAATAGCATAAGGGCTAAAATCCATGTTAACATATTTCTAGTGTGGACTTCCTTCTGCCTAGTCTCTCCCTACACCCTCTTATACACAGTTCACATGCATACACACACATGCATGCATTTATACCAATATATTCAGATATGCTCCAGAAGTTCTAATGTGGATACCTTAGAATTGTCTAAGGGCAAATCAACATGAAACCTATTTGGATGAACTGACAAAATGGCTACAGATGGAAATAAACCCATGCCCATAAGAAACCACAAAAACAGGAGATTAAAAAAAAAATCCAGAAAAATACCCAGGAATAGCTGAGAATCAAATTATCAGGGGCACCACATACCATACCAAAGTCAATGTATAAGGGCAAGCTTCAAATTAGGATCTCAGAGACAAGAAAATAAATATAGGTAAGATTGAAGCCAGGGTCAAAGCACAACAGGAATAAGAAAGATGGGATCCAAAAAAAAAAAAAAAAAAAAAAAAGATGGGATCCTAAGATCATGCCATTATTTGATGCTCATTGTGTGGTCTGACCAGGTGGGGTGCTAAACAAGTTGGAACTGCCTTCACTGGCAAGTGATTATCTAACTTTGTTTTTGTCATTTGTGCAAATCTTGGTGTGGACATAGAACTCTGCATGGCACTTCCATCTCAGACAATATAAGGGATAATTAAAGATGCACGTGAGGGTAAACAATTTGCTGATAGCTCTTGCAAAATACTAGATATAGATGGACATGAAAATTATTAGTTAAAATAGTATTTCCTGACAAACCTCACTGACCCTCCAGGCTGGCTGAGATGAGTAAGGAGAATCCATTCTTTCCATTACCATTACTGTTTCTGTCTGGCATTGTCAATATACTGCATGTTACCGGACTCTTCAGCAAAGCATTTAAGCAGAAATGATGTTTTCCAGATTGAATATTAGCTGCTCTTTTTCAGTAAGATATCTTAGCAATATACTCAAAACTCAGAGTAGTCATAGCTTCCCTTTATTAAGCACTTACTAAAAGTCACAAGTGGCTTAATTTTTTTTTAGACATATAATATGTAACTTTCTTGTTTGTTTTTTAAAATCTGAGCTCATACTGATAATTTCAATTCAAATTCAGGAGCACATACTTTCAGTTATTCTCACCAATCTCGCATACCTTTCTTCAGGCTGAGAAATTTAAGAACTCAGCAACATAATATAATTATTTTGTTTTATCCCACCTAATACACACAATAGTCTCAGCACAGTAATACTAACACCACCTATAATATAACTACTGAAAAAGAGTTTAAGAATTTTTATTCTATTCCTCTCATTCTCAGGACATAGAGTTGAATTACCATACGCTAAAATCATTTGAAGTAACTTCTCTCTGTGTGGTAATGCCACTAAATTGAACAAAAGGCTTATTTATTTCATTGTGCTTTCATTTTATGAATTGTAGGTACACATAATTTGGTTGTACAATTTTTCAAAATATGTATATGAATAAAATCTATAGATAAATTAAACTCAGAGAAGTTTAGCTTTTTTTCAAGACCTAATATCCATGTTCCCTCTAATATGTAACATTTTCTCCCCAAAAGGAAGCTATTTCTGCTTTTGGCTTTGTATTTTCACTGTTTAAAAAAAAAGTACTATCTGTCCACACAGAGACAAATATTTGTATTCTTCTCTTTCTTAGATAAACAGTAGCTTATTATACACATATTTGTACATCTTTTTTTATTAACCTTTTATGCCTGATTTCATGAAATGGGCAAAATAGGTCTTTAATTCCTATTAATAGGTTGATGTGGGAATCAGAAGAAATAACAGAGAGAACCTAGCTTAATGGCCACATAATAGTCATTCAGTGACTATTAGTAAAAGTTGAATATGGAAGGAGACTTTATGTCTATTTTTGATATGGCTTATGAAAAATCAGAAGACATAAGTAGTAACTTTGTCTTCATATTTGGTGTGTGGTCTTGACAAGCCTGACAAGAGCTACAGAGCCCCATCTGATAACATTGAAAATTCTCACCAACCAATCAATCCAAGTGTGGCTTCTACAAAACATATGGAAGTAGATCAAAAAGAGAGCAAAGAATCTTCTACATCTAGTTACTGCAGTACTTCCTCTGGCCAAATCATAACCTTGAATCTGGTAAGACATGCATCATGAAGAGTCATCAAACTAGAGCTGATTTCTTGGCAATAAGATGAATCTTTTCTTATTTTCAGATAAATATGCTTCTATCCTATAGACATCACATTTTCTACTTGCCTAGGCATTTCATGTTAAGTGTTCATAGCACCCATCTTTCTAATAGAGAGAAAGGAAGGAATGTCAGAGGGATGGCAGGAAGGGAGAAATGAGGGGAAGAGGAGGAGAGTGGGAACATAGGAAGATAGATGGAAGAGAGGCAAGGAGAAAATTATTGTTACTTACTGTGGTCCATACAACTCATTCATTTATAAATTGGCCAAATAATGCTTACTGTGGACTTACTCTCAGTCAGGAACTAAATCAGATATGAGAGACATGCTGGTGAATGTGACAGACATGGTCCCTTCCCTCAAATTGCTCATATTCCAGTAGTGATCACACACATAAACAAAGTCAACAGGTCATGTCATTGTAACTTCCAAAACTTTCTTATGATTTTTTATAATAATAAAAATAAAAGTAATATTACTGTGGCTTTGAGGCCTTACTTTACCTGGTCCCTGCTTCATCCACAGCCATTGTCACTTACTGCTCTGTCATTCCACTCCAGACATACTGGTCTCAAAGTTTCATTTCCACTTCAGTGTCTTTGCACTTGCCTATTGCTTCTTCCTTGCATGCTCTTTCTTCTCTCTCTCTGTTTTTAAGATTTTATTTATTCATCTGAGAGAGAGAGAGAGAGAGAGAGAATGAGCAGGAGAGAGAGGGAGAAGCAGGCTCCCTGCTGAGCCAGGAACCTGATCCAGGGCTGGATCCCAGGACCATAGGACCACAATCTGAGCTGAAGACAGATGCTTAATCAACTAAGTCACCCAGGCACTCCACAAGCTCTTTCTCTAGATCTTTACATGCAACATTTATTCACTTCCATGATAAGCAAAATAACACACCCCATCTTAAAAGATGTCCATGTCCTGATCCCCAGACTCTGTGAATATGTTATGATACATGGCAAAAGGGGCTTTGAAAATCTTAGTTGTATTAAAGGACTTGAGATGGAGAGTTTATCAGAGAAAGATATGATGATGGAAGAAGGTAAGATAAATGTGATATGATAAGACTTGATCCATTGGCTTTGAAGATGGAAGAAAGTTACCCTGTGACAAAAAATGTGGACAGCCTCTAGAATTTGGAAAAAGTGAGGAAACAAATTCCCTGGTGTGGTCTTCAGAGGAGTGCAACTCATCTAACACTAATTTTATCCCAGTGAGATCCACATCAGACTTCTGATGTACAGAACTGTAAGATAATAAATCTGCATTATTTTAGGTGACTAAATTTGTGGTAATTTGTTACAGCAATAATAGGAAACTGATAAAACTTTATTTAGGTCTCTGAAAAATGTCATCCTCTTAAACAGGCCTTTTGTAATATATCTATCTACAGCAATCCTTATTCTATTATTCCCTAACCATATGCCCTATTTTTTTTTCTTCTTAATGACTAGCATTATTTAAGATTATATTATTGGTTTATTGTTTTTCTCTCTCCAACAACAGAAGATAAGCTCAATGAAGGTAGTGAACTTTTTATTATTCTAGACATCACCCACAACCTAGACCAATGTCAAGCACAGGCTAAGTGGCACTCAGAAATAATTTATTGCAAAAAAAATAAATAATTTATTGCATGAATGAATGAATTTCAAATATGTAAGGATGAGTGTAAGGCACTCTACTGGTGTATAACAAGATAAACCACCTAGTCTGAGGGTTTCAGAAAAATGTCTTGGGGTCAGTAAATTTTAAACTGCATTAGGTATTTTAATTTTATATTTATATGCTATCTCCCACAATGGATTCTGCTAATAGCAGAAACTTGGTTTTATCTGCCCCTGTATCTCCTGCCTAACGTAGGCTATGAGGAAGTGTTTGTTAATGAATGTGCACTTGCATGACAATTTTTGAGGTAGTCATGGAGGACACTGATAAATTTTTGTTTTTCAGCTAAATACCACTACCTTAATAGTGGATGAAATAGTTATGGAATTTTCTGGTATTGATGATGAGAGATAAGCTGGCTGAGATAGGACTTTTTTCCAGAATGGACAAACACATTGCATATGAACATCAGTATAGAAAAAGGGAGAGAAAAAGAATACACTTAATTATAGACAAGCACTCACTTTTTTTTTCTTGAAAATAACACCACAATTGTTTTAATACTTTTTCAAAGAAGGAATCCAGGTTGTTTATAAAAGACTAAGAAGTAGAACTCGGTCTGCTAAGGCTGAACACATAAACTGACTCTCTAATAACCACTTGGTTAATGCTTTTCTAGAATGGTTGTCAATAAGTTGATTTTTTTCTTAGAAAGGTGTTTGGGATTGCTGTGACCTGATTTTGGACCCCGCTGGGCCATGTGTGTTGAGTGGTTATTTTTGCAGTTTTCTTCCACCGCAAGTTACTGATGAGCTCTTTAAGAGCTAGGGTCTGTATGAGCAACTGTTCCAGTTCTCTCCGCCTCCTCATTGCTACTCTTCTTGTTCTTTTCCCATTTTCTATTTACTATAATTTCTATGCTCCATATTAGGCATGTGCTTGTTAATGATGCCAGAAGAGAGCTCACTGTCTATTTTTACCATGCAGGGCAGTCATCAGCAAAATTAACCGATTTGTATTGACTTGAAACTGTTTTGTTAATCACGTGTTTTGTGACTTATGATCTCTGATGGCACAATGTGGCTGTTCTTGGGGCCGGGCTATTTTTATTCACACACAAAACAAAAAATTATTTTTAAAAGCACCAACAAATTCCCTCAAATGTGTATCATATGTAATCATTTTTAAGTCATTTTGGGCATTTTTACAACCGTAATGCAGTTACTTAGATATTTTTCATACCAAGATTTTGTAATTATTTATTTTATTAGTTTCAGAATATCCACAACAATAAGCTTTTATCTCTAAAATGTCAAGGTAATAGAAAAGTTGAGAGAGTCTGTTTTATTTTAGTAGACAGGCTCTGAAGTAAACTCACAGGAGAACATCATGAACGTCAGGTTGATTCTTGGGACTTGAATACTCATTTCATAGAAATGAAACCTGGATTAAGGATCTTAAAAGAAAGAAAATATAATTTGCCATATGGTATGATTTGACACTATTCTTTACCAATAGGTAAAGTATTCTCATTAAAACATAATTAGAGCATGTTATTCTTCTGCTTCTGAAGGCTGACCATTTCACTCAGAGTAACAGCCTAAAGGACTGAATGATCTGTGCCCACCTGCTCCCCCTATCTATCTTGCATTTAGTTACACACATGACCTTGGTTCTTACCACTCACTTAGGTTCCCTCACCTTTGCCACACTGGCCTCAGAGAGATGTGAACACATTAAGATGGCTCTCTTGTGAGGGATGTATATTTTCTGTTTTTGCTGCACAGAATGTTTCTCACTATGATATTTTCTCATTCTCTCATTTATTTCATGTCTCTGGTCAAAGGTCACCTTATCCAAGAGACTTTTTTTTTTAACATTTTCTTTATTGATTTGAAAGAGAGAGAGAGAGAGAGAAGGAGAAACCTCAAGCAGATGAAGTGGCAGAGGGAGAGGGAGAAGCAGTCTGGGTCCCAGGACCCTGAGATCTTGACCTGAGCCCAGGCAGACACTTGACCAACCGAGCCACCCAGGCATCCCCTGAGAGACTTTCTTTTCATGAAATAAGTACATAACTTCATATGATTTGTCTCACAATAATGTAATTTTTCTTTTAAATCACCTTTTCTGAAGTGTCTTTCACATAAAAATGCATGATTTTAATTACATAATTTCATGAAATTTTATTAATGTATACAACCTTAAACACCCTTATAATCATCACTATAATCAAAGTACAGATCATTTCATCACTTATCAAAAAGTTCCCTTCTGACCAGGGGCATTCAAATGCGCTCCTTGGGACCAGCCCACTAATCTTTCTGATAATATAGATTTGCTTTGCCTATTCTAGAAATGCATATTAATGAATTCAAACAGTAATTGCTTTTTTGTATCTGGCTTTTTTTCCTCAACATGTTTTTGAAGTTCGCCCATGTTATTTGTGTACCAGAAATCTGTTCTTTTTACTGCCAAACAGAATCCCACTATATGGATATATACCACAATTTATTTACTCATTCATCTTTTGATGCACATTCAGATTAGTTCTAGATTTTCACTATTATCAATCATACTATTTTTTTTTTTTTTTAAAGATTTTATTTATTTGACAGCGAGAAACACAGCGAGAGAGGGAACACGAGCTGAGGGAATGGTAGCAGGAGAAGCAGGCTTCCTGCAGAGCAGAGAGCCCGATGCGGGGCTCGATCCCAGACCCCTGGGATCTGACCTGGGCCGAAGGCAGACGCTTAACGACTGAGCCACCCAGGCGCCCC
>CM053615.1:37991026-38034267 GCA_028646535.1 Procyon lotor | reverse complement strand
TTTTTTTTTTTTTTTAAAGATTTTATTTATTTGACAGCGAGAAACACAGCGAGAGAGGGAACACGAGCTGAGGGAATGGTAGCAGGAGAAGCAGGCTTCCTGCAGAGCAGAGAGCCCGATGCGGGGCTCGATCCCAGACCCCTGGGATCTGACCTGGGCCGAAGGCAGACGCTTAACGACTGAGCCACCCAGGCGCCCCTATTATCAATCATACTATTAAAAACATTTGTGTATAGGTATTTCCACGGACACATATTATCCTTTTCATGGGTAAAAAGTGTAATTGATCATTTGATAATTATACATTTAACTATTATTTAATTAAACTATTTATTTTAAGGTACGGATTCACATAAAATTGTAAGAAATAATGCAAGTATCTTTTAGCCAGGTTCTCCCATTGGTAACTACAGTACAATATTACAACCAAGAAATTGGCAATGATATAATCCATAAATGTTATTCAGATTTCACCAGCTTTATATGTACTTGTGCGTGTGTGTGTGTGTGTGTGTGTGTGCATGCGTGCATACATATGTGCATGTAGTTTTACAGTTTTATCACATTTTGGGGTTTGTGTTCCTACCACCATATTCAAAATACAAAGCAGCTCTATCATGACAAGAATCTCTCTTGCTGCCCTTTTACAATAACAACCACCTTCCTTCCCCAATCTCAACCCCTATCTGATCCCTGGTAACCACTAATCTGTTCTCCATCTAAATAATTTTGTAATTTCAGAATATTATATAAATAAAATCATAGAGTATATAACCTATTAATACTGTTTTTTCTTTCCCTATAATCCCTTAAGATTCACTCAAGTTGTTGCTTTTGTCAATAATTTGTTCTTTTTTATTGCTAATTAACATTCCATGGTATCAATGCACCACAATTTAACCATTTACCTATAGAAGAACATCTGAATTGATTCCGGTTTATGCTTATTATCTATAAGACTGTTAAGAATGTTTTTGTATGAATATACTTTTCATTTTCCTGGGATAAATGTTCAAGAGTGCAATTGCTGAGTCATATATGATTGTTGAGTGCTTTATAAGAAACATCAAATTGGGGCACCTGGGCGGCTCAGTTGGTTAAGTGCCTGCCTTCGGCTCAGGTCATGATCTCAGGGTCCTGGAATCAGGCCCCGCATTGGGCTCCCTGCTCAGCAGGGAATCTGTTTCTCCCTCTCCCTCTGTTCATTCTCTCTCTCTCTCTCTCTCTCTCTCAAAATAAATACATAAAATCTTAGGGAAAAAAAAAGAAAGAAACATCAAATTGTTTTCCAGAGTGGCCTTACCATTTTGTACTGCCACAAGCACTGTACGAGTGATCCAATTACTCCTTATCATCCTCAGCATTTTTTAAAACTTTAGCCATTTGGATAGACATGCAGAGCTATTCCATCATGGCTTTAATTTGCATTTGGCTAATGGTAATGTTGAATATCTCTTATATGTTTATTTGTCATCTGTACATCCTCTTCAGTAAAATGTCTGTGTATGACTTTTGCTTATTTTCTATTTGGATTGCTTTCTTATTGTTGCCTTTTTTTTATTTCTTTACATACATTATGTCCCAATCCTTTTTTGGCTATGTTGCTTACAAATATTTTCTCTCAGTCTGTAGCTTATTCTTTTCATATTTATAATAAGGTTTTTGGTAGAGCAAATGTTTTAAACTTAGATGAGACCCAATTTACCAATTTTTCCTTTTATGGGTAATGATTTTAATATCAAGTTTAAGAACTCTTTGCCTAGCTCCAGAACCTGAGGGTTTTCTCTTAGTTTTTTTTAAGTTCTACAGTTTCATGTTTTACATTTAAGTCCGTGATTCATTCTGAGTTATTTTTTCTATAGATTGTGAGGATTAGGTTATGGATTCAATCTTTTTTTGTTTTCTTTTTTCCTTTCTTTTCCTCCAACTTTATTTTTCTCCTTCACTATTGTATTGGCTATTCTGAGTCTTTTGCCTTTCCATATAAACTTTAGAATCAGTTCATCGGTATCCACAAAAAAAACTTGCTGGGATTTTTGTTGGGATTGCATGAATCATAGATCAAGTTGGAAAGAACTGACATCCTGACAATATTGAGTCTTCCTATCCATAAACATGGAATACTTCTCTACTGATTAAATTCTTTCATTTCATTCATTAGAGTTTTGTAGTTTTGATCTTGTACATATTTTGTTAGATTTACATCCAAGTATTTCATTTATTTGTATGCTACTATAAATGATATTTTGTTTCCAATTTCAAATTCTACTTTTCCATTGTTGGTATATAGGGAAGCAATTAATTTTTACATATCTTGTATTCTGCAAACTTGCTATGATTGCTTATTATTTCAGGAGATGTTTTTTATTAACTTCTGGACTTTCCACATAGGTGATTATGTCATCTGTGAACAGTTTTATATCTTTCTTCTCAACTTGTATTTTTGTCTTGTCTTATTCTATTAGCAGTAATTTCTATTATGATGTTTAAAAAGAATGAAGAGAAGGGAATTCATAGCTTTGTAACTAATCTTAGTATGAAACCTTCAAGTTTCTTACCACTGTACGATGTTAACTGTAGGATTTTTGAAGACAGTTTTTATCAGGTTGAGAACATTGTTCTCAACCTGAGAACATTCTCAATTCCTAGTTTAGGAATTAGAGTTTTTAATCATGAATGGATGTTAGCACTACTATCTCCCTTATTTTATTGTTTCCCAAGTTGTCTTTCTACCATTCTTGATCCTCTGTACTCTATTTTCAAAGCAAGTGTAGAGTGATAATGGTAAAATTTACATCAAAACTCATTCGTCAATGTCCCTAATAAGTTCCCATCTCACTCAGATAAAACTCAAACACCTTATAATAACCTACCAAATCCTACATGATCTGCCCCCTCTCCTTGTCTTGCAAGACTTGATCTCCTATCTTTTTACTCTTTTTTTTAAAATATTTTATTTATTTATTAGAGAGAGAGAGAGTGAGCACACGAACGCACGCACAAGCAGGCAGAGTCAGAGGGAGAAGCAGGCTCCCTGCCAAGCAAGGAGCCCAATGTGGGTTTTGATCCCAGGACCCTGGGATCATGACCTGAGCCAAAGGCAGCCACTTAAGCAACTGAGCTACTCAGGCACCCTTTTTACTCTTTTAGTACATTCTTACTTAGCATCACCAATGGGCTTGCAGTTATTCAAAAACTCCAGCCATTCTATTTACTGAGAGTCTTTGCTCTCAGAGTTCCCCCAGAATGGCCTTTCACCAGACACCCACTTGGCTTATTCCCTCACTTGCTTCAGATTTTTACTTTGGATTTTTACTGAAGCACTTCTGGCCATTTCTCCTTTTCCCAATATTTGCAACCTTGCTTCTTATTTATTTTTTTCCCCTTTGTCACCTTCATTATCTATGTACCACATGTGTCTCCATTATCTATTGCCAAAATAACACTGCATAATAACAAATGACCACTAAGACTCGATGGCAAACAATAATAAATAATGAATGTTTGTTTTTACTCATGGTTCTGTGGTTAGTCTAGGTGGTTCTGCTGATTAATACTGGACTCAGTTTTCTTGACTAAGTTCACTTATCATCTGACTTCTCACTTTGGTTTGGATGGGAGCATCTTGGTCCAGGATGGTCTACCTTATTCTCATGGGAGAGGGAGTATTCAGAGAGAGAGTAGAAATGTACAAGACATCTTTGGCCAAGGTTTGGAACCATCACACTGTCACTTCCATCACATTTTATTTTCCAAAACAAGTTTAAAAACTAATCCATTTCAAGGTTTGTGCAAAGCCACACTACAAAGGGGCTTACATATAGAAAGAATTAACTGAAGCCAAAAAATCTGATCAGTCTGCCACATTTCACACTTATTAATATACTTTGATTATCACCATTCAGCTTTAAAGACTATAAGTTCAAAATGGGCAAGAATTTTGTCTATTAAATGCTTTATTGAAAATGCCTATAATTTTCCTGGCACACAACAGAAATTCAATAATTATTTATTGAATAAGATGGGAAATGAAATGAAAAGGAAATCTTCTAATGGTATTAGTTTGTTCTTTAAATGAATTTTTCCAAGGATTCTCTTCCAATTTAAATAACTTTTTGGAAATAGTCTTTCTAATACAGAATGGAGTTCATGGCTTTTGAAACTATTATGGCAGTCTTCAGGTGCTTTTGGCATATAAAGTTTAGAAAGCAGCATTTGTATAAAGCTATGAAGGAAAAATATAAGCATTAAGGTGTGCTATGTCCACCTAATTGGGGAGATTACTCATAATTGTAGAAATTAAACTATGATTTGGGTTGAGAATTATCTCATAAGTTTCATTATGATTAGCACGACTTACTCATAATTTTTCTACCAACATGATTTTGCCAAACTTTCAGATAGAAGAGCCTTTTGGCTTTGTTTAAATCCAGGTCTCTTGCAGATAAATGACCTATAGTAGTATCATTACTCCTGCTCTAAAATTATCCCAGAGATAACCTCAATATTATTTAATTACTCCTTGACTGATGTTTAAGGATGTAGTTAGGGAAAAGTATACTTACAATATCCTGTATCCTTTCCTTCTTGAAAGGTAGATAATTTTTTACACAGTAGTTTTTAAATCTAAAGCGTTACAGTTATGTGTACTTTATAAAGACTCACTGAGCAATGACTTTTTGATTTTTATACTTCTATATTTATGTATTTTTATATATCTATACCATACTTTAATAAAATGTTATTTTAAAAACTGTAGTTACGTGTATAATCTTACAGAATTAAAACACTAGAGAAATACTACATCAAATTTTGAAACCAACAGAAACATATATATTCTAAATCCTATTTCTTTTAAAATATATTTATCAATCTGGACTTTTTGTATTACATTAAATTAAGAACATGAGTAAATTTTTTAATAAGCCCTAATTTTTTTTAAAGGGACTTAATTCTTCTTTCCTCTAAATGCTTCTTGGCTTTCCATATCTCCTCTTAACCTCTCCTTCAGCCTAGTAAAGAAGTTTGTGGTACAATTTATAGATTTCTTCATAAACCCAGTTAGTTTTTTCTGCTATAATGAGGAAAAGAGATTAAATCAAAAGTTCATTATTGGGACACATTATATTTTATTCTCTATACTATTTGCATTTCATTCCCATGTAATATATTTACTAATTATTTACCATATTACCACATATACTAATATATTTACATTTTGTAAACACATATTCTACATTATTTGATGATTAAGTTATAGATTTTCTCCATCTATTTCAGAATCAATTTGTCAAGGTGGGGGAAAACACTACATGACCCATACGTTGAAAACACTATAGATGACTCCACTGGGGAATAATATTTAAAATATTGTCCATAGCTATCTAAGTACCTCTCAGTGAGAGACTGGCCACATAAAGTTGCTGTTGAGAATCACTGCATTTAAAAGTTGGTTTTAACTGATTGACAATGTTTACTTTAAAGTTATAAAAAGACAGAGTTTAAGGACTGAATTCAAAAAGGGCTGAATTCATTTGACTGCACTGTTTCAATGACATAAACATGCAACCTCTTATTCAGGCCAATCGCTAAGTTCTCATTTCACGAGTTAGACATTCCAAGACAAAGCAGAAAGAGATGTGTTAAAGATTAGACTTGCAAATTTCAGAATACATAGTGTCAGTCTAGTGATGTTAAAACATCCATTTAGAATAACTCACAGAGTAACTGCAGCATATTACAAAGTGGAATCATGAATATGCAATCAGCAAATGGTTCTGGAGCCTGATCACCATCTCTGTCAATTATAGCAGTCACTTTCTGTGATGGTACCTTGGCACTTTGACAGTGATTATACCTTTACATGATGTATTGCAGATATTATGGTTCAGTTGTTTATAAATAGAACCATATCTTACTCTTTCACTGTAAGAATAGAGTGTTTTAAGTGAGGAAAATATTCCTTGTAATAAATCTTCCACTTAAGTCATTCATGCATGATCAGACTGGGAATATCATATGATGCCACTACCACATGATAAAAGCAAGCCCCCTAGATCCCTTTTTCTAGTATTTCTGAAGGTGAAGTAATGTGGAGCTTTTTTCAGGTTAACTAAAAAGAAATGGCACAAAGGATTAATTCACAACATAGTGCCCATCGCTAAAAAAGCAGGCTAGTCCAAAGACAAATTTGTTTTTAAATATAAAGCAAAATTATAAGATAGACATATAGGTGTTAATTAGGACAAAATTATCTGGATCAGATATAGTTTGGCTTGCTCCTTTATCCTATAAAAAGTCACTTATTTGCTTATAGTAGGTATCAAATTTGCCTACAAAAAAGCAATCTCAATTGGTTTGCTTAGGTAGTAATTTTTTTCCAATGCTTAGTTGCCTAAACTTCAGGTAAAAGTATGAGGAAGACTAAACAGATAATTCTTCAATTTCCCACTTAATATTTATTTAAATAAAAAACTCATTATTTAGTGCTGCTATATGGTATGCAAACCTATTCATTCAACTGCATCTAAATATCAAGGCTTTTGCTACCCATATAAATGTTATATATAAATATTAGACTTAATTATTTTTAATTTTCCACCTACCTAAAATTTTATAGCTTTGTTTAGCCATTGATTCAGGAAATTCATAAATTCATAGTTATGGAACATTATCACTAAAATAAACTGTGGAAGTCATATAATTGAAATCATTTTCCTCTCATCACCTTCCTGTGCAAAGATTTTTCAAATAAGAATGGAATTTGGTACAGGTCACATAGCTAAGGTCAAAACCAGATCTTCAAATCAGAACTCCGGTTTCACAATCAGGTGTCATTTTCACCACACCACAGTCTTTTTATGTTTAATGTAATGGTATAAAGGCTTCGAGAGGGGGGAGATAAAAGAGGAGAAGTAAACTATAGGACTGTGTCTCCCTGGAAAAAACTAAAGCCTTAGATCTAAACATAGAATTGTAGAATGATCTAGATCTTGAAATGTCCCCTCACAATAATGGGATATTCCTCACAGACAAGACGAACTAAACCCTGGTACAGGACATTAAACAAAACCTTAGAAAAAAGAACAGAGTACAGAATTTCTAAAAATAAGTACTAGCATTTCAGCTCATCTTTTTCTGTAACATTTCTCCACAGTCCACCTCCATTAGGCTACATAAGAGGTTATATCACACAAAATAAGCACTCACAAAATAGTGCTCATTTGGGGGAAATTGTTTCATATCCAATGGGAAAAGAAGTTAAAATCGCCAAGACTGTTTCAGAGAAAAGAGACTATGAGAGCTGCTGCTCAAACGTGAGTGATACAAAGAAAGAATGGTAGACAATTCTACTCCATAGAGATGAAAACGGAGGGAGGAGAACATGGTAAATAAAAAGTAGATAAAGTGCCCAGCTCTGAGAAAAATCCTCATGAATTGCAGTGATTATTCCTAATCACTTTAAATAATCTAGAACAACTTGTTAAGAATAATTCAAAAATATTACATTTCAAACATGGTATTAAAAGGTATATTTGAGATTGTGGACTTGCAAAAACACAGGACACCAAAGAACAATAATCCTAAACTGACAAATAAATTAGAGACAGTAATGAACATCATAGTCACCACTGAAATTGAGATTTTTTTTTATAGAGGAAAAGATTGAAACAACTCTATCAAAAGTAGACAAAGAGATTAAGTCACAGAGAACCCGATAGTAAAGAAAGCAGGTAGGCTCCAGGAAAAGAAGTGTGGCTAAAATAGAAAACTGATCAAATGAAATGGAAGATACATAAAATATTTATGAAATGCTTACAAACCTAAAGTGAGAAAAGAACTAAATCTGTAAATTGAGAGAGCACAGTGTTCAAAGAAAATGTAAAATTAGATACACAATACCAAGTTGTTTTATTAAGCTACTGCTGAAAAGATAGCAATCAACAAAAGGAATAAGACAGACTAACATCAGAATCACCATAGAAATCATCAATTCCAACAACAAAGAAATATTTACCAATGTTGCTCACAACTTTGTGCTTGAAATCCTGGTTAGCACAATAAGCCAAACAAAAAAAAAAAGTAAGTAGAAGTTATGCAAATTGGGAAGGAAGAAATACAACTCTTTCTTTGCAGATGACATGACAGAAAACAAATAAATAAATAAACCCCAAATTCCCAGAACTATTAAGTGAGTATAACAAATTTTAAGGACAGAAGACTATTATAAAAAAGTTAACTGCTTTCCTATACACCAGTAATGAGCAAATTGACTATCAAATAAAAATTTACAATAGCACAAAAATTAAATATTTAAGTAGAAGTGTAACAAAATACATACACACAGTATCTAGATGTGGAAAACTATAAAATTCTGATGAAGGAAATCAAAGAAAATCTAAATAAATGATGAGATTATCCATGTTCAAGGATGGAAATCAAAGAAAATCTAAATAAATGATGAGATTATCCATGTTCATGGATGGAAAAACTCAATACTATTAAAATATCAATTATTCTCAACTTTATCTGTAGATTCATGCAGTTTCAATCAAAAAGCTGGTGAGCTATTTCATCCATACTGAAAAACCAGTTCTAAAGTTTTTATGAAAAGGTATCAGATTTTAAGACTTCCTCTAAGGCTACAGTAATCAAAACAATGTGGCATCAGTAAACAACAGACAGACACTTAGATCAATGGAACAGAATAGAAAGCCCAGAAATAGATTCAAACAAACAAATTCAACTGATCTTTCAAAAAGGAGCAAAGGCAATTCAACAGAGAAAGAATACTTTTTTTTTCAACAAACGGTGCTAAAATAATTGGGTGGTCATATGGGGAAAAAAATCAACGTAAATATAAACTTCACATTTTATAAATTTACCTCAAAATGAATCATACAGTAAATGTAAAATGCAAAAATGCAAAACATGTAGCATACATATGAGAAAATCTAGGCAACATTTAATTGGTGATGAGGTTTTAAATATAAAAACCAAAATATGACACATGAATGAAAAATTAATAAACAGGACTTTATTAAAATTAAAAACTTCTGCTTTGCAAAGGACATTTTTAAGAGAATGTAAAGAAAAGCTAGAAACTGGAAGAAAATATTTGGGAGTATATATCTGACAAAGGATTTTTACCTAATATACAAAGAACACTTAAAACTCAATAATAATAAACAAACCACCTGATTTAAAAATGGACAAAAGATCTTAACTGACACCTCATCAAAGAAGATATAAAAGTGACAAATAAGCCTGTGAAAAGATTCTCAGCACTATTTATCTAGGAAATCGAAAATTAAAACAAAGAGATACCACTACCCCTATTAAAATAACTAAAATCCAAAAGCTTACATTAGCATTTCCTGGCAAGGATGCATAACAAGAGAAACTCTTAATCATTACTGGTAGAAATGACAAATAGTACAGCCACTTTGAAAGGCAGCTGAGCAGTTTCTCACAAAGCTGAACATTGTCTTACTATCTGATCCAGCAATCATGCTCCTAAGTATTTACCTAACTGATGTGAAAAGTTATGTCTACATTAAAACCTAAATGTAAATGTTTATAGTAGTATTCATAATCACACACAAAAAAAACGAAAGCAATCAGGATATTCCTCAATAGGTGAACAGTAAACACACTGTGCTATATGCATACAATAGAATATTATTCAGCAATTAAAAAATGAGCTATCAAACATGAAAAGGCGTGAATGAATTTTAAACGGATTATGCTAAATGAAAGAAGTCGCTCTGAAAAAGCTGCATAATGTATAATTACCATTATAACATTCTGGGAATGGCAGAACTATATAGAATAAAAAAGATCAGTGAACATCAGGAGTTGGGAGGAAGGGGGAGGGTAGATAAGTGAATCACAAAGATTTTAGGACTAGTGAAATTATTCTGGATGATATGCATTTGTATAACATCTGTAGAGACTATAATGACACTGTAGCTTTGTAAAAATCCATAGACGTAAAGCATAAAGAGTGAAACTTATGTATGCAAATTAAAAAGAAATCATTTAAAAGATTGGGGTGTCCTGAGAGGAAATACAGAATGTAATTAAACAATCTATCTGCATTATAAAGGTATGAAGCAAACTCACATAATGGGGTGGTGAAGTAAGGTACTTGAGTAACTTTGGAAATGAACGGACTTTGTAAAAATAAGGACAAAAGAAATTGTACATAAATCCTGTACTCTTGTTCATTAAGTTGTTTCCCAGAGGGTACAGGTTAATGATTCTGATAGCTATACATATATACTAAAATTGAACAATTAAGTAAATGCATGGCAAATGGTGGGTCCCAGGTTTCTCATAATTGGAGTGGGAGTTCACAAGTAAGTGAAGAAAGTAGGCTCAAATGATCCATCTGGTAATGGATTAGAACTGAAAGTATCAGACTGAACTCATATTTAGTTTATAGAGATAAAAAAGTTTGTGTGTGCATATATATGTATATGTATATATATGTATATGTATATATGTAGATATAGGTATATATACACACATATATATATTAGTGCAAATGCATGTATTTGCTTGCTCTTTTAGCTGAAAGGTCTCAGAAGCAATGACACCCCAATAGCAATGAGCTCACCTAGTATTTAGATCTTGGCTTTAAATATCATTCTCCAGGGGCGCCTGGGTGGCTCAGTCGTTGGGCGGCTGCCTTCGGCCCAGGTCAGATCCCGGGACCCTGGGATCGAGCCCCGCATCGGGCTCTCTGCTCGTCAGGAAGCCTGCTTCTCCCGCTACCATTCCCTCTGCTTGTGTTCCCTCTCTCGCTGTGTTTCTCTCTGTCAAATAAATAAAATCTTTAAAAAAAAAATAAATAAATAAATAAATATCATTCTCCAGAAAGAATAGAAGGGAGAAAAAGAAGTATTATATGCTAAGGTTCTTAATTATGTGTGAGGAAGTAAAATGATGTTGTAATGTAGGATGCAATACATTAAAAATGTATATTGTAACCTTACAACAAACAAAAATAAAATAAAAAACTTATAATGGAAATAAAATGGAATAAAAACACTCAATCCAAAAAAGGCAGGAAAAGAGGGGTGGAAAGAACAGATGGGACCAGTGTAAAACAAATAGCAAGATGGTAGATTTAACACACAAACATAAGTAACAAATTATCTGAAAATTGTCTGATAACTCTAATTCAAAGCCAGAGATAGAAAAATTAAAGGGAACAAAATCAACTGCATGCCCTTTAAAGACACACATAAGTAAAAAGTATAATACTTCAAAATGAATATATGAATGAAGAGAGAATTGCAATAATAGATAACATACATACATACATCATCCACACACATAATAAAGCAAGTAGAATAAGAGATTGTAAGCTTACATTAAGTAGTTAGTTGCATGTTAGACAAACAGACCAATGGAAGAGAAAAGAACACCTAGAAATGTATTCCAAGAACACACAGTCACTTGATTTAGTTACCTGATTAGTGAGGGAGAAATGCCCTTTTCTACAATGTTAAAATGACTAGTTAACCATCTAGAAAAATTATGAATCTTGAGACCTATATCAGACCATATTCGAAAATTAATTTGAGTTTGGTCTTAGTCATAAATATAAAATTAAAACATTCAAATTTCTGGAAGAAAACATAGAAAATATCTTAATGCTCTGGGTGTAGGCAATTTTTTTCTTAAAAAAAAGAACAGCAACAAATATAAAAATTTTTTCTCTAAAAAAAAGAACAGCAACAAATATAAAAATGATAAACTGAATTTCATTAAAATTAGGAACTTCTGTTCCAGAAAATCATGATTAAAAAGTGAATAGGCAAGCCACAGACCTGGAAAGATATTAAGTATGTGATAAAGGCTTTATATGAAGAACGTATAATATTATCCTACAAATCAATAAGGAAAAGACAAAGAATCCAAACTTAAAAATAATCAGTCACTTCAAAAAGGAGGATATTCAAATAATCAAAAGGAATTTGAAGAGGAACTCAATATCATCACTATCATTACTCATCAGAAAAATACAAATTAAATCCAAACTGAGATTATGATTATGCACTCACCAGAATGTTTAAATAAAAAAATAATGACAATGTTAAGTGTCAGTGAAAATGTAGAGAAAATTCAATCTTCACACATGGCTAGTGGTAGGGAACATTTTTACAAGCGTTTTTAAAAATACTGACATTATCTACTGAAATAGACAATATCCTCCTAGGTGATATAGGTGAATTCTTCTCTCCTTGGTAAATACTCAGATAAATCTGTGCATATGCCCACAAAAGCACATGTATGGTAATGCTGACATTTTTATTCATGATAGCCAAAACCTAGAAACAATTCAAATGTCTAACAATAGGAGACTCGATAAAGCAATTATGGTATTTTCAGACAGGGTGATTCTACACTATATTAAAAAGAAGAAATTACCAATACAGGCAATAATATAAATGCTTTTCTAAAACACAAGATGTGCAAAAGGAACTAGACACAAAAGAGCAAATATATTATTATTCCATTTATATAATTTGAAAGGCAAGGAAAAATAGCTTTGTGATCATGTCTCCAGTAAGTTAGTTTGTAGCAGGACTTGACCCTGAATGCCCATCCTCTATTAGTGTCCAGATCCGCAACTACCCTGTGGGAAATGGGCAAGAAATCTTGTTATTCCATGACTTCCTAAAGAACTTGGAACTCTTCTCTATTGTTCCCACAGACCCTTTCCTAAGTGGGTCTTTTGTTCCCAAATCCTAGGAAACTTTAAGGAATTCAATTATACTTTTTGAGATTTGGGCTTCATTCTTTAAGCTCTCACCTATCCCAGCTTCGAAATTAAACAAAAAAATGTGAAGGGGAAATTGTTTCTATGTTTGATTCTTCCCAACTCTAATTTTGTTACTCTTCCCTATGGAGTCATCAGACACACCCCTAGTTTCTCTGTCTTTCAGTTGAGTGTCCTTTGCCTGGATTGCTCCCAGATTCTAAATCCACACTAAGGATTAGATGTACCTCAGGGAGATGCAGATCCTCAGTTCACACCTTCAAATTTCCTCCTTCTTGGTAAATTTTACTCCTCTAGCTCTCCTTGCTTCCACAGCTTACTGACTTTGAAAATGTGTGTGTGTGTGTGTGTGTGTGTGTGTGTGAGATTTATGAAGCTTTTCTAGTTTTCAATGGCAACACTCTTCTCTTTCCCCCCTTCCTTCCCTACGAGAATTCTCAAATAATACAAAAAATTTGAAATTGTTTTAATACTAGAAACAAAACCGCCATGGCCCCTAGCCTTCTAAGGATACCTGATCCTGCATGAAGAGACAACTTTCCAGCAAGCTGCATAGCAGCTGGACCATACAGGAATGGGAATTTGCTATAAGGAAATCATTTATAACTAGGAATTCAAGAGAACACCTTATTCCGAAAACAATTTATGGCACCTGTGTTGGTGAATTGAGCTTAAGGAACTGTTACAACAGTTTTCTGTGGCTAAAGATAGACGACGAAGAAATCCAAGTGACAGCCTGCAGCTTCATTACAAATACCACCTGATTGAGTCATTTGGAGGGCCCGTCTGTCTTCAATACTCATGTGTGCTATATCTTAGACTGAAGTGGGAGAAAATTAGGGAACTTTCAAAATGAAAACTGATTTCATAAACTACAGCCCAGAAAATAACAAAAAGAGCTGTCATGCCCTTTAGCAGCTTTTTCTTTAATTTCTGCAGAATCTTTTGTCTTCAACCTTTGAGCCTTGCTATTGTCTCTATTGTACTCAAACCAGGGCTTTTTTCTTCAGTGCAAGTGCTGGAAAAAGATACATGATGTTTTTTGTGCTGATTAGAGGGGAACTAGCATGTACAGATAACTGCCACAATACCACAAATTGCACAGAACTAAATATGTGAAAGCCCAGTAAACATGGAAACCAAGGAATGACTATTAGCAAAAATAAGGGTATACCATCACATTACATAATAAGCATATAAAATAAAGACCTGATCAATTAACCTATATCACAAGGCCAGTTATATAAAACTGTAGCCAAATGTCAGGTCTTTGGCTGGGTAGGAATTACAGTGTCTCAAATTCCATATTTGAAAGAGTATCCCATAAATATAGAGAAAATTTTGATACTAACAATCTCTTAAAGGTTTGTGTGATAAAGATTTTTATTTAAGGTACATAGCTATCATTTGCTTTATTTTAAAACAGGTCTTTTGTCCAAGCCCATATAGTAAACCACAGTAAAAGGGAAAGGATATATTGTTGCTTAAAAGTTTGAGTAATCATTTCATTCATTTACTCATTCATTCATTCATTTATGCATTTTTTTTTACTCAATAATCATATAGCACATATATCTATGGATCAGGCATGGTAAGAAATACAAAAAAAGAATAATCAACACCATCTGCCTTGAAGGAATTTAGGTGACATATTACATATGGGGAAATTTATTTGTTTTATTAATGAAACATGCTGTAAGATAGGAAGTCCAGGATGCCAAAGTACAGTGAACTTGCTTACCATCAAATATAAAAGGTTTTTCTTTAAGGGAAAAAAGTCATCTTATATGTTTTTATGAATGGTTCATAATAACTGAGGTAGACTAATAGTGGATTTACATGACATACGCAAGTATAAGGATGAAAGTAAATAAAAAACATTGCCCCAGGGCGCCTGGGTGACTCAGAGGGTTAAAGCCTCTACCTTCAGCTCAGGTCATGATCTCAGGGTCCTGGGATAGAGCCCAGCATTGGGCTCTCTGCTCAGCAGGGAGCCTGCTTCCCCCTCTCTCTCTGCCTGCCTCTCTGTCCACTTGTGAATTCTCTCTGTGAGATAAATAAATAAAATCTTAAAAAAAAAAACAAAAAAAAAAACATTTTCCCAATACATATACCCAGGAACCAACCAAACAAACAGAATCATTTATAAGTGACTGTTTTTCCCAGGACTTTTCTCATACATGTATTTGTATACACAGATAGAGAGATGGATATACAGATGGTATCTTCACTGGCTCTAAAAAACTGAGTTATACTTTAATAATCTGCTTTTCTTGGGGCATCTGGGTGGCTCAGTCAGTTAAGCCTCTGATTCTCAATTTCAGCTCAGGTCACAATTGAGCTCCATGTGGGGCTCTTCACTGAGCATGAGCCTGCTTAAGATTCTCTCTATGCTCCTTCTCCCCATCTTTGTTCACTCATGTGCTCTCAAAAAAAAAAACAAAACAAAACAAAAAAAAACCACACCTGTTTTTCTTTAAAAATCTGTAGATATTAACCCATTGTCTAACAGATAAAGAGTAGACTTCTAACAACGCCCACCCCATGCCAATCACTTTTATTCCTGCATACCCAAAGAATTAATATTATAAAAAAATATTCCCTAAAGGTTCTATAATGTAAGGAGGGAATATTTTGGTTTGCAACGTTCATTATTAAAGTTTCCTGGATCAAGATGCCCTATTTTGATCTTAAAATCCAGTATTTAATCATTTCAGAAATTGCTAATTATTTTATTTAACCTTTGAATCCATTATAATTTTTTTTTAAGATTTTATTTATTTATTTGACAGAGAGAGAGAAGGAACACAAGTGGGGGGCGAGGGAGGAAAGCAGGCTTCCCACCGAGCAGGGAACCCGATGCAGGGCTCCATCCGAGGACCCTGGGATCATGACCAGAGCCAAAGGCAGACGCTTAATGACTGAGCCACCCAGGCACCCCTGAATCCATTATAATTTTCTTTCCATTTGTGTAAATGTCTAAGCCAATGATACAAACTATCTAATACTGGAATATATATTTTATTGACTTCCCTCTAATTTCTTTTGTTTTTAAATATGTTCTCCTTTGGGTTATCACAAAAACCTTCTCCTATCATAATTCAACTTTTAGTTCCTTGATGTTTCTAATTTGTTAAGTTCCTTAATGATAAATTTTGCCTAAAATCTGTTTCTTTAGGGAATCAATCCTTTATAATGTAAAATATATACTTATATTACCTCAACTCATTTCTTCTTTGGAAATAAGTTTTCTATGCCCTTTCAAAGCACATGAAGTGAATTTTCCCTCTTAAGTTATATTTTCTTCTAGACTGGGTTTTTTTCCCTCCTTATAAGACATTTTTCTTTATTCTTTAAATTTAAGTTTTTATTTCATTTTATCAATGTTGTTCTTATTAAGTAACAGGATATTTCTACATTTACTATGCCATTTCCTTTAATCTTTGTCATGTCTAAGCAGCTGTATTTCATTTTTGTGTGGGTACATTCTTGACTAATTTTCTACGGCACTTGATGCCTGCTTTTGTATTTCTTTGAATTTTAGTTTCAAAGATGGCTTCGAAGTTTCGAAGATGGCTTCTTTCTAACCCCTTTCCCTAACCAGAGGGTACGTAGATATGCTTATCTGGGAATTAAGGATTTTTGTGATATACTCTGAATTATGAGGTATTGTTAAATACTGTGAATCAGTGCTCACTCCACTTGGGGAGGAAAAGTCCTCTTATTCCATTCAGATGATAGGAGGAGGTGGGGGATAACTGTTGGTTTGACTTTTCCCCTGGACAAAGGGGACAGTGGTTACTTACTTCTCTCACCGTTCACTTGCCAACTTTTATGTATTTCTCTCTAGCAACCATTTCCATCACTTCCCAGTAAAACAAAGGAAAGATAAATGTATGAAAAGTTCTGTTTCTTCTCTGCAGCTTTGGAATATTCTTGAGAAGGCTCAAGATTTCATACTCATCATTTCAGTTTCAAGGGGAAGGGAGTGCGCTATAAACCAAGCCATAATTTATTCCTCAATTCTACCCCCAAACCTAGGTCCTATTCTTTGCCCAACTGTAGTTGTAATTGTTTGGGAGTTTTATCTCTTTTTTTTCTTACTTTAGGGAATTTATTTTGTAAGGCATTTTGGGAGGCAGGTTCATCCTCAAAATTCGGTAATTCTTTCATTCAGATAATTATAAGCAAAATGAACGTTTTTAAAAATGATTACTGACATGCCATGGAAGTAAAATGATGCGTCAATTACTAAGTATTTATATTAACAATTAAACACAAAAAATACTTATACAATAGAATAGGGTTCTCATATTAAGAAACTAGACAAAACTTTCCATTAAATGACTCGGAAAAATTAGTCTCTACTATATTATGACTCAGTCATCATTCCATAATAATATCAAATTCCTTTCCTTTTGAAGAAGTTACAAACAACCATATATAAAATATTTGTGAAACAAAGATATAATACAAAATTCCTGAATAAAGACAGAACATGTGGGGCACCTGGGTGGCTCAATCAGGTAAGCCCAATTCTTGATGTCGGCTTAGATCATGATCTCAGAGTCCTGAGATGGAGTCCCATATCAGGATCCGTACTCAGCAGGGAGTCTGCTTGAGGATTCTCTCTCTCCCTCTGCCCTTTCCCCTTTTTTCTCTAAAATAAATGAATAAATCTAAAAAAAAAAAAAAGTACATGTTCATCTAATTTCCTAGCCATTAAAGCACTCTGGGCCTGTGGCATACGGAAGTAGGAAGACCAAGTGGAGAAATAAAGAGATGTGGAAACTACTATGTTATGAGTCTTGTCTACACAAGAGCTGAAGAGCAATAGCTTTAAAAGGAATGCATATATATTTTTCATCTCTAACGCATCCTATGTCTTCAAATGATGCTTTAAATGGAAGAAACCTTAAATAATAAAATCAAAAGATATTTTTAAATACTCAACTTGAAGTGAGAATTCAAACCTCATCTGTGTGACCCTGGTCACTTTGTTCACACTTTCTGCATATCTGTATCAGAAGGGGTAAAATGGAGATAAAGATACTTATCTTACAGAAATGTGATGAAAATGAAATAAATATAAATGTGAAGATTTGAGCACAATGCTGGCATATAAAGACAATGTAAATCCTGCCATGTATTAGTAGTAAGAGTGGTGGTTGAATTATTTCTTACAATTATATGTATTAATACTATTTTACCATCTGAATAGAATCAAAATTTTCATTTTTTCTCCAGTTTTGTCAGCAATGGTTACTTCTTAACAAATGGCCAGTGGAAGGTAACAATGTTGAGGGTAGGGAATGGGGCTAGAATCTGCCTTATTAAAACACTTTGGTTTGTGGTTCATCTTCATGGAGAATATGAATAATTTAATGACTTAGCAAATTTCCTATTTAAAATAAAATTATTAGTCAAAAATTAGCTGGAGGAAGTAAAGAGATAAACTAAAACCTACTCCCCATTTAAGTACATTTTGTCCTTGAAAAAAAAATTACATGTCACCCTGGGTATTTCAATCCTAATGAGGACTTCCTTGATTATCAAAAAGTCAGAAAGCAGAACTAAGTATCACTCAACTTTTGCATGCTTACAAAGACAGCATATGTATTTCCAAAATATATAAACTAGATAAGTGAAGAGCAATTTATGTCGCTGGTTTAGCAATCATAACTTTCATCTGCATTGTACAGTAGTAGGGACAGAAAACTTTTGTTTTCTAACAGGCTACAAAGTCAACAGTAGGCAAAATTGTGAAAGAAGTCAAAGTTGTCTTACCTCAACCTTATCCCTTCTAGTTTTGGCCCATTCTGCTATGTTCTATTCCCGTATATTCACCAGTATTTAACCATTTTCTCCAGTGAGTCACACAGGCCTGCCCCTTCTCACTCACTGTACTTAGGATTCTAATACTGCCCGTTTTCCTTTTCCTCAATTTCAAAACTTGTTGAGATCATTCTCATAGAGGCTCACACCTGATTTTTAAGGTAACAGCTAGCTAAATTAATCATTTATTAATTAGCTCTTTTGTTATCTATCTTTACCTCTCACCCCCTTGAAAGCTCTATGATGGGAAACTCATCTGATTTTTTAGGACCTAAGTGACTGCACTTTGCTTGGTATTGTTACATTCATGACTTCATTTTATTTTTAAAGTCATGAGGTAAATTGTGTTATTATCTCTATTATATGGATGAGAAAATCAAGGCTCAGAAATATACAAAAACTAAAAAAAAAGAGAAATACATATAAACCTTAAGATCACACAAATGCTAAAGGAAGTGGCTATGGGCTTAAGATTAGGGTGAGTCTGATTCAAAAGTTCATAGATCTTCTATTATACTACAGTTATAAACATAACATGTTCAATCAAAGGATGATCCAAAAATGAGCCACATGGCAAACAATTCTGAATGTTCTTTGACAGTTATTTTCATCTTGCAGATTGCCAATGGCTTCTTTTATCAATATATTAGTGTATATCCACATATCAATATTAAATTACTTATATCATGATCAGAAATTCTTGGTGCTTATTTTGTTTGTTTTGCTTTCTTTTGTTTTTGGTTTTGGTCTTAGTTTTGTTTAGTTTATACTACTTTTTTCTATATCTCCAAATAATACACATTTCTACTAATATATTCTATGATGGAAGAAACATTTTATGTTTAGTAGATTAAAAAATATCATTATGCTAGAAATACTGGAACTCCAAATCTTTTTAAAGTGGAATAAATGAGTGTGATGTGGAATAATATTTAAAATTTCAAAATGTTTTGCATATTGATTAATACATGCCAGGAAAACAGAAGAGTTTTGGCTGGAAAAGTAAAATCATAGATATTTTGGACATTCCCCAATATAAATGCCTCACTGCCTTTATCATGGATAGAATAAATATGATCACATTTGCTTTGGAAAGGAGAATCTTTCTTCTCACTTGATAAATTATAATTTTTTTAAAACACAGCTGAGCATTTCCATTAGTACTAAAATCTTAATAATTCTATTTTTCACCAACTGTTTCTGAAATGGGTACCTAAAGGTTTTTATACATAATAAATGTTTTCCACGTTGACAGTTGCACCCGCAATATATGAGAATCCCAGTCATTCTGCACCATCACAGGTGTTCATTGAATTTCAACTGCTCTAATTGGTATGAATTAGTGTCTCATGGTGGGGAGTAAATTGCATTTTCCTTGATGACTCTTTATATGGAAGATATCTTCATGAATTTACTGCAATTTGTATACCTTCTTTTATAGTTTCATATAAAATTATTTGGCATTGTTTGACTTATCAATGATTTATAAAAATCCTTTTTATATTGTGGTTACAGATCAATATATGTTGGAAAAATATATATATACATATGTATAAATTTTCCTCTAAGTCTGTGTCTTGCCTTTTCATTGTTTTAATAATGTTTTGATGATTAGAAGTTTTAATTTTGAATAGGGTTCAGTTTATCAATATTTTATGGTTAGTTATTTTTATGTCCTCTAAAAAGTCTTTACATACTCCAAGTTCACGGAAGTGTTTTCCTATGTTTTCTTTTAGAAACTTTAGAGTTTTACAGACACATAGACCGATGGAAAAGAGTAGGGAGTCCAGATATGGACCCTCAACTCTATGGTCAAATAATCTTCAACAAAGCAGGAAAAAATATCCAGTGGAAAAAAGACAGTCTCTTCAATGAATGGTGTTGGGAAAATTGGACAGCTATGTATAGAAGAATGAAACTCAACCATTCTCTTATACCATACACAAAGATAAACTCAAAATGGATTAAAGACCTCAATGTGAGACAGGAATCCATCAAAATCCTAAAGGAGAACATAGGCAGAAACCTCTTCGACATCAGCCACAGCAACTTCTTTTAAGACATGTCTCAAAAGGCAGAGGAAACAAAAGCAAAAATGAACTTTTGGGACTTCATCAAGATAGAAAGCTTCTGCACAGCGAAGGAAACAGTCAACAAAACAAAGAGGCAACCCACAGAATGGGAGAAGATATTCGCAAAAGACACTACAGACAAAGGGCTGATATCCAAGATCTATAAAGAACTTCTCAAACTCAACACCCAAAAAACAGATAATCATATCGAAAAATGGGCAGAAGACATGAACAGACACTTCTCCAAAGAACACATACAAATGGCTAGCAGACACATGAAAAAATGTTCATCATCATTAACTATCAGGGAAATTCAAATCAAAACCACCTTGAGATACCACTTTACACCAGTTAGAATGGCAAAAATTAACAAGGCAGGAAACAAATGTTTGAGAGGATGTGGAGAAAGGGGAACCCTCTTACACTGTTGGTGAAAATGCAAGTCGGCACAGCCACTTTGGAAACAGTGTGGAGATTCCTCAAAAAATTAAAAATAAGCTACCCTATGACCTAGCAATTGTACTACTGGGTATTTGCCCCCAAAATATAGATGTAGTGAAAAGAAGGGCCATCTGTACCCCAATGTTCATAGCAGCAATGTCCACAATGGCCAAACTATGGAAAGAGCCAAGATGTCCTTCAACAGATGAATAAAGAGGACATGGTCCATATATGCAATAGAATATTACTCAGCCATCAGAAAGGACGAATACCCAACTTTTGCATCAACATGGCTGGGACTGGAGGAGATTAGGCTGAGTGAATTAAGTCAAGCAGAGAAAGTCAATTATCATATGGTTTCACTTACTTGTGGAGCATAAGGAATAACAAGGAGGACATTAGGAGAAGGAAAGGAAAAGTGAAAGGGGGAAATCAGAGAGGGAGACAAACCATGAGAGATTGTGGACTCTGAGAAACAAACTGAGGGTTTTAGAGGGGAGGGGGGAGGGCGATGGGTGAGCCTGGTGGTGGGTATTAAGAAGGGCACGTATTGCATGGAGCACTGGGTGTGGTGCATAAACAATAAATCCTAGAACACTGCATCAAAAACTAATGATGTATTTTATGGTGACTAACATAACACAATAAAAAATTTTTTAAAAAAGAAACTTTATAGCTTTAGCTTTTACATTTAGATACCCAGTTGTTCCAGCATCAGTTGTTAAACTCTTCTCTTTTCCCTATTAGGTTACTTTGGTGTCTTGCCTATGCATAGAATCTTTGTCCTGTTCTGTTGATCTGTTTGTTCATAAGTCTAGACCATACTGGCCTGATTATTGTTGCCTAATACTTAGATTTGAAATTTAGGCAGTTGATGTTTTTCTACTTTACTCTTTTTTTCAAGTCTATTTTGGCTATTCAAGGTCTTTTGCATTTCCATATTTTAGAAACAACTTTCAAAACCATATTGGGATTTTGACTCCAATTGCATTGAATCTACAGATCAATGTTGGGATTAAGAAATCTTCATAAACTTGAGTCTTTTAATTCATGAATTAATATATATAAAATATATATTTGTTATATATATGTTAGATCTTTAATTTCACTTCAGCATTCTTTTGTAGTTTTCATTGGATAGGTTTTATAGAACTTTTATCAACTTTATTCCTATATATTTTGTTTTAGATGGTACTTTTAAAAATTTCATGTTCTAATCATTTGCTGCTAGCATATATAAATGCAAATGACTTTCATATATTGACCTTATATCTGATGAGCTTGCTAAGTTTAAGTATTAGTTTTAATATTAGTTTTTGGCATACCTTGGGTTTTTTCATATAAGTAATCATATTATCTGTGAATAAAACTATTTTACTTCTCCCTTTCCAGTATCTATGTATTTATGTATATACATATGTATATATTTTGTATGTATATATTTTTATTGCTTTCATCTGCTGGTTGTGATCTCTAGTACAATGGTAAATATAACAGTGAAAGAGGGCACATTTAGCTTTTTTTCCAATCTTGGGAAAAGATATTCAATAATTAATTATTAAGTATGATGTTAGCTATGAAGTTTTGTGGATATTCTTTATTAGGTTGAGGAACTTGCCTTCTAATTCTAGTTTCATGAGAATTCATATCATGGAAATGTAAACCTTTGTCAGATGCTTTTTATAAAATTTTAGGTATGATTATATATATATGATTGTTCTCTACTAGTCTATTCATTGGTGGATAATATTGATCAATTTCAATATTAAATCAAATATTAAACCAATCTTGCCTTATATATAACATATTTAAATTTTGCTTCTGTAAGATGTTTTGATGTTTGTTAAGTTTTCTTGGAATGTAAATTCCTAGTCTCTGACTTCCAACTGTGTTTTCCAACCTGGTCCAGAAGGCACATAACTTTGCTTAGTGCATATCAGAGAGAGTGACATCCCATCTGTTCCCCCAACCACTTTCCCCATCCTTGAAATTAGGCAGGATTACATTACTCGTTTTTGATCAATGGGCTGTGAGTAGAAGTCACCTGTGTCATTTTTAAGCCAAAGCATAAAAGAGCTGATGCATGACCCTTTAGCTCACTTACTCCTCCTCTACAAAAGTGAAGCTGGAGTTCTCAACCTTCAGAGGATGCAGTTATAAGATGGTGCTGTTATTATCAGCATTTTCCAAAAATCTGTGTGGAGCAAATACCCCAATGGCTCACACTATATATGTACCATCAACAGAAAACAAACCTTATTCTATGAGGCTAGTGAAGCTTTAAGGTTGTTGGTCATTGCAGATTAGCCTATTCTAATGAATATATTATGAAATTTTGTTATATAACATTCCTATCACAAATAAAGTTAATTTATCTTTGCATAGATCAATGAAGGATTTTTATAGCACATGGGTCAGAGATGCACACCCTGAATGAACAGCAATAGCAGCAGCAATGAATGAAATCAAAAGTAAAACAATGGAAATAAAAGATTTTTACTAACAATCATGAAAGTTCATAGATCTCAACTTTAATGTAATAGTAAAGAAAATTGTCTCCAAAAAAGCAACTTAAAATAAATTATTTTATTCATTTTTTCATTCAACATGTATTCATTGTCTACTGACTATGTTCTAGATTAGTCTATGAACAAAATAGTTAAGCCCCCATTCTTATTTATGAAATACTTAGTGATATAAAATTGTTAGGAAGGGAACAATAGGCCTAAAATGGAGCACATGTCCCCAAGATAGCAAACCAAGACTTAATTGCAGTTTCAGCCACTTCCAGAAATGTGACCTTCAACCAGTCTCATGGAATTACCTGATCAGCACTAATAAGGTCATCTGCACAACAGACTGGCCCTTTCAGGAGAGAAAGGTGACCTTGTTGGAAATAATCCTTTCTTTTGTCTATGACTTCCTGTCCCACCCCCTCTCTGCCTTTGAAAACCTCCCATTTGGTATAGATCCTTGAAGCTCCCTTCTATTTGCTAGATGAGATATTGCCCAATTTCTGAATCCTGAATAAAGCCAATTAGATCTTTAAATTTACTCAGCTGAGTTTTGTTTTTTAAACAATATTAATACATCTGAATTTAAATAGAGCTCAGTAATCATGTATAGTGATACTATGGATATGAAATATCCACTCACAATTGACTTCACTGTTACCTCTCACCTTATAATGAAAACTTGCACCATTTTATTCCTCTTTCTATAAGCAATGTTTTATGAACAAATGAGTTGCCAAAACTCAGGGCTCCAAAGGAGAAAGGGAGATGACAATGGTTAGCATAGCTCCACTGTGCAATCAGTTATAAAAAAAAAAAATGAACAAAACCAAAAAACCCCAGAATTGACCATAATTTGAAAACCTGCATGAAAATGACCTGCTACTTAGATGCAGTTCTCTCAGCCATTTGGTAAAGAGTACAAAAATCAAGTATAAATTTCCACGTTTTTTTCTTCAATAGCCTTTACATGAATCAAATTACTGCACCAGACAGCTGGGGAGAAAACAAATACCTCTGGTTAATAATTAACTTGGGTCAACTTTTGGTTTCAATTCTAGCTCTAAGCCATTAACAGAGAAGGGAAGGCAACAATTCCAAAAAATAAAATGCCCAAAGGGAAGGATGATACTTTTTTTTGGCTTTTTTTTTTAATTTTATTTTTTCAGTGTCCCAAGATTCATTGTTTATGCACCTCACCTGGTGCTCCATGCAATACATGCCTCCCTTAATACCCACAGGCTCACCCATCTCCCCACCCCCTCCCTTCTAAAATGCCTTAGTTTGTTTCTCAGAGTCCATAGTCTCTCATGGTTTGTCTTCCCCTCTGATATCCCCCCCTTCACTTTTCCTTTCCTTCTCCTAATGTCCTCCATGTTATTCCTTATGCTCCACAAGTAGGTGAAACCACATGATAATTGACTTTCTCTGCTTGACTTATTTCACTCAGCACTTTCTTTGTGATCATCTTTAAGTCACTATATCATTAATGTAGTTTAAAGGTAAAGGGGGTCTCCTGAACCTGCCACAATGCTAGATAAAGAAAAGGGCTTACACTATGGCAAATGTAAGAGAGCTACTATCCAAAAACTTTTGCCTCGGGTTTTCAAATTACACGCACAGCCTCTACTTTTGCTTTTGTTAGCTGCCTTGGTAAAGGCACTTTTGCATATATACGAAATCTATAATGGTGCCTCTCTATCTATGAGCCGTCAAAAGATGTCACACTTGCTAATTCATGGACTATTTATCTTGGTGTTTACGCTCCAAGAAAATGATGGCTGTTTAATTATACTACAAATGAGTTTTGCCAGCCAATTGTATGGCAGATGTTATTTACTCCCGGAACAACTGTCAAAAGACCAAAACAGCACATCTAACAAATCAAAATGTACTGTATTGAGTTACATTTCACAGGCAGTACCTCTACCATCTAGCCACAGGCTTTGCATTGTGGTGGTGATGGGAAGGGCAGCATCATTAAGGATAATAGCCAGTCAGAAATCTGCTTGTCACAGTAAGTAGGATTAAAAGAGATGTAACTGAGTATATTCTACCTGAATGGAAACAGGGAACTGTCAGTAAACGTTTATAAAAATCCTTCAAATTTGCTTAATGTTACATATTGGAACATTCACCAAATCATTCCATGACGGCAGATGGGAAAGAGGAAACACCCATCGTCTCTATCCATACGGTGACTGAACTGTAGTCAATGAAATATATTTTTCCCATCAAATTTATGATGCTATAAAGGTGGAGAGAATGCCTTTAGCTGGATGGTTACCATAACTTAAATCTAGGAAGCCTGCTACAATAAACTTGTTCTGTATGTTGTTTAAACTTTTCTAAGCTTGTAGGAGCATTTTATTATGCCTAACACTTGCTTCAAATAAAACTTGCCAGTGAGCTCTGCTGTGGCCTTCTTTTATGTAGTGTACTGGTATCATGCCAAGGTTTTTAATAAGGAGAGAAAATAAGAACTCTTAAAAGTTTAAAGCCCAATAATCTATGAACTAAAATCTGATTAAGTACAAAATAAACTTTCTACAATTAAGTGATTCAGTGGCAGATAAAATGGAAGCAAAGCCCAAGAAGTAACTCTTACCAATTTAGTTTTGCATACTCCACCAAATTGGGATGGTGTCTTTCTGCTTAGCAGTAAGTATTAAGGCAAAAAATGGGCTTTCATTTCTTTCAGCCAGAATTACATTCCATTGAGAAAGAGCAATTGCTTGGCTTTCTTACTGGGGTAATTTGAAAAGATTTTTCTACATGACCACTGTCCACAGCTCATTCTTAGGTAACGTACTGGCTTTATGAAGGGAGAAGTGATTTATAGACCATTAATATATCCCCCTACATCCAATCTAGTATATCTCTCATTTCTGCTCAGTTTACCTAACACCGTGGACAAACAAAATGAAAGTCCTATTCGGCCAGGAGCCAGGAGCTACCTAGTTTTGTCTCTTCTGATACTTCTTGGAGTAGGAACCTTGCGCCTGAGACACAGCATCTGCCAGCTTAGAAAACAGTCTGTCAGGGAAATGGAGCAGCTAATAGCAGAGCTGAGGGAAGCTGTCAGATTTTCAAGCATTTATTTTTAAATTCTGAACCAAAATGATGAGAATTTAGTTAAGCCAAACTCTTACCTTAGCTTCCTTATTCCTCTTTTTCCCCTCACATGTGTCTTTCATTTATTATTATTATTTTACGACAAGGGCATAATTTGCTAGCTACTAATTTCTACAGCCTGAAACTATGTTGGGATTATGGGAGAAAGAAGTTACTTTTCTAACCTTCCTTAAGAACAAGGTGCTACTTGGGTGAATATGAATAAAAATATTAATTATGATCTGATAATACTGATGAATGAAACTGGCATTTATAAATCATGTTTGTGCCGAAAGAAATCACGCTTTGGCAAGCATGTTACATAGGCCACTGCATTTCTCTGAATTTACTAACCAACCTACATCTTCTCCTACCAGATGGTGGGTTTGTTTTTTTTTTTGTCAACCTCAGTTCATATAAACATGAAATTATTAATAGCTGCAATCTCCTTTTGCCTTGCATTCTTTCTCCCTTCTCATAACACTAATAAATACTCATATATATGTTATATATTACATCCATGGACTAATAACATAAGGCTACTGCCCTAAGATAGCTGCTTGAACTTGGAAACAAATTACAAAATCCATATCATTAGCCAATTAAGTTTCGAAACCCTCTACTATTCAGTCTTAACCTACCTTTGACTTAACCAGTATTGTACATATAATAGGCTCTTAGGTAGAACCATGCACAGGGGCTTACAAGGAGCAAGCACAATCCCTACCACTGCAGATTTTCCAGCTTAAAAAAAAAATGTAAATGTTAAGATACAGTCTAAGTTATAAACTAGATATAGTTTATCTTCTTGAAAAACAAATATTACTCAGATCTGAGGAATTATGGCTCAAATTTGGAAATTAAATAATTTCATTACTGAGGACTTTAATATATTTGCATATTAAAGCAAGTGTGATATGCTTTAGCATAAGGAAAAAGGGTCTTATTGAAATAGAATACCTAGAGCTGAGACAGAGGCATCTATTTTTTAAAGCTCCCTCTATGATTTTGATGCACAATCTAGTGTAGAACATAAAATTCAAGGAAACATTTATGATAAAGCACAAGACTAAGAAATTAGCTGTTGACGGAGAGCTGAGCGTGTTATTATTACTCTGCCAACAGAATTGTGTAATTGGAGATGTCTGAGGATAATTGACTATCAAGTATGTTTCCAAATATATATATATCAGCATCCATTTGATCCAGTGAAATGAATTACTCCAGACAGAATACTGAAGACAGTCAGTAGAGTTAGAAGAGTCCAGACTTTGATATGAGACAGACCTAGGTTTAAATTTTTTCTTTGACTTACTGGTTGCATGGCCTTAGTTACATTTTTCAGACTTTCTGAGCCTCAGTTTATCTTTAAAATACGAATATACTGCCTACTTCAAGAAATTGTAATGATAACTGAATAAGATAGCATTAAGTGGTCTTTAACTTGCTCTAATATAGTTCAACATATACAGTATGATAAAACTGTTTCTGTATTAGTTTAACCTGCATCTTTGAGACAGTTAGATATCCTAATCAGGAAAACACATTTCAGGGATGGTTAGCTAGCATTTAATCAAAGCTTTGGAAGATTTTTCTCTCAAAAAATGACCTTGTGATGAGATCTTCTTTTCTTCTTAACCTTCTTTCTTTTATGCCTGCCTGCAAGGGACCATTGATCAAGTGTGATCAAGTGTGTTCAGCAATAAAGAACAGGCGGCTTAAATGTAGAATTCCTGAATCTGAGCTTCAGTTAATGACAAATTCATTAAAGATCACAGAACTCCTAATTCCAAAATCAGCTGAACATTAAATCACTGGACACTGGAATAATATGGTTGGTATGAAAATAGTACATAAAGGCTCCTATTCAATTTCACGTTACTGAGCACTCAAGCACTGGGTTTTAATAGCTCATGGGTTGGGCTGCAGTTTAATTAACCCCTTGTTTGAACTGACACTGTCATCAGAAAACAAACACCTTTGCTTAATTGTGTTTTCCAAGCTTTGTTTAAATGAAATGAAGCCTGTGTTTTGTAAGTTTTACCATTTTAGTAGTATTAGCCATGTGAGACAGCTACAGAATAATAGACATAAGACAATAGGCAATTTTTTTACTCTTTAAGCATAGATATCAATAAGAACAGCATATTCTTCCGTATGTGTGAGATGTAATGGACATCTATAGAGCAAATTTATCTAAGAAATGACTTGAGTGGTAGAAACATAGCCCAACACTCAAACTATCAGGTAATAAAAGTTTGTTTCCATTATAAAGGTATCTCTATGAGCATCAGAGCTGTTTCAATGAGCCATCAAGAAAAAGGAAGTAAAATCTCCTTTTGTGGCTATTTAATATGGATTTTTTAAAGGATATACAGATGTGAACTGCAAATATAGATTTAATCATTTTTATGTATTACTAATTATTTTTCTCAAGATTCTCACTCAATGGCAAGAGAAGGGATCCATGAGGAAATAGAAGGAAGTCGAACAAATGCTTTATACACAATCACATCTCTTAAATTTTACATTCTTTACTTCCAAATGTCTGTCTACCTGATATCTACATTTGAAATCCCCAATCTCATACTTAGCAGGTCCAAAGAGAAATCCATAACTCCTGCAACCCTAAACCTAGGATTGAACTAAGATTCTTTTTCAGATTCCTTAAATCTTTTCATCCCATGTATAATCAGTTTCCAGGTCCTGTTGATTCAGCCAGTTCCACACCTCTGGAATCCTTTTCCTCTACCTTATACTCTTTCAAAACCCTGACAATTTCCTAATAATTAGTTTCCTAATTTACAGTCTCAGCATCCATATTCAGTTCTTCAAATGTGTAAGAGGCCTTAAATCCTTTCCTGTCACCCTGACTCTTATTTACTAATAACAAAGAGAAATGTATCTGGTAATCACCACCTAAACCAATGATAGTAGGTGGCATCAGTAATAGTGGGATAACTTCAGAATGCAATGCAATAAAAGACAGTTAGCCTGGTAGTTTTCTTGCCAAAAATATATAATCAAAACCTAATCACAAGGAAATAATCTTTCAAGTTCAGAATTTAAAAAAACATAATAATATCAGGAAAAATCTCATTACTATGTTGCAGTCTGGTTGTTTGCCAAGAAAAAGGGGCATACAATTTGTTTTCCCCTTTTTGTTCCCTATTCAGTACACTATTGAATATGAATTTGATTTTGTGAAAGGTATTGGGTTAAAAATCTTCAGAGATATGCTGGGTGTTTGGTGCACAATCCTTGTTTGGGAAAAATGCATCACTGGTAGGTTCTTGTGGGCAGAATGCACTGCAAACATTACCCACAATGAATGTTCTGTCACAGGGGGGACTGGGCAGGAGCATCTGTTAGAGCCTTTTATGACAGATCAGTATATAGCCAATGTTGCCAGCAAGGGTTTTTCTCCATTATAAAACAACAATCTTCAGTAGAATTGGAGTCACTAAAAGCAGGAAAACAGCTTGCTTTATGAAAGATGCTACCTTTTCTGCAGCCAAGAAATCACCGATCTGATGTTAAGTTCCTACTATTAGTCTTTCTTCAGCTGCGCAGGTGGCAACTATTCCGTGTTCCAGTTCAGCTCCCCAAGGTTACAGCTATGAACTTGGGTAATGGCTGTGTTTATTCTCTGCCAGCCTTAAAAGTCTTCAGGGTAAAGCATTTTTTTTTCTTTTTCTTGCTGCTCATTGAAAATTCCTTCCGGAGCAGATGTGTCTCTCCCCCATCTTCTGTAGTTTCTGTGTTTCAGATTAAGTTTAGCATTTTTGTTGTTGTTGTTTGTGGACTTACTTTCTAACTGCTGATGCAAAGTCAGTTTTGAACTTCGTTTCTGTGTATCTGATGTCTGTTTTCTCTTGTCCCTAAACAAAACCTTTCATGGTAAACTTGATGTCAAATAGCTTATGTCCTGTGAGCACCGCCAACCACTGTCATTGTTTATATTGTAGTGTACTGTTGCTATTGCCACACCAGCCTGGGTTTCAAAATTTAGATCACAAAGACCATAATAGCCCTCATTTTTCCTATTTTGTATACTTTCTTGGTATGTGTTTTAGGGCCTCCAGCCCCTGCAAAGCAGCCTTCTCCGATCTAATCATTTCTGGGAATTTCCAAGTGGTGTCTCACAGTTGTTCTTGAATAAAGCCAGTGGTTATACAGCAGGCATCACTTGTTTTCTTTCTCGTTCTGGCCTCCTCAGGTGTATCAGACATCCTTCTCTTTGGCACAACTCCCACCCCTCTTGATGTCCTGGAATCCCCACCAGGCTCAAAGTAATACCAGTATATTATCTCGAGTTCCAACGCACCAAAGTCAAACTATCTACATAAAGAATCTCTCTCCCATTTCTTCCTTTCTTCCTTCATTTCCATCTGCAATTACTAACCCATCACTACTGTAAAGCTAGCACTGTGCTAAGGCCAGAAATCGAATATTACCAAGAATGATATGGCTGTGGCCTCATGCATTTGACCTATCAAGGATAAAAATGATAAACAAATAATCACAAGTAGTGTTATCACTTGAAAGATTATGAACTACAAGATTATGAAAACAAGCACATAGGCCCAAGTCCAAGGGCCAAGGACCCAAAAAAGCCTTCCTGAGGAAACCAAGAATGCAGACAAGAGTATCATCTAGCTTAGCAGAAGAAAAGTTAGTGCTCCAAACAGAAGGAAAAGTATAAGGTCAACCTGTCACTGCATCTGCATTAAGTTTGTAACCTGTTTTTTAATGTAGAGGTACATACACCAATGTTTCATTGGTATTTTTAGTAAATACATTTTTGAATTTCTGCTTGCAATAAAGAAGAGTTGTTAAATGAACACCCACAGACCTATCATCCATTTGTCAGTTTGATTCATCAATTACTGAATATGACATGTTAAAATCTCTGATTAAAATGGTTGAATTTACTTATTTCATGATTTTATTTATTTATTATTATTTTATTATTTATTATTTATAAATTTATTAATTTATTTCATTATTATTCCATTTATTTTATAGTAATTTTTTATGTATTCTAAAGTTTTGTTAGAACATGAATTCAAGTTCGAATATTTATGTAATTCTAGTAAAATTAGTGTTGCACTTATCTAGTATTGAGTTTTGACTTAAATTCTTTGTCTAAAACAATATAGCTACATCAAATTTTATTTTATTTTGACTATTGTTAGGTATTTTAATTTATTTGTACATAATTAAACAATAATTATGAAAATATTATTACTGTGATCTTACATAGTCAATGTTTGTTTAGCTTTACCAATGTATTTATAAATTTGCTGTTCACTATTTCTCTTTGCACCTCAGAAATTTAATCTGAGATCATTTTTCTACTGTCCTAAGCTTACTTCTCACAATTTCTGTTACTAAAAATCTATTAGAAGCTACAAGTTTTTGTATTCTAAAAAGTCTTCATTTTGTTCTCATTTTTTTGTCATTGTTCTCATTTTTAAAAGATATATTAAGTTTGGAGGTAACCTTTCCACAACACATTTAAGATACTATTTTATGGGTCACTGGGATGGCTCAGTTGGTTAAGCAACTGCATTCAGCTCAGGTCATGATCCTGGAGTCCCAGGATTAAGTCCCAGGATCAAGTCCCAGGATCGAGTCCCACATCGGGCTCCCTACTCGGCAGGGAGGCCACTTTTCCCTCTGACCTCTCCCTTTTCATGCTTTCTCTCTCTCAATCTCTCTCTCTCTCTCAAATAAATAAAATCTTTTTTTTTTTTTTTTTAAAAAGATACTACTTTATTAGACTAAACCTAAATAGGTCTCCTATGTAAACTTTTTTTCTCTTTGGTTGGTTTTATGACCTTCTTTCTGTCTTTCAATTTCTATTAACTCACTGTTATTTGTCTAGATATGGATTTCTTTTTATTTACTATAAATATATTGGCCTTTCAGGGTCTGAGGTTGGCATCTTATATCAATCCTGGAAAAAATCAGTCATTAATTCCTCAAATCTTGTTTCTATTATACTCTCTGGTTAGGAAAGCGTTCATGTTTCTCACTCTATAGTCTAGGTGTTTTAACTCTTCTTTCATATTTTTTCTTTTCTTTTACTCTGGCTATATTTTGGACAATCACCTCAGATCCCAATTCTAGTTTACTTAATGCTCTTTTCAACTTTGACTACTCTGTCATTTAACATGCCCTTTATTTTTTAATCTTCATTTGCCTCATTTCTGTTATTTCTATTCTCTATTTCTATTAAGAACCATTTGGTTCTTCAGTAAATGTGCTTGGTCATATTTATTGCTTCTTAGCCTATGCTCATTCAGTGGCTTTTTAATTTTTCATTTTGTATTCTTTTTGTAATCCCAGTGCAAGAAGCAACTTGCGTGCGTGATTCTACTTTTGTTTTCCTGTTGGCTTGGGTTCATGAGCCTTTGCCTCCTTCTATGGTACAGTTCTCATCATTCATGGATCCATAATTGTGAATTTATTTACACACTAAAATGTATTTGTAACCTTAAAATCAATACTCATAGCACTGTGCTTATACACAGACAAGTGCGAAGTCCAAAAAATTTAGAGCCACCCAACAAATACATTCCCAACTGAGGTCAACCTAGGTGCTGCTTTACCTTCTTATTTCAGCTCTCCTACTCTAAACAAGTAACCATTTTGCAATCCATTTAGTGCCAAGTTTTTCACGTTTTTATGCTCGTGTGTGTGTGTGTGTGTGTGTGTGTGTGTGTGAAAGAGAGAGATGTCACAGTTTAAAATGACTCCAAAGTGTAGTACTGAAGTGCTCTTTCGCATTCCTGAACACAAGAAGACTTCAGTGTGCCAATGGAAAGAATATGTGTGCTAGGTTAGTTTCATTCAGCCATAATTTATAGTCCGGTTAGCCTTGAGTTCCATGTCAATGAATCAACAATATTTACAAAATATGGTGTCTAATAAAAACTGATGTATTGATTGGTTGATGAAAACATTGTGACTAGAGGACAGGAACCTAACACAAATGTCCTCTAAGAGCAATGGTTAATTATTTGCTAATTCACTGTTTGCAGCAACTTTATACAACATAAATACCATGAATAATGAGAATCTATTGTATGTATGTATGTATGTATGTATGTATATGTTTTTATTTTGCTGTGAGTTCCTATTCATTGGATTCTACCTGTTGAATTAGCCCATGGAAAAGTTATATTTCTCCAAAAATGGTTTGTATTTTCTTCTGCCAGTTAGTTGCTTCGTAGCAAGCCTTTAAATAAAGCTATTTGCTTGAGATTTTATAATCAAACAGTTTGAATCAATTCAAGTCATACAACTTTGTGAATAACTATTTATGTGTACAGCTTCTCCATAAAGATTTTTTTTTCCTTCTATAATGGGCCAGCTTGGAAAATTCAAGTTTCCTTTTGTTAACATTTGCTTACAAAGCATAGCACTTTGAGGGTCCCAGATTTACATGGGATTCTACTATTCATTTTCCTGGCTTGGTCAAAGGATTTATTAAGTCCCACAATCTTCATGACTACATATCTATCAAAACTGAATCTCAAGTTTGTCCGTCTTGGCAGAGTCTCTCTGAATCATTCTGACTTTGCTACTTGTTTCTATTCTAGGATTCCCATTTTTGCTTTTGTTTTTCTTTGTAGATGTGTTACTCAGTATAAGATCAGGAACTAATGTTAAAAAAGATTAGTATAAAAATTTTAGCTTTCTTATTTGTTTTCCTCAGGAGATTCACTCAACATGTTAGAAATACAATTCCCTTTTTCCAGGTTTATAACTCCAAGCTAGGGCTGAAATTTTTAAAGTAGAAAGAATTGTTAGCATGCACTGAGATCTCCCATCAATCTTTTTAAGCTTTTTAGTTCTATGACTTAAAAAGGCAAGTGAGTGGCCATTTGCTTATTTCAGGGAATTTAGATAAAAATCTCGCTTCTTTCAAAGACTTACATGTGATCATACACTACACTTGATTTCTGTTTTTAGAGTAAGGAGAATCAAATAATGAATATTCTCCTGTTCATATTATAAGAGTGTTGCTAACTCAATACTTAAATTGAATACCTTTATGTTAACTATCATGGTGATTTCATGCTTTTAGTGGGTTTTCAGTAGCAGTAATTGTTATAGTAAGTTCTGTGTTTATTGAAATAATGGTAATATTAACAAGTAAATGTCACTGCCAAGTTTACATTCATTATTCAATGTTTTAATGTTCAATTAAAAAAAGAAGAAATGTTACACTGTTGTTTTAGCATAGATGAGGCTACAGTACCATTAGAACCAAGTGACTGGTGACTCAAACAAACCAGAAGTTTATGTCATAGTCACATTACCATCTAACATGAACTTCCCTAACTGGAAGGTAACTTTCCTCCAGGTAGTGATCCAGCGAGCTAAACCCCTTCTATCTTGTGGTTTCACCATCTCTTAGAGACTTGTTGATATTTAAGCCAGTAGAAAAGATGGTAGTCAGTGGGCACCTCTCCTCTTAAAGTCTCTGAACTGTTTCATTTACCACACATCTGACACCAAATGTGTGGTGTTTTTCCCAACACCAGAGGATTCTCTAATTCTCCAGACAGTCAGTCTGAATATCCTAGATTCAATTCAATTCTGACACTAACTGTACAGTGTTAGTACATACAGATTAAGGGTTTATTCCCACAAGACATCTCCCACTTCTGATGCTAGTTGCAAGTTCCAGATTGCCAAGTGGACTTCTGATCAACCAGCTATAAATCAGAGGTTCCCATGATCTTTCCCTCAGGTTTGATAATCTGCTAAAATGGCTCATGGAACCCATAAAAACACTTTACCATTACCAGTTTACTACAAAGGACACAACCCAGAAACAGCCAGATAAAAGAGATGCATGGAGCAAGGTATGGGGAAGTGACACAGAACTATGCCATCTCCAGGAGTGGTCACCCTCTCAGCACTTGATATGTTTGCCAACCAGGAGGCTCACTGTATCTCATCATTTAAAGATTTTTATGGAAGTTTTAATAAGTTGGCATGATTGGGACATGTGGGTGGCTCAGTCAGTTAAGGTCTGACTCTTGATTTTGGCTCAGGTCATGATCTCAGGGTGATGAGATTGAGCCCCATGTGGGGCTCGGTGTTGGGTGTGGAGCCTGTTTGATACTCTCTCTCTCTCTCCCTTTCTCTCTGTCCCCCAGCTCCTGTAAGCACGAGGGCACTCTCTCCCTCTCTCTCTCAAAAAAAAAAAAAAAAAAGTAAGTAGGCACGATTGATTAAATCATTGACCATTGATGATTAACTCAATCTCTGGCCCCTCTCAGTGGATGGGGCTGAATGTTCCAACTGTTCTAATCCTGCCTTGATCTTTCTGACAACCAACACCCATCCTTAAGTTATCTAGAGGCCTACCAAGAGTTGCCTCACTAGAATAAAAGATGCTCTTATTTCATGCTATCCCTTAGATAATTCCAAGGGATTTAGGAACTCTGTCAGGAATGGTGGACAAAAATAAAATATATATTTCTTATTGTAACACAAGGACTTAGGGTCAAAAATGGCACACATCACTTTTACTTGTATTTCTTTGGTTAGAACCCAGTGAAACCTAACATCAAAGGAAACTGAGAATTTTAGCCTGTGTATCTCAAAAGAAAAGAAACTGTATCTTTTGGAACATCTGGTGTTTTCTGCTAAACCAACAATAGTAATAGTATCTAGAGTTAAAGCAAATTTTCTTTTACTCCAAAATTTGAAATAGCACTAAACTGTTTTTCTATATAGTCCCAAACTAAAATTAAAGTACAATGCATATTAATCATTATAAAAATATAGTAGGGTAAAAAAATAATTGTTCTTCATTGTACCTAAATTTCTGCTTAGGTAGCACAAGAATAGTAAATTTAATATATATAATTTATATATTATAGCTATGGTTACTGACTGATGTTTTCCAGTTGGCTCAAAGATCCTGAATACATGCATTTTAGAAATGACTTTTATAAGTGATTATAAGTTCCTAAAGAAAAACTGTTTCATTGGTGGATTCCCTGACCCAGGGTATATGCAAATAAAATAGCTAAAATGACTCTAATGCTTCATAGCAGAAAACAAAGTAAAAGTCCATTTTAACCAAATGCCAAGCACCCTGCCTGGGCATAAATTCTTTCTGGAAGTGAAGAGATGCAGAATGACAGCTAAAGGAAAATGTTATTAAATGGTATGTCGTTTCGTCAGGGATGTCTTTGTAATGACTAAGAAGCAGGTTAATAAGATGATTAGAATGAAGGCTAAATATGAGAAAAGTACAAAGCACTTTCCTCAAGTCATTCCTCAGAGATATGTGGGTGGCAAATATCATCTCTGTTTTGTCGACTGAAAAATGAAATAGTTTATGCACTTAGAGACATTTTACTGGCATTCCGATTTTTTTTTTTTTTTGGCATTCAGATTTTTAAACAGGTGTAGAGCTTCCCTTTATAGATACCTGATAGTTATTACATCAGCTTTACACTCCAGTAATATTTCCAAACAAAAGTATATCTAGGGTTGTTGAGGTAATCAAGGTTTCACTGTCTTATTTTTCATAAAGTCTTTAACTTCCTTTAGGCTATAAAATGGTAGACAAAAATAAGTATGTTACATATGACCTTTTCAAGAGAATATGTAAGATTTTGAGTTTGTTCGTTTGTTTGAAAGAATGTTTGTAAGACATGAAACTAATTTTTGTCTCTAATATTATTGGAACAAAAAACTAGTACCTAAAACGTTTACATCTGCATTTTTTAGATAAATGCAAGAATGTCCTGGAAAGCCAAATCCTCACTTATTATAATGAAAATGTAAAACCCATTCTGTAAACTCCCATGTTTAGCTCTATGCCAAGTTCACCATTAAATACTGACTTATGCTACATACAATTAATGGAACTTAAAGGGATTTACTGAATTAAGGCCACAGTGTTCAGATAACAAAGGTCATTTATGTAACACATCCTAATAGCAATGATTTTCTCTCTGCCAATTGATGGGCTAAAATACAGGGATCCTAGTGGCCTCAATCTGAATACTGCAATCTTTTCTTAATCCCCTGCTAATATTATTTTCTTCTACACTTTCTCACCTAACCCAATTTACCTCAACCCACATCTATGGTTGTGACTATTAGTAGCAAAATTCTGAGTCAGAAAGAAAACTAGAATAATTTTTAATAATATATGATGAGAATATTTGCTGCTATAATCAGGACTCCATCCCGTATTCTGTACCTGTAATTCAGAGGGTGGTTCACCAAAATCTGTAAAACCCAAACAGATCTGTACAAAAGTGGCCAAAATGTCACTTGCTTTTATCAGTATCTCTAGAAGAACAGTTAGAAATGAATTTCATCATTAATTACTTTACTCTCACTTTAGAGATCAGTTATATGACTGTAGAACTTTAGCAAAACCAAAAAAAAAAGGATTTATGTTAATAGCAATTTATATATTGCAGTTTTAAAACAAACTAAATTAATTAAAAATTGAATTACATTATCTTTGTTGGCCTTTATATCTCTTCTGAAGCAATTAGTAACCAACCATCTTTACTTAAGAAATGACGCAATTTAGTTTTATGACATTTTGTGTTAAATGTGTTTTATGAATACGCAATTCAGAAATCTGACATAATTTAACAATAAATTATGTGTTGCTTTGTATAGAATGGAAGTTGTCAAAATAAAAACTTTCTCATATATGTGATAAATATTTAGCCTTCAATATTAGCTTCATCTACTTAAGGCTAGTAATTATCATTAAAGTATCTTCGTAAGCAAACACATCCTTAATAGGCTTAGCTATTTGGATTTTGTAACTACTTTTTTTCCAAGCAATATCTAATTCTCTCCTTTATCCATTGTAATTAACTTCAAGGACTTAAAGTCGTACTTATTGCAAACCGTCATGATCCTATTTGGATTCAATTAGCAACATTTATTTGTCTTCATTTTATAATTTGTGTTGTATTTACATATCAATTAACAGGCATGAAAAGCTGTTTACAGTAACTGGTTAATATCCATATGTCAAGTGATTCTATATTTTAAACAGATTTATAAGTATTATTTACCTTTAGATATTTTCCATCATCATCACAAAAGTTTACTGTCACAGCCCATGATGAATGTAAACGCTCCTCTAAAAAAATAGAGAAGCAATAAAAGTTTATTTTTTATTTTATGTTTTATCTTAATTTCACCCCTGGATGAGATCTGTAAACTTAATCCCCTTGTTTAGATTTTTCAATCATCTGTCTTTAGCTGTTTTTTCCAGAATAAGATCAGTCACTCTTCCTTCTAACTACACCAGAGTTTGCTCTTACCCTGATAAGATTACAGAACAGTTCATCTGCAAACGTCCATGGCACAGTCACAAAGGATGACTAAGAGCTAATAAATGGTGAGTAGGGAGATGAGCATTTCAACAAGAAGTAGAGATATGTAAAATTGTGTTTAGAGTAATGGTGAGAATTTTGGCCTAGGGTATATGAGGATAATGACAAGAGTCTATGTAGTTTTGCTTTCAAATATAAGGAATAATAGTGTATTTTATGATTGCTATTACCTCAATACAGAAAGGAAGGAAGGTGAGAAATAAGGAAGAAATAAGGGAAGGAATAAAGGATAATGAATGGAAGGGAGAAAAGAAGGAAGAAAGAAATTACAATTCTAGATGATCTATTTGGATACAATTAGTAATGTATGTGTCTTAGATGTTTATTTGGACAAATTTCATAATTTGTGTTGTAAAGCTGTAATGGGAAAGAGAGGAAAGGAGAGGAGGGGAGGGGAGGGGAGGGGAGGGGAGAGGAGAGGAGAGGAGAGGAGAGGAGAGGAGAGGAGAGGAGAGGAGAGGAGAGGAGAGGAGAGGAGAGGAAGGAAATTCTATGCTGAAAGTTCTCCCTGGTCAATAAAATCTTCCTTCAGTCTTATGGTGGTTCAGCTCCCATAATCAAGCCTCACCAAAATGACTCATACAATCCCTAGCCATTCTATGAGACAGTATCACCCTGTAACCAAAGCCAAGCGAAGATATCACAAAAAAAAAAAAAAAAAAGAAAATTACCCACCAATATCCCTCATCAACATAGATTCAAAAACCTTCAAAAGAGTATAGATAACTGAATCCCAAATTTATGTATTTTTAAAAGTATAATCTATGACCAAGTAAGTGGACTTCATTTCAGAAATGGAAGTTTGGTTTAACACCCCCAAATCAATTAATCTATCATAATATATAGGACAAAAACTACATGATTATCTTTATAGATACAGAAAAAAGCATTTGACAATCCAACCCATTCAAGATTTAACAAACAAACAAAACAGTAACCAGAAACCTCTTACAAAACTTGGAACAGAAGGTAATTTTTCTAACCTGATAAAGGGCTTCTACAAAAAAACCTATGGTGGGATGCCTGGGTGGCTCAGTCAGTTAAGCATCTGCCTTTGGCTCAGGTCATGATCCCAAGGTCCTGGGATCAAGTCCCAAGAGGGGCTCCCTGCTCAGCGGGGAGCCTGCTTCTCCTTCTGCCTGCCATTCTCTCTCTCTCTTGCTTTCTCTCTCTGACAAATACATAAATAAAATCTTAAAAAAAAAACCCTGGAAATCATAATTCTTAATGGTCAAAATTAAATGTTTTGCCTTAAATTCACATACAAGGTAAGGATATCTAGTCTCAACTCCTCTATTAAATATAATACTGGAGTTTCTAGCCAGGGCAATTAGGCAAGAAAAGATATCAGTCATCAGACTGAAAAGGAAAAAGTAAAACTATTTTTATCCATAGATATCATGTATATGGAGAAAATCCTAAGGAATCCACCCACACACAAAAAATATTGATTAATAAACCAATACAGCAAGTTTGTAGAATTCAAAATGATATTTTAAAAATCAACCGTTTACCTATAAACTAGCAATAATCTAAAAATTAAATTAAGAATTCTATTTGTGAGAGCATCAAAAGAAATAAAAGACTTAGAAATAAATTTAACAAAAAAATGCAAGAAGTATACATGCAAAATTTTAAACCTTTGTAAGGGAAATAAGAGAAGACCTAAATAAATGGCAAGACATTCTACATCTTCATGGATTGAAGAATCAATATTGTTAAGTTGGCAATTCTCTTCAATTGATCTGTAGATCAGTTCAATTTCTATCAAAATCCCAGAACACTCTTTTTTACTTGTCTATTTATTTTGTTGGTTTATTTTCAGGTACTACTATACTTCCTTAGGATGAGCATTTCAAGTGCTTGCCAGTGACATGGCTTTCCTACCCTAAGTCAGGGGTAGGAAAGAGCCAGATAGTACATATTTTGTGAGTCATATAGTTTCTATCATAATTACTCAACTTTGCTAACATACATAGCACAAAAGCAGCCATAGATAATATATAAATTAGTGACTGTGACTATATTTCAATAACATTTTATTTATAGACACTGAAACTTGAATTTCATATAATTTTTATGAGTCACTGAATATAATTCTTCTGATTTTTCAAGCATTTAAAATTATAAAAAACATACTTAGTATATATTCTAAGAATATATATATATATATAGACTTCCACAAACTGATGGGGCCAGATTTGGCTCATTTGTCTACACTACCCTAAAACACTAATCATAGATTTAAGATAATTCTTTTCTAAAAGTGTAAGAACAGATTCTTTTGTTTCAAAAGTGTTTACCTATTTTTTTCATGTTTGAAAAATACAAAAAGAAGTTATAGGAACTTGACACTTTTTTAAACACCAAAACTAAGTTTTTATAGCAGCCTATATAGGTGGTACAGGGTAAGCAAGCTAACCTTTTTTTTAGGTGGGCTCCATGCCCAACAGGGAGCTTGAACTCATGACTTTGAGATCAAGAGTCACATGCTCTACTGATTTAGCCAGCAAGTTAACTCCAAGTTAACCCTTTCAATTCCACATATACTTGGCGCTAGATTTATTGACCATAACTTAGAGTTGGCAATCCCTACAAAATAAACTTGGGTTCATTGACATAAAGAAGCCCAGGAACTAGACGGTGCTTATAAGTTTTTTTTTTTTCTTTGAGATATCTACCTACCCCTTCCACAGCAGAATATTTTTGTTTCCTAGCTTTATGACAACATTTCTACTTTTGCAATACTCTAGTACCTACTTTGGTTAAATATCTGGCTCACATTTTATTTTAGCATTCAGTAAGTACCTGTTCAGTAAGTATTTTATTCCACCCTACTGTGATCTTACACTCAATAACAATCATGTGGTCTTATAGTTAGCTTCTAATTTCTCATTATTTTTTTTTTAAATTCACTTTTTTAGTGAGAGAGAAAGAGAGAGAGAGTAGGGGGAAGGGTGGAGGGACAAAGTGAGAGAAACCCAACGAGACTCTGCACTGAGCTTGGAGCCAAATGCAGGACTTGATCTCACAACCCTGAGCTCACTACCGGAGTTGAAACCAAGAGTCAGATACCTAACCAACTGTACCACCCAGGTGCCCCTGTTTTTATTTTAAAAGTTGGTAAGAACGTTTAAAATGAGATCTATACTCTTAGCAAGTTTTTAAGTATATAATACATTATCTATAGGCACAATGTACAGTAGATCTCTAGAAGTTTTTCATCTTATATAACTGAAATTTTAAGCCCACTCATTAGGATCTCCTCATCTTGCCCTTCCTGTAGCCGCTCACAACAACAATTCTACTCCTGACTTCCATGAGTTTGACTAATGTAGATACCTTATATAAACTGAATTATGTAGTATTTATCCTCTTGTGACCAACTTGTATCAGCATAATGTCGGATTTTATTCTGACATTTTTCTCAGATTTTATTCTGAGAAAAGGCCAAAGTCAGCACTGTAAAAGGCATATATATGCTGATAGAAATCCCATAGATTTCTGGACTGAGGGACCAGAAGATGGAAGAAATACATGGTCTTTGGAAATTAGAGTCCCTGAAACAAAGAAAGCTAGGGCAAGTGGCAAATTTCCTATACAACTTGTGCACAAAATTCTGGCTAAGCCCCAAATTATGAATGCATGGAGAAGACTCAAAGCAACTGAAGGACAGAACTGAACTGAGATTTGAGTTGCCACCCACTGCAGGGGAGGGGTAAAATTAATATACTTCTGAGGAATATAACAAAACCTGGAATCTCCATAAGATAATATTCACAATGTCTAGGAAACAATCCAAAATTAGTTAAAACACAAAGAACCAGGAAAATGTGACCCAGTCTCAAAACTAAAAATCAAAAACTTAGACTGACACTGAGATAACTCAGATGTTGGAATTAGTAGTAAACATTTTTAAGCAGAAATTATATTATTCAGTCAAACTAAAGTAAAATATACTCATGTCCCTGAAAAGTTAGATCTTATCACACAATAAAAATCATAAAACAGAATCAAATAGAAGCCTTAGAACCAAAAAAATGTAATTTAATTTAATTTAGAA
>CM053615.1:37851835-37975579 GCA_028646535.1 Procyon lotor | reverse complement strand
TAAAGGAATAGGAAAAAAAAATCTGAGTTTGGGCCTCCATTGTCCAGGAGCTTATCTCTGTATTTCAGCTTACTTATTTCCAGAGACAGAGCATTTAAGACACATAATATCATCCAGTCCAATTATTGACACAGGGCTACTTTACCACAGTGGCCCTGGCAGTTTATCTAGACACTATATGGACATGTCTAATGACAGCAAAGCCCATCATGGAAAATAACTACTCATTCTACTGCTTTATAAGTTGAACAGTTTGAAAATAAATAAGGGCTTTCTTATTTTGAGAAACTTCTATCCATTTTAATAGTGGCCCTAGACATACCTCATATACAGGACTGACTTTCACATTTTTTGAAATAGCTGTCAGTCACACTCAACCATCCCATTTCTTGTGGCTAAAATCCTCAAATCTCAGTGTTAAATAATCTCAATTCCTTAATATATTGTTCATAATATAGAGTTGTTATATTCACTATTCTGGTCACAGCTTGGAAGTGATTTTAACTTTTAATGTTTCTTAAAAATGTGTTTAGCACAGTGAGAAAGAGAAAAGCAACCTCTCTCACCCAAAGGCAAGCCTGGCACTATCAGTGAGGCCTCTCTTTTGCTGCCAGGAGTTGGCCTGGAACTCACAGAACATATGTTCAACTCTGTTGAACATAAACAATTTCACAGAACACCAACATAAGACAAGGCCACTCAGACTATGATGGATTAAACCAAAACCAAAACCACTTTGTAGACGTTCAACGGAAGTGACCAAACATCTTTACCCCAACTAGTATGAGTCTCTACTGGTTGGTTGGTTGTTTTCTTTATTAACTATAGCACTGGCCTCACTTTAATCCTCCTACCTTCTCTATACAAATTACTAAGATATCTAATCATAAAATTGGCAATAAGACAACAGCAAGGCAAAAACAACATTTGATATAGGATCTGAAAGACTAAGATAAAGCAATAATAATTGTACTACTACTTAATATCACTACTACTACTCTTGTGACTACTAATAACAACACAAAATTAGAGCTAATATTCATTAAATGCTTGGCCATGTGTTAAATAATTTGCCTATGTTATCTCTTTAATGTGTGCAATTTGTGAAACAAGTAGAGATGTAATCATTTTACAGATTAAAAAAAAAAAAAGTGCAGCCTGTCAGAGGAATTAGCCCAAGATGACTAAAAGGTAATAATTAAGTGTTGAAACCAAGATCCAAATCCACACGCCAAAATTTTACTCACTCAGCTGAAGGCAGTGAGTGGGGCTGACATTCTTGAAGTGATTTGTCTAATCAAAAGAAGGATGCCTTTTTAAATTTGTCTGACCAGAGGATATGTGTGTTGCAAATCCTCAAAAAGGTACATGTGTGCCAACTATGAATTCTCTTACTACAGAAAGAATCCATGCCAATCTTGGCTTAAACATCCCTTCTTTGAAGGATTTTCATAAAGTTTGGATAATTTCTATTATTTCTATTAACTCTCAGTTCCAAATAACATCTGCCAATCTTCACATGCCAAGTACCAACTAAAAGGTTGTTCTGTATCAGCCAAATTATCATTTTGTTCCATCTTTTACTAAGCTTCCACTGCCTCATCAAAAGTTGGAAATATTGGTACCCAAATTCTACTGTGTAATCAGAGGTATTGTTCATCTCCATGATCTTATTCTGACCAAGAAGATGATGCTGTTTTATAGAATCTTTTGCAGCCCACTTCTGGAAATTCAAATAATCTCCTTGGTGATTTGTGTTGATTGAAAAGGAAAGATTATAATCTAGTCATGCTTGTTAGAAAAGGTGAAGAGCAAAATAACTCACCAAACACATATTCTCCTTCATGAAAATTCACAAAATTACAAATTTTACAAATTATAAATATTACAAAATTACAAAATAATTAGCAACACTTCACTGCACCAAAGACACTGGGCGAAACTCCAAGGCTAATGTTCAAGAGAACTCCAAGTCTTTCCTAGAAAAACAAAATAAGGCAATCTGTACGGTTCACCTTCTCCCAAAGAAAGTCAATAAGCTCTGTTAATAATTTCAGAAAGTAGCTAATGTACACAATGTCAATTTCTGAGAATAAGAAAGAATTTAGTTGTTCAGTTACTAAGATAGCAACAATTATTTGGCTCCCATATTGTTCCAAAAGGTGTCAAGCAGAAAGCTTTGAGAATCAAAATCATTTTCTCTGAGTATTCTGGATCATGTATAATAAAGGGAAGCTTCAGGGCAAATGACCCCACCCAGAGTTTGAAAAGAGTAGTACAAACTAGCATAGCCCACAGGCCAATGGTCTATAAGAAATCAGAAATAATGCCAAAGGCAAGTGAGATGCAATTTTGTTAAATGGTGAAAAGAACACGATGCAAAATGTCAGAATGAGAGATATGGAAAAGGCCTCAGATATAATTATATAACCCTATAATATTTCATTTTTATGTGTCTGTCTCTTATCCATTTACTGTAAGCTGAATGAAGACGAGGACATGACAGCCTTGACTATTTTTGTATTATATTCTCTTTAAGAGAATAAGGGGAGAATAAAGTAATGAAAATCCACCAGCTCTTTTGCAATGTATATCTATTATTCTGTGGGCCCAGCATTCAGTCCACATTTACCTCACAGCAGGGTTTCCATTTTCCCAAGGGACTTACAGGTTTTCTACTCTCAGCCCATGTTGCTGATGATCATGGTGGCCACCCCACCCCTTCTCACTTGACAAAGGTCTGTACATGATCTAATGCAAACTCATCAGCACATTCCATCTCTCTTAAGTGCAGTAATCTATTTGGGGAAGGGCACAGGACACACAAGAGATCACTACAACTAAATTCCAGGGATTTGAGGTGAACTTCGAGGCTGGGGTTCTTACTTATATAAAAACCTGCATATTTTGAAGGCTAAAATGTGGTAAGTTCCTCCCTGAGAATGCAGTTAACATAGGCTAATAAAGAGCCACTAGAGGATAGCAATAGAAGAGTTAATACTACACTCTTCCTTGTACAGATGGAGAAACTAAAGTTCAGAGAAGATAAGTACCTTACACTTCCTTACGTTCAATCCTTTGTAGTGAAAGAATTGTGACTAGCACCATGGCTCCCATTTTCCAACTTTTTCCACTATGCCAGGCTGCCTTTACTGAACACATAATATGCTTACTAAAGCCATGAAAGATTACAAAAAGGGGCATCTATCATTTTATATTTAAACCAATGCAACAATTTTCTTGGAGAGAAGAACCCAAAAACTACTTCTACAAGATACACCCCTTTTTCTCAATTATGTTCCTCCAAATTGGAGGCAGGATTTGAGCCTTTTAGTTCATTTGGCCTTTTAGCATTCTGCTGAGGCTGCCCAAAGAGGAGGCAATTGTGTCCAAAGGGTAGTCTAAGAAATAAATTAAGTAAAATTACTCATTGAAATTGTTATTACCAGAAACAGCACTTGTCCATTTGGCAGGTAATTTGTAGTAATGTTAAGTAATTGATAGCAATTTCTAGTAATTAAATGTTGAGCCATTTCCTCACTTAATATTGGTTTCACTTAGTGAACCCAGTACTAAGAAAAGGAATTAGTGTTTGATAGCCATGTCTGTCATTTAAGTGCTTTACTAAGCAGAGGAAGTAGAGTTAAGGAGGAAGTGGGAAATGTACAGGGTTGGATTGCCTAAGTGGTTTTGTATTAAAGTAACTATCCCTGATTATATATTAATAAACATTGGGTTAGGTGAAAGAAAAGAAAGAATGTATAACTGGAATGCATCGGGCCTTTAATGAATATGAATTTCCAGCTAATTTATTGCCTTTGGGGGTTAACTCCAAACTCTCTATATTTTATGCAGGGATAAAATAATTTAAATCTACTTAAAGGTTCTATGAATGATATTTAAGTAAGCATTATGCTAATTGCCATTATGATAATTTATGGATTAATAGATCAGCATGGAATTTCTTTTGCTAGGATGAAATTTCCTTTGCAGTATACTTTCATTTTAGATGATCAAGGAGTAAACTAGTAACCAAGATTCTATCTATAACATATTGAATATTATACAATTGTAGAAGGGTTCTATATAATTACTGAATTGACAAATATAAGCTCTGATTGACTTAAAATACCATTAATCTATTTCACATAAGCTGTATAAAACTTAAGAAATAAGTTTAAGCTGAGGGTTTCCACGTATATATGTCACAAATTACAAATTTTCAGTCAAGTATTTTATTTTCTCTTTGAAGTGCTGGCCACTGGATCTACCTTCATCTCTGTTTCTACCTTCTTTTTTTTCCCATTTTCTCCCCCTTTTCTAGCCCATGTGGCAAATGTAGGAACCTTGTGGGATATTGTTTATTGTTGCTTCATGACCTACTGCTTAGGGCTGTTGTGGTTTTTTTCTTTTGCAAAAGCCCTTGGAAATCCTACAGCTCTAATAATTTAAGTTCTATAGTGTTTCAACAATCTTGAGAAGTCCACAGGATGCAGACAAGCATTTTTCAGTATTCATTCCTTCTAAGTAAATGATAAGAATTTACATATTAGTAATTTAAAATCCTAAATATTTCAAAGCACACAGACTTGAAGGAATCTCTATTTAATAGCAAGTACCAGAACTACCCCGAATCAGTGATTACAGATGGCTATATAACTTTTTCTTCTAGACCCTTTTCATAATATGGGTATTTGTGGTCTGGGTAAATCACTGAAAATGCCAGTTTAATTCATTTTGATTTCTAAAGAAAACAATATTTTGGCACATCAATGAACTGGGATGATTTTGAAAGACAACCAAGGGAGGAATGCTTCATTCCTAAGCCCTTGAACTCTTGAATCCTCCTCAGTTATTGACCTATTTAAATGCATAGTGGTTGAGTTATCATCAAAATATAATAACCTCCTTTGTCGCTAAAACCAAGCAACTATATTTAGGTCAGGAGAAAAAATCTAGTTACATAGCTTGTATGTATATATATATATATATATATATTTACATGGCTATATATATATATATACATATATATAATTTTAATTATATATATAATTAAAAGCATGGTTACTTCTACATAAAATTGTGAAGTAAGGGAAGTTAGCATCTAGTTTCTGCCTATTTTATATCTCCTCTTTCACATCTCTTTCCTTCTACTCCTGTAGCTCAGAGCATCTACACTGCTTTAAACCAGCTTTCTCTCTCCCACATCACTCTCTTCCTATAGTAATATCATGCATTCTGAAATAAGTACTCCTTTCTCTTCACAGCAAATAATTTGGAAGGATAAAGTAATTTATTTTTGATAGGACTACACATATCTTTTAGATATGGGTCTGCCTTTTCTGTCTATAGGGCCCCAATCAGTCCCACTACATAAAAATTTAAGAAATGTTGGGTTCCAGAACCTATATACCATAATGACTGAGCAGGGACCCCCGTTAAAAGCAAAGGAGGTACAAAGCCAAGCTCGTGACCATGGGATGAACTCATCATGGAACATACAGCACCATCCAGAAATTGGTAAAACATTGGAACTGGGGTACCAGCTTGGAAATAATTATACTTCATGAGGACCAAATACAATCCTCTAGACCACAATTTGTCCACTGAATCACTAACATTTTATATGTAGCTGGGTCCCCAAATGGAATATGTAGGTCTAGGAACCAAGAGCTGGAAGCACACGTGGTCTCATTTATATCATTCCCAGTAACCTACTTGGGGATTTTTGTTTCCTATATATGCAATTCTGGGCTCTGTAAGTTTAGAAATCTTGGTTCCCAAAAGGGAAACGCTTCTGCCAGGGAAGACAGCAGAGTTCCCACAGAATTATAAATTGTGCTGGCCATCTGGGGTCAGTAGGTGAAAACAGCAGGCATTGCCCTGGCAGAGATAATAGACAATAATGATCAGGGTGGGTGGGGGGTAGGGGTGTTCTACACAATGAGAATGGAAAGAATATGTTTGACACCTTAGTGATCCAGTTGGTTACCTCTGTGCTCTCTTGCCTAAGAGTAAATTGGCAAGATCAACCACCCTAGCCTGAGAAGGTCTGGTGACCAGGGGCTCAGAACACTCAGTTCCAGCAGAGATTCTAGTGGAGAGTAAATGGAATATAATATGGATGGTGGAAGAAAGAGATGATGAAGAGCAACTGCTCCACCACACTCCTCATGGGCTGCAGTAGCAGTAGCTGTAGCCTCTCACTAACCTTTTTTAGGTTTTCACCATGAAGATATATCTACCAGAATCCAGGAGATAGCAGCTTCTGGAATTTTTATGAAGACAATCCAAGCAGGCAAGAGATGGACCATGGTGGACACTGATGTGCTCAAATTCTCTTTCAATGGAAAACTTTCCCCCTCACCTGCCCTCCAACAGTTGGGAGTGCTGACAGTAGTCTTCAGCAGTCAGCCCTTTTAGGGATTAACTCAGCTGCAAAGAACCTCCTTGGTGAAAGGATTGCTCCTCCTCTAAGTAGCCTGCAACCAAAACTAATCTATGAGGAACTAAAAGGTCAGGCTATTGGTCTAACTTGAAACAACTCTGAGGGCAATCCTAACTCCCAAACTTCACATGTTATCAAATGTGCTTGTCATTGAGCCTGCATCATGACTAGCTTATTTCTTCACCTAATCATCCTTTCCTGCCTCAGATGTTCCACAGGTGTTGACTGCAAGAGCACTCCTTATTAAACATCCTGCAAGCTAAACTCTGTTTCAGAATTTCGTTCCTGGGGTACCCAACTATGCATATGTCAATCAAAGTAGTGATTTATACAAGTATCCCAGCTGATGACAGTACATCTGATTTACTTGGGCAGTAAGAGCTTATGTTAGAATCCCAATGTATTTCTTGAACCTTTTACAAGACATATAAATAGGTAACAAATCACTGACCAACTCTTTAGCCTTCTAAAAGATGCCACCAGATGACCAACATTCTCTTTAAGTATAGGCCTTATGTGTTTTTTTGCTAAGCATAAAATACGTTCAGAGTGGGTTTAATGTCAATTTTGATGGCTATTACTTTGAGTTATTTTTCAAAGACTTTTCACTGTATTTGCCTGCCCCAAAAAAGGCAGGCCTTAACACGTTTTAATGCCACTAGGAGATGGACTATCATTTCTAAAATTCTGATTTTGTACAATTTAAATAAAATTTTAAAAGAGTGTCCAATTTTGTTGTGGAAAAATAAAACTTTTACATTAAATCCCAAGCACTTATCAAATATGTTACCATGTGAGATATAGCAAAAGCCAGTTAAAGATATAGACTCTGAACTCTGTCTCAGACTTTGAAAACCAGTGCCCTAGACTATTTTATTTCCAAAATCTTATTGTTGGTTACATTTTGTTGTAATTAACAACTTTTTCCATTTTACCTCTTTCTCATTTTAAGCACTTTTTTATGGAAATAAAACATATAAAGTGTACTCATTTAAAACTGTGGATCTGTGCAAATTTTACGAAGTAACATAATTTTAAAAACATGACCCAGATAAGTAGAACATAAACAGTATCCCAGAAGCTCCTCTCATGTACTTTCCTAGTCATTACTTACTGTCACTAAAGACATCATCAAATAGTTCTGTCTATTGATAATAGCATTTAAAAAGAATTTTATATGCTTTTTTGTATCTGGCTTCTTTTATTCAATATCATGTTTCTAAAAGTCATCCAAATTATTAAATGTATCAATACTTTGTTCATTTTCTTCACCACATAAAATTCCCTTGTATGGATAGTCCATGTATTTTTCTTATCTATTCTCATTTCCAGTTCTTTCAATTTTGCTATTGTTTCTAAGAAACGATATGGTCCCCAGCACTAAACCCACAAAGTTTATTGTGTGCACTATGCATGCAGTATTTATGCTTTACTGACTTGTTTTTAAGTATATGTCAATCATTTGAAGAGAAGAACACATCACAAGAAAAATAACATAGACTAAGCATTTATCATTTACATGGATTTCCTACATAATCTAAATAAGAGAGATGATAATAATAGTAACAAGAACAGTTATTGAACAACAGTTATTAAACACTTTTCTAAATATAATTCATGTTTCAATTCATTTAATTTTTATGTAACCTATTTTATAGATAACAAAGGCACAGAGAGATTACCTAACAAAGCACCAAAGTTCACAAAGCAATTAAATAGCAGAGTCAAAATTCAAATCTAGAAACTGAGATCTAGAGATTGAGCTCTTTTTAAAAAAAAAAAAAAGATTATTTATATATTTGAGAAAGAAAGACAGAGAGGAGAGCGGTGTTGTGGGGTGGCCAGAGGAAGAGGGAGAGAGAATCCCAAGCAGACTCTGTGCAGAGTGCAGAGCCCCACAGGGCTCAATGGTGTGACCCTGAGATCATAACTTTAGCTGAAACCAAGAGTCAGATGCTTAACTGACTGTGCCATCCAGGTGCCCCTAGAGACTGAGCTCTTTTTTCTTTAATTTTTTTCTTAAACATTTTATTTATTTGACAGAGAGAAACACAGCGAGAGAGGGAACAGAAGCAGAGGGAATGGTAGCAGGAGAAGCAGGCTTCCTGCTGAGCAGGGAGCCCAATGCGGGGCTCCATCCCAGGATGCTGGGATCATGACCTGAGCTGAAGGCAGATGCTTAACGACTGAGCCACCAAGGCTCCCCTAGAGACTGAGCTCTTATTATCTTCACTGTGATTTCTACATTAATGTATATTCTACATTATACATGCCTGTTATATGTTGTACATTCCAATTAAGACCTAGAGAGTTCAAGCAATTTTCCTGCTTGCTAGAAAATGCTGAAGATAGGGTGTGAGTCAAAGCAGCTTGGCTACACTTCCTAAACACCTGCTACTCTACCACTCCCCTTGAGCCATGATGATACCCATAGTATTTATCATACACACCAATGCATAATAAAGGAGCAACACCTTTTATTGAATTACTGGGTAATTAAAAATGTATATACATAGCACAGTGAAAGATACTATGGAAAGATAGAAAAAGGAAAGCAAGAATAAGGAAAAGGGAAGGGAAAGAAACAATCTTTTATAATATTGCACCCACTATGATTTAGGTCAGGGATGGCCAATAGGTTTTAAAGCTCCAATCATTTGGCATTTCATGTCCAGAGCTCTAAAATGAGGATTCTGAAGTCCTACTAAAGCTTAGGAAGGAAAGAATTACGGCTACAATCTAGAGAAGTAGGGTCCAGGGAATCACATTAGCACATATTCTATGCAGGTGCCATAGACTTATTAAGGATGATGTACTAGAGACTTTCACAAATACTACTTCAAATAATTTACCTAAAGATCTGGAAAGGTAGATTTAATTAATCTCATTTTTCACACTTATCACAGTGAACATTGCGTAATGTATAGATTTGAATTGTCAGATCGCTTTGTGGTACACCTGAAACTAATACAATACTGTATGTCAACTATAATTTAATAATACCTTTAAAAATGTGTAAGGATACTGAGTGGTTCATTTAATTATTCCCATTTTTCAGATGAAGAAATTAAAGTCACTGAAGCATTGGTCTTTTCTTATAATCTAATGATTGACTGAGGAAATAGGGACAAAACTCCTCCTGACCCTACCTCATATTCTTGGTCCTAGGCAAGTAAGTTCAAATTCAGGTAGCTTCCAGGAAATCATGCAGAGAATCAAAATGAAAGGATTTGCTGCTTTCTTCCCTCCCAAAGGAAAGAAAGTTTTCCAGAAGGTAAACCTTGTCAACTGGTTACAGCTTTTCTGACAAAGAACCCTTGATGTAGTTTTAGAATAAAATAGGAGTATTTTCCAGGTCAGATAGACATCCAGATTCAGGCACTTTATAAGTTTACAAACATTTACTGTATGTGCTCCACATGACTTCAGACCTCAGAAATATTACATAGTACCTACATAAAACACCTCCATTTTTTGTTCAATAGATAGTCAGCTATTCCAGAATAATTATCTCCTTGCCGGCTGCACAAACCTTGAGAAGGTAGTTTTTGCAAGAATGGAAAACCTTTGTTCCCTACCACTATCCCTTAATATTCAGTAATCCTGAGCACCAGGAGTAAAACAGAGCAATTAGCTTCTGACAATGGTATAAATTTAGGCTTGTTAAAACAAGGATTATTAATATTCCCACGGGTTATCACCCTGACCTAACTTACCCAACCATAAAGTACAATAAGACACAGACCTGTAATTTTGTGGCTCACATAAAATGCCCAAGGAAAAGAGAAAAAGAGAGAGAGAGAAACACATGAACATAGTATAAGAGCCTAATAAAGTGAAATGCATTAATCATATTTTAAAGAGCTGGGACTTTGCATTTTATTTTAAAACCAATAACTCCAACAATATTATAATGATTGTGTTAACTTCCTACAGGCTGTGATGACATTGTGCTCATAACAGACTGGTCATTAAAATTCCAGAAGCCTCAGCTGTAGCCTATAGATACTTTTTCTTTTTTTAATGACCTCTCTGAGCTTCTCTGATAGAAGAAGTAAAAATCCAAAATGATTTAATTGTGTCATTGCAATTTAGTGACCCTGTCTGTCTTGGAGGGAATGTTAGGCTGAAGAACTCTGGTTCTCCAACAGGCATTTTTTTTAATTAATATTTTATTTACTCAGCTTTTTGCCACAATTGAATGACATTATTTTTAAAGCTTTATTGAAGTATAATTGAAATAAAGTAAACCGCATATATTTAAAATGTAAACTTTGTTGAGTTTTGACACATGTATACACCAGTAAAATCATCACCACAGTCAAGATCAATGAACATATCCAACAGGCATTTTTTGTTTTTAAGAAGCAAGATAAATCTGACAAGTAAAGCAGAGAAATGGAGATGTACTGGAAGGAATTCCAGCTTTGAGATTTGAGTTCAAAACTAATTTTGTCACCAAAGAGCTGTGGGACTTTAGCAAATCTTACCTTCTCTGCCTTTCTCTATTTCCGTACCTGTAAAAGAGAGATAATAATGCTGAAACCATGGTGTTTGTATCTTTACCCCAGAGCACAACACAGAGTAAGTGCCTAATACATTCAAATGATGGAGTAATTACATTAGGGAATTATGGAAGGTATCTTATGCATCTGGCCCATAGTAGGAACCGAATAAATGGTGGCTGCTAAAGCTATTATGTATCATTAGTTATAGCTTACTAATGTTGGATGGTCAGCAATATTTTTGTGAGATATGTAAAGCTTTTTTACAAAGTCAAATCACACATACAAAGAAAAAAATGAAGGAAAAGATCAGGTCAGAATCAATTGCTTTTTATGTATACTGCTGTATACTAATTATTTAACTCATGGTTTTACCCCATTTAATTTTTTTTGTTGTTTTCTCCCACTGGAGGATCAGACTGTTAATACACTTAATGAGGCAAAGAAGCATAGCAGTATATCTGAGCAATTAAAGCCCCTTCATTCAGACAGTAATAAAACCTGCAATTGTCTCCTTTCTGCCTGGTGGAACAACTTTATAGTTTATTGAACAAGTGAGATTTTGGTCCAGCTCTAACACTTCTCAAAAGTCTCTGAACTTTGCTGTGCTCACCTAACTCTCAAAGAGGATTTTTTTAATGAAGAAGATCACAAATCAATATTATCAGGAAATACCCAGGTTCAGGACATTTTCCAACCATAAGTGTTATTGGCAACACTCCCAGTGAGACAGACTCCTCTCACTTTCTGCTCCAAAATTTGCTTCCCACCCCCCTTTCCAAATATGAGACAAATAGAGCAGCACCTAGGGACAGCCATGTTTTTACTCTACCCTAAATGTGGCATTCTTTACTGGCAGTCAAGTCACCTCCCTTATCAGACCTTTGTGTGGTTTTTTTGTTTTGTTTTGCTTTAAAGATTTTATTTATTTGAGAGAGAAGAAAGAGAGCGCATGAGAGTGGGGTGAGGGGCAGAAGGAGAGACAGACTCCCCACTGAGCAAGAGGCCAGGCACAGGACTAAACAGCAGGACCCTGGGATCATGACCAAAGCTGAAGGCAGACACTTAGCCAACTGAGCCACCCAGGTGCCCATCAGATGTTTGGAGTAAAGAACTCCTCGCCTTCATTAAACATACTTTCCCTGGCATGTGTGATAATAGAAGAATGGCAAATATAAATTGGCTTCCTTTTATTTTGAACTTTAACATTTACCATTTATTTGCACCAAGCAATGTCTTTTGGAGTAATATACACACTTTTAAAGGACCTCTGGAAAACTGCAAAGGGAAGCTCACAAGAGTATCATAAAGTGAGTAAAAGTTTAGAAGTTCAGTTAATGAAGCTGGAATTCTGTTCCCAATTAAAGCAGTTGGAAGAATGATTTTGCAGTCTTTGAATAAGAAATATTTCAGAAAATGGTGACAAGTTTTCTCTGTTCTCTGAGGATATAATAAAAAGAAATAGGTATAAATGGCAGAGTCAAGGACTCAGTAAAATTGTTAACAACAAAATGGGTTCTATAAGGACAGTACCTGAATTTACTTATACATGAACTAGGTTCTTATCTGACTCAGGGATTTGAGTAGATGTGTATAGCCCGTTACCTTTGGAAACTTTTTAATCCTGTGGATACAGATTCAGTGCAGAGAAGACTGAGAGCAAGAAAAATTGGAGGAAAAAGAAAAGCAGGATACAAGGAAAAAAGAGAAGCAGAGGAGATAAAGAGAAGAAACCAAACCAAGATCTCTCTGCATTTAAAAAAATCACCTGCTCCTTGTGGCACAAGGAAAGAGATAGCAAGCCACATGTAAACATCAAACTCCCTCTCTTAGATCCACTAGCTGAAGCCCATACTGTACTCAATGAGCAAGGCGTCTTAGACATCCTGTCTCAATTCACCGATAGTAAATGTTTCAGGTGCCCAAAAAAGCAAGCAGCCTAACTCAGTGTAATACAAAACATCATCCACTAACAAGAACATGAAATTCATCATTACCCCTCAAGTTGAAAAGAGCTTGTGGCACAGAAAATTACATGAACATTAAAAAACACATACACAAACAGAACATTTACACATGCATCTATTAATATCAATTCTGGACAAAGGATACGCCTCTAGAAAGCTGAAGTGCCTCAAATTACCAATCAAAAAGTACCATCATTGAAACCTCTCTCCCCTTCTAAAGATAAACAAACAATTCAATACCAGCTTCATAATGACCACATATTTTCAGCCACAGCAGGTTGCTGCCTAGTCCCCGCAGGAAAATGACAAATGAATGCTGTTTAATATTTTGCTTGAACAGTTTTTTCTTTCAGAAAACTATTTGCAATATGATAATGAGAAGAGCATAGCTGCAGAGAGTAGCATTTTGTAAGGATGACTACCTTTCTAGGGCATATCATCTGATACACACTTTGTTTATCCAGAGTGAATTCAGTGGTTAAAATGATTAATTGGACCCATTTTGTGTTACTCATACTAGCTCTTGCAAAGGAGGTGATTGCTATTTTTTTCTTAGTGACTCATACAAAGACGCCAGCAGTACACTGGCAATAACAAAATGACATTTCTAAATTTAGCAGTTCATAAATCTTATAAGATGCCAGCCACATCCAGTCTGCCCTCCCCCATGCTCATCTTCCAGTATTTGTTCATACGTGCAAAAGACCTCAATGCGTTCGGAGACAAGACAGACTTTCTCAGGGCACATTGCTCTGTTCCTCTCAGTAGTCACCAACACCTCTGTGCCCTCTGGTAGGAGCAATGTGTATATTTCCCACATGATAGCTTTTGTTATCCCATTAAGATGCTAAATTTGTCTGGTAAAAACATACACAAAATATGTGCATGTTTCCAAAAGAGTCCAATTCAATGAATTGTTTTCAAGGAACACTGTGAAAATGAGTAAATTTCCTCCTGTTCTCCTGTTATCTATTCCATGATATGAAATATGCAGCAACTTCACAGCCTCAAGAAATGAAAAATTTTTTGCCTCTGTCATTTTCTGTGGCTGATATGAGGGGCTAACCAAATGGATCATGCCCTCCTGATGTTTTTTGCCCATTGTTCTAAAATTTCAGGGCTCCTACTGCCCTCCATGTTTTACCAACATATGACTCACAGAGAGTGTACAACAAAGAGAATATGAGAGAATTAGAGTTGGCGTATTGAACATTTACTTGGCTGAAAAGAAAGATTCCTGAGCAAAGTGACATACAGGTACTGCGTTTAAAATAGTTAGCTAATTTTAATCGCTCCTTCACATAAGCTCTTCACCAAGGAGATCTTCCCATGATTGAATGAAAGAGTCCACGGTAATGTTTTCCATCTACTTGAAATGACTTCCTACAAATGGAGAGTATGTAATGAACTTTTGCCTCTCTTCTACTTTTCTTTGCAACTCCTGTTAAAAATATAGTCCTCTTCCCATCAATGACAACAACGAAACTGTCATTTAGGAGAAAATACAATCAGCAGATGCAAGATGAGTATATCAAAAGCCCCAAATCAACAATAAAGTTCTTTACAAAATACTAGCTCCTCAGTAGAAAAGATGAGGTGTAGAGACACGCAAATTACAAGAAACACAAAGCTTTATTTAAAGTACGGTTTGTGCATTTTGTGACTGTATGGAAAAGCAGATATTTCCAAACAACCTTTCCCCATTTACATTTTTGTTCTGTCTCTTTGTTAGTATTACACTTCAACCATTCTTTTTTAGCTTACCTACTCCTTGACTGCTCCTCTTCCAAACACTTTTTATTTTTACAACTTTTAGAATGAAGCCAGTTGCATTAATTTTCTTAGATAGTAACTTTATTTGTTTCACGGATACACAATAAATTTAGAAAACGTTTCCTGAACAAATGAATAAATAATGTCCTCTAGAACAGGTATAACATTGTATTGGAAAATATAAACATCTAAGACATAAAATTTTGGCTCATAGAATTGACCAGATTAATCAAAACTTTCATCTCTTTTTGATATGTCATACATCTCCATTGGTAGATTTGTCCTTAAGACAAGGGATACTCAGTTACTCTTTCTCCTCTTTTTCTTTTGCCGGATGTGCTTACTGTTTATACTATAACAAATAGAATGTTTTGTGTTTTAGAGCAATTCAGCTGAATAAATAGTTCTTGACTTAGAGTATCTGAGATAATAAATTTCGAAGATCCAGAGTGTGATATATTATGCTTGGTAAATGACTCAGATAAGTATTTCTATGAAAAGCATGCAAACTCCAATGAATTCCTTTGCCGCTTCATCGTATCTGGAAAACTGAATCTACAAAAAAATAAAGTCATCTGAGTCAAGTGTCCACTCTGCTTTAAGAAAACAAAGTAATCAGCTTTCCAGTTGTGTTAAAGATAATGGTTACTCCTTGGTTGGGGAAGCAATGAGGTCAGATTTTATTTCTACAAATAATCTGATGATTTCCAGGCTCTGTTCCGAAGATCTACTAGGGATAAACAAAATTTCCAATTAAGTTTGAGGAAGGACAAATCCAAAATCTACATCTTTAGATTATTTTGCCAAAGTTTGCTACTGAATTTATGCCAACAATTCAACTAAAAGAAGCACCACTTACCTCGACCTACATTTTCTTCATTTTCAAACATGAAAAAAGCAATGCTACCCTGAATTTTTCCATATTGTTCTTATATCTCAAGATGCACACATATGTCCTACTTTGTAATGGATTTTAGATATTGATGGATCATTTAGAATCTAGGAACCATGGAGTGGGTTCCTTTACAACAACTGGTTTCTCCACCTTGATTTCAAAACAATTTACCAAATAATGGGTTGGATGCTAGGAGTGTAGTGCCTGTGTAATTCTTTCTTTCTTCTTTTTTTTCTGTTTATAGTCTATGGTGGCTCCTGCTGTGAAATAGCAATGTGGCTTTTCATTAACCAGTAACAAAAATCTTTCCTACTTCCCTCCCTTACATTTTTCCTGAAAGAGAAAAAAATGTTGGCTGTATGCTACAGATCTACAGGATTATTAGCAAAAGAACTATGCGATCTCTTGGTCAGTATAGAATCTAAAGAGGGCACCAAATTTGTATTAAAGAGATCTTTGTAAAAAGATTGTAATCTGTTAGCTGAGTGTGTGGGGGTAAGGGGAAGAAAGCACTGACTCAGGTCTCAGGTGTTGAAGAAAAGTCAATGTCATGGGAAACAATGATATGACAAACTGGCCTACATTGATTAAGTTGGGCTATTTTCAGAGTTAACTTCAGTAAATTCAGGGTAGCAGAAAAACTAAGCTGTCAGTCCAATTCTACCCTCTGTCCCCAGATATCACACTTGGCTGTAGAATTCTAGGAAAAGCAGATGCTCACTCTGCCCCTGATACAAAGTCACTATTTACTGGCATCAGTGCAATTTATTTGGGCTACTCCAATCCCTCTGGACTCAAAGCTATCAGAATAACCAAGGAAATAGACAGACATGGCTTGTCATGACCAAACTCCTCAATAAATGGGAAGGCAAAATGCCTTCTACCTAAGCAGATGTTGCAAAGCAAATGTGTGAAACCAGTGTAATTTTGTTTTCCCTTTTTAACTACCCATAGTGGATCCTCCTGTGTCACAGAAATTCTACACCTGCACAGTGAAAAAAAAAATGAGGACTTTTATCTACTATAGTTATAATGTACATCACAGAATTTTCTTCCTCTTAAATAAGTTACAGCCATTTTTTTGTAAAAAAAAAAAAAAGTAAAATCTGAGATAAGTAAAAAACAGTTGAAGGAGCTATTCAAACCCTAATCTCTCTCATTTACAAGAAGTAGGATGAACCAACCTGTCATTAAATTAACCATAAAGAAGCAAAAAGGATGATAGCTCATCATACTAAAAAACAAGTGCCTGTATGGCTCAAATGGTTATGCACCCGACTCTTGATTTCAGCTCAGGTAATGATCTCACAGGTCATGAGATCAAGCCCTGCGTAAGGCTCCTCACTCAACAAGGAGTCTGCTTCTCTCCTTCTTCATCTCCCTCTGCCCCTCCCTCCACTCGTGCCTTCTCTATCTCTCTCTCCCTCTCTACAGTGAATAACATAAATCTTTAAACAAAACAAGATATTATTCAACTTATACTAGTTTCTGGGCAGCCAGAGTGAGAATTAGTTAATAGCATAGCATATCCTTGCCTTATTTTGTAAAACAGTCTTATACTTCCTGGCTCCTGGTGAGGGAAGTAGGGAAATGATAACGCTTCATCTTAAAAAAAAAAAAAAAGATCTGGAAGAGACTTTTGAAATGTCTAGAGCAATATCTCATCCTTATGATAAACAAAAGTAGGACAGAGGGAAGTTAGTGATCTGCCTTTTGGCAAACATTTACTTAGAAATGGAGCTATGACTGAAAAGCAAGACTTGAAGGGTAAAGGCTCTGGAATCAGATGAAACTCTCTTTAAATACCACCTATGCCATAAGAAAAGTCACTTAAGGGGCGCCTGGGTGGCTCAGTGGGTTAAAGCCTCTGCCTTCGGCTCAGGTCATGATCTCAGGGTTCTGGGATCGAGCCCCGCATCGGGCTCTCTGCTCAGCAGGAAGCCTGCTTCCTCCTCTCTCTTCTGCCTACCTCTCTGCCTACTTGTGATCTCTCTCTCTGCCCAATAAATAAATAAAATCTTTAAAAAAAAAAAAAAAGAAAAGTCACTTAAACTCTTGAGCATAAATACAGAGTTGTTTGTTAACACCTACAGTTTAAATATGAAAAGTTACAGGATAAAATGGGATAATGCAGTGTCCACAGAAATTATTAGTAACATAAACAGATGTGCCATCTTCAAATTACAATATGAAAAAAAAAATGGATCAGAGCTGAGAAAAGTGAACTCATCTCCTCATTCAGAAAGGCCTGACCAGAGTTACCAATCACCTCTGAAAAAGGGAGCAATCCTTTGGTTCTGGGTTGGTCAGTGCAAAGGCATGGAACAAGAAGAGACTTAGGCAATTGTTGGCCATGACCATTCATGTATGGCCCAGGAAAAAAATATCTTGTTAGGCTGACCTGAATGTTTGATCCTATGGACAAATAAACAGTATAAAATAAATAGTAGATCCTGGAAGCCTGATGTTTTGAGCATTTAAATCTTAAATCTCACCTTTTCTAGTAGGTACCAAACAAACTTCTGTAATAAGTTTGAATTTGGAAAAATATCCCATAGTAGTGACTTCCCATAGTAGTTTGATTACTTTGAAAAATTAATAAATTTATAGATCATATTCATGAGAACTTTGTTAATATGAGTCATCATCCCTGAATCTGATCAAATTGAAAACTTTAATAAAAACTCCTTTTTGAGCCTCTTAGGGTTAAAGTCAAGCCCATGTCTGTGAATACACACAACATTCGAGGTCAAACCATATGTCTCCATAACCAGCAAGCTTATCTCAGATCACTCTACTCTGAATTTTCATATACCATACAGCTTTTTTTATTTATAACTTCTCTAATAACCACTTTAAAAAACTGTTGTGGGAATGATTAAGAATATATTATCTTTAAAACATCTAGTGCAAAGCCTTAGAATATAATAAGTCTCAATAAATGTTCTCTTTCATCACATTTCTAATCCAATGCACTTTCTTCTATATCACTCTTATTCTAAGCTTGAGCACCATATGTATAATAAATCCAAATTCATAGACATTTTTATTGTATACAAGAGATCTAAAAACTTGTATACAAGAGATTGTATACAAGAGATCTAAAAACTAATTCATTTTCAATATAAAATAATCAGTACATTCAACATATCAGACATAATGCCATCCATTGAAGATTCAGTAAAAAGCAGGATGCTTCTCTGATCTGAAAGGAGTTACTCTCTATCCAGTCTCTAAGTTACAGCACTGTGTGATTACTGTAATAGTAGAAACAGCACTGTTGAATGAGAGTGGATGCAAGAATAGAGCCTCACCTAGCCTTGGGGAGGAGGGAGAGCTTCCTAGAGGAGGCAATAATTTAGATTTTTATAATAACAAAAAGATATGGGGAGAAATGTTTGCAGCAGGGGAAAAAAGGAGGATAAGAGACTAAAGAAGGGACAATATGAGCAAAGACTCAAAGGTGAGAGACTACAGAGTGCTCAGGGAATTTAAAGTTATTCAGAATGATTTAAGAGGTGGCCATTTATCCTGAGATAATATAAGCCATTAAAAGGTTTTGAAGCAGCACAGTAACATTATGAGTTTTCTTTTTTCAAAACAAACCCTCTGGCTGCAATCTGGATACATGAATGGGGAGAAGTAATGCTTGAGACAAGGAGGCTAATTAGTAATTTATTGTACAATCAAAAAAGGAGATGATGAATTGAAGACACACCATTGGGTATAGAAGCATATGACCTGATTTGATAAATATTTAGTTGGTAGACTCTCTAGCACTTGGTAGATTTTTGGTTGTGAAATGAAACAGAATAACTTCCAGGATTTTTGTTCAGGCAACTGATTGGCTGGCTTTTCTCTTCATTAATATCAGATGCAGAATAGAAAGAGGGGGAGTGGGAAGGGGAGAGTATGAGTAGGGTAAGAGTATAGATAATAGGTCAACATGTGGTATATAGAGTCCTATAGAGAATCAATAGTCATTTGAACTGATGAGAAATGTCTAAGCTAAAGATTTTCTAGTTATCAGCATATAATAACATGGGTTTGAATAAATTCATTCATAGAAAATATGTATAGTAAGGAGACAAGACTGATTTTAAAATCCTGGATATTTAATAACATGGTATACAAGAAATACATTTATTATCTGAGTCAATGAACCTATACAGAATGGTCAAACCCTTTTAGCATCTCTTTGAGCTTTTCCAAGTTGCATATTTTTTAAAATGGCACCTCTGAAATAAAGGAAAGGGCATAAAAATGTGAGCCTCTCTCCCCTCATGGACATGTCATTGGCAGAAGATGCGACATCACTGGTATAATAATTTAGTTCTTTTGGATAAGGAAGTCTGTTTAAATCCACTTGAGCCAAGAACTAATTTAAGATTAGTGATGCTATGTGCAGGAGGTGAAATAATACGTCCTCTTGAAATCCTAATCCCTAGAACCTGTGAATATATTACCTTACATGACAAAATGGACTTACATGACAGACATGATTAAGATTAGGAACCTTGAAATGAGGAGATTTTCCTCGATTCTTCAGTTCAGCCAAATCTAATCACATGACCCTTTAGAAGTGGAAAAACTTTCCTGCCTGTGGTCATCAAAAGAGAGGTAATGACAGGTAAAGCAGGGCCAAAGGATGTGACATGAAGACTCAACCCACCGCTGCTGGTTTTAAAGATGGAAGAATGCAGCCATGAACCAAGACTCCCCTCTAGAAGCTGGAAAAAGCAAGAAAACAGAGACTTTCCTAGTACCCTCAGAAAAGAACATAGCTAGAATAACATGTTGTTTTTAGCCCTGTAAGACCCTTATCAGACTTTTAACATATGGAACTGTAAGATAATAAATTTGCTGTTTTAGCCACTAAGTGTGGGGTAATTTTTTATACCAGCAACAGAAAACTAGTACAGCATCATGTGCTGGCAATGTTGTAAAGAGTATATTATGTTATAGGTTACAAAATCTACTTTGAACTCTTCCTCTCTTTAATTTTCTAACTGAAAAACTCACCAATCAAAATGTGATTCAAGCATCAACTCTTCTATAAAGTATTCCATGACCCTTGCAGACAAAACAATGGCTTCTTTTTTTATACTACTTTTGTATTTTGAATACTTTACATTGTACATATTTGGGATCCTACCTGGCTGTCTCCACATTTGAGGTTAGTCCCATAGATGTAGGTACTTCAAAAAACATTGTTTTTAATATCCTAGTGGGGCAAAACATTATCTTGTATAATACGTCCCAAATTAATGCCTTAGCATTGAACTACTCACAAAATTGGGTAAATTTGAACAAATCTTATACTCTGTCTACACCTCCATTATTCATCTATAAATAATAAAGCTAATATTCATGGCTGCTCAGGAGATCAAATGGGAAAAAAAAAAAAAAAAAAGGAGATCAAATGGGATAATATATAGGAAAAGACTAGTGAAAAACAAAAAACAATCACTATACATTATTTTAAAGATATATAACCATTAGCACCCAAAAACTGGAATCAGATAATTTATATCAATAAGCTTAGTGATAAGCTTCTGACAATTAAGTTCTATTTAACAGTACCAAAGAGGTAAAAATTTGTTTAGCAGTGGGACTTTTAAAATTATGACATAAAAACAATGTTGGGGAGTAATAATATTTCTCAGCAGTAGGTTTTTTTCATGAATAGAAAACCTGGACCAAAGGAAAAAAATAATCATTGTGAAGGGCTTTGCTATATGAAGTTAATTTCCTGAAGACAGCTTGAGAAGTAAAATATCCCTAATGGTATGGAAAGAACCTATAATATGAGCAAATGATCTAGTACAGATAATTGCAATGATCAATGTAGAACAGGGACTACTTTGCTAACTATTAATTTAGACACCATTGTCAGTGTTGATTCACATAATTTGTGTTCCACCCATTGTTCAAGAAGTAAGCTGTTCTTTTTAAAGTTCTATTTTTTTTCCCATTTCCTATGAACGGATGCCAGCAGACAGAATTTTCAGGTGCATGGTTGAGAAAACGTTGAATGTCCATTTTACCTTTTTAGTGAAGATTATATCATATTTAGTATTCTCAAATGCTGTAGTCATCCAAATGCTTAGGGTAGATTCATTTTTGTTCTTGCTTTCTTTTCAGAGCCACTTTTCTCAGAATAACTAATCTGTTTTCTTCCACTCTACATTCTTCATAAGGCATATTTCCATTGGTTGTAATGTTTTCATGTTATTGTTATCTTCTGACTATAAAAATGAAATTATGTGCCAATGGAGCAAACTTTTCACACTGCACATAAAAGTTAATGGCTTTTAGAACTCCGTGAGTTTCAATCAGATAGTTTTGCAGCTAACATTAAGTTGGTTTCTTGGATGGTTGACTTAGAACATCGGCTACCTAATGTGATAATACCAATTCAAGTAGAAAACTGAAGTGATAATTATCATTCATCAATAACTGCCAATGAAGAAACAGTAATTACAGAAAAAGGCTAATCTTTTTCCATCTGAATGTATTCTAAATAAGAATTATAAAATGTTATTATTTCACAAGGGCTATATTTTTATGAGATATATTAATCTTGAGACATTACAGAGATGAATATAAAAAACATAAAAAAGGTGTGTTTCAATTTCTAAAGAAACTGCAATAAAGCATTTACTATTAACATTTTTTAAAGAATATAGTTTTGGTGGTTATGGCTTCTGTCTAGTCTAAAACTTTTGCTTCATTTTTTTTTCTCTTAATAACAAAATGATAATTATCTCTGATTTCATCAAAGAAGTTCATGGGAATTGCATAGTCCATTCCCACTCTACCTCTCAAAGGAGTTTTAGAATTTGGTCATTAGATCTTGTTCATTCCTCACAGAATGGTAGAAATGACCTCTGAAATCCAAGTGGCAAAAACACAGATATTGTGCAATTACTGGCCTGTGCCAAATGACAGTAAAGTACAGATAGACACTCAAAGTTAATCAACAGGAAATGGATTAGATAAACATCAGTTTATTTATTTATTTATTTTGGTGCAAAAAAGGTGGTTTTATTAAAGCATGGGGCAGGACCAGTGGGCAGAAAGAGAGAAAGGGGGCTGCGCTGGGATTGTAAGGACTAATTGATTGTTTACCTTAAACTGGGGGAAGAGTAGGAGGATGGGGACAGAGACAAAGTAAGTTTCCAAAAGGCTTTTCACATGTTAAAGTAGTCTTAGAGGCTCCTGGAGGTCTGGCTATGGTCAAGCTAAGGCTGCTTTTTGCCTTTAGCAAAGTATTAACCTTAAGACAGCTGGGAGTTCCTGGAGGAGCATCTGGAGTATTTGTCTCAAGTCTTTTTCAATGGGTTGCAAGTTGTAAGGGAATTTAATTTTATAAATACCATTTTAAAGAATTGGATTTAGACAAAGTGGTGAGTCAGTTATTCTGACATTTAATCAGGTGACTGAAGAGTAGAGAGAAGTTTCAATAGAGACTAAAAGGAAAGAAGTGTGTGATATAATCAATGCATGTTTTATATGTGCTTAAACTCAGTCTTCTTTATGCAACACACAATAAAAGACTACAATTTAAACATGAGTTCTTTCCTTTCTTTGTACAAGACACTGGTACTTAGCAGAAGAACAATTTCAAAAAATTACTTCATTTTTTCAAACAAATTTCATTTTAGCACATATTTTTTTCATATCTCATTGAACAAAATTTGAGATTATTAAATTAGTTGAGAATTTCTTTAAACATCTCAAAAATAAAGCAAAAGTGCTACAAGAAAGTGACATTAAAATTATTTTTCTCTTATAAATTACTTTTGCACTTCTATGTATGCTCTATCAATCAGTGCTCTAAAACACTACTATTTGTAGATATTTTTCATTTCCTTTACTTAAAACAAAAATTGAATATGATTAAACAAATAAAAAAGGAAAGCTAGGTTTCTGTTGAGCTTTGCTCTCAGGACCTAGGGATAAATTAGCAGCCCTGAAGGAAAAGTGAGGATAGGTAAGAGGTGCAGCGAAGAGGGATGAGAGCCAATAGGCCAAAGTGAAGAGGTCTGTGTAAAAAGCTGAACTACAGGAGATCTGATAATGCAACCTACAGTCAGATGAGCCACTGGTAAAAGAAAGTCAGCTTGGGATGGGAGGCTTAAGACCATTTGAGAGAGTGAGAGAGAGAGAGAGAGGAGGGACAGAGGGTGCAGGAGAGGGTTTGGAACTAGAAGGGACACAAAAGCTAAACCACTAGAAAATTTTATTAGTCAATGATTCTATGGTTGTATGAGATAAAAATGTACTGGGGATCCATGTAGTTACCAACAGTTGATATATGGAGCCAAATTCATGATGTTGTGTAAACTAGCCTAATTCCCAAACAGGAATGGGCTTTGATGCATTCCCTCATTCTTCGTGGTTGGTTCCATCTGAGCATTAGATATTCGGCTGTATTTGTCAGCTGGATCCTCCCATTCTAGGTTAACAATACCTTAAAGGCACCTTTACCTTCACTTTATAGTCACACTGGAAAGCTTTGTTGACAGTGGTTGAAACTATATTTTGGGAGGAATATTAAGCAGTTTACCAGACAGTTAATACACAATAAATTAGGGCTCACTAGAGCAACAAGTCATTATGGGCAACATAATAAACAGCCTAGAAAAATTTTGGCAGTTGTTCCAAAGGAAGCTGTAGGTAGTTTGAGGGCACTTTTTAGGTAGAGGCAGTATAGCAATTTCAATTGTCTAGCAAACTATGTGTAGACTCATATACATTGCCCCTACGTGTAAATACATATAAGTCACAAACTTAAAAATATATACAGTTAAATTCAAATATTAATTTTAATCCCTAGTCAAGGTAGGATAACAATCTCTATCATCACCCTGCTTAAATCACTTTTTCAGCACCTTGGCTCTGCATTATTCATGAATCTGCTTCAATGATACATATGGTTCCAATTTGTATTCCAATCATCATTTCCTTATTATCTCAGCTTTTACACATAATTTTTAGTGTCTCTGCCATCATTTTGCTCATGTTCCCATTTGCACTTGATCAAGTGACTATCTGTAACATTAGCTACTGTTATTTTTAGGTTTCTACTACACAGCTCTAGGCAACACCAGCATTTAAGAAAGTGTATATTCTTCAAAGTGTTCTCTGCAAATTCTAGCTACATATTTTGCAGAAATGATTGCCCCCTTAACTTTGCAAACCATCATGTGCTTCCTTTGAAATAAAAGGAATGGGTTTGTAGATCACAATGTTGTTTGGCAAATAGAGAACAACTGTCTGAATGAGTATAGGGCCTATAACCAAACACACATTTGGAGGAAAGTAAGATCCCTCTTGATATATATTTACTTACATAAAATCTGAAATGAACCTTAAAGAAGCAGGTATAACAAGAGAATAGAAACAATGACCAACCAGAGAGATACCTAGAGGAATGTGAATCACTAGCTACATGATAAGTGTCCCAGAGAAAACTTGGGCCTCTCTTCAGGATGACAGCAGGTGCTTTCCCGCCATGTCAGGTGAGAATAATCTGAATGACTAGTAGCTTGAGTGACTGTAGCTTACAGAGGTCAGCCATATTATGAGCTCCATAAAGTAGGAGCTACTGGTTTTAGGCATTCTTTAGGAATTCATATAGAGGAAGAATACTTAGTAAGGTGCTACAATCACCCTTCAGGAGAAAAGTGATAAGATCCCGCACAAAAGAGATGCTGAGGCAGAACCCATCAATTTGGCTTTTCCACAGTTACATTAAATCATTTAATGTTAGCTGGATTTTCTTTCATTATTAGAATGGTTCACCCATGCCATACAGCAGAGTCTTTTACTCTCCTATAGAGTCCTATATCCTGAGAGATCTCTAGGTATGCAGACAGAAGTAAACGTTAAGTATTTTCATAAATGAAATTGTTCTTTCGCAATCATGGATACACCCATTCCTTCTGGCTTTTTCACTGAATTTCCAAATCAAAGAAAAAGTCAAGAAAAAAAGAACTCTCTCAATAACAGCTGTAAAACTGATGGGATAAAAAAATATAAAGCACTTGAAAGAAACATAAAACTTTGAGCACTGAGTAACGTATGAATTGTTGAATCACCAACACCATAATTATACACCTGAAACCAGTATGACATCATATGTCAATTATACTTCAATGACTTTTCAAAAGTTTTAAAAAGAAAATAAAATTTTAAAAAACTGAAAGAAACAAAGCTTTAAAAGGGACAGTTTATTGTATTTTTGTTATGATATTAAAAAAGCAATTTAAAATAATGGGATACACCATCACATTTCACAGATAGATATGCAGAAATTCATTAATTCATTAAAATTACTCACATCAGGCACAGAGTAGAAAAAAGATATATGTATATACTAATTCATAGTATATACGGCACGTATACTATGTATATATCCCTGTAGTATGTGTGGCAATGAGGGGCAAAGCATGTGTGTATTTGAAATACTAAAAATGTGAATATTGTAATTGCTTCACTCAGGGAATTTTGAACTCCTGGAGATTAAGTGAAGTTGAGAAAGGATACATAAGGAGGTGGGTTTATTACCTACTTTTTCGTTCTCTGTAACCTCAATCCATTATCTGAGATTAGAATAATATTTCAGGTTCAATGGCATAAATACACATCAAGTAAATCCACTATAAATACAGTTTCTTTGTCACCATCCTTGGAGATGTCCCACAGAACTCTGAGGACAGGATGAATTGAAAATCATTGGTCACCATCTTAGGTTTCAGAAATATTGCAATGTCATTTATCTAGCTTTATTAATGTATTCATTTATTTTACAAATTTTTAATGAGTGGCTGGTATGTTATAGAATTTGTAGTAGGCCCAGAGATAGAGATGTGTAAGACAAAAGACCTCCGGCAAGTACACTTTTGTCTTCTGAGAAAAAAAAGTGAACTAAAGGGTCATCATACGCTATAATGAGGACCACAGTATAAGGATGCAGATACTGAGGGGGACTGAGAAATGGCTTCTTCCCTAGACTGAGCATCAGGGAACGCTCACAAGCTGAGCTGAAGGATGAGTAAGTGATGCGGAGAAATTGAAAAGGGCTCTCCAAGCAGAGCAAAAAGTAAGTGGGAAGTTGGAGAAAGTACTAGGCAATTGGAAAATAGCAAAGAATTCAATATGGTGGAAAAAGAGTGCATGTGAGAATACTGTGAGAAATAAGTCTGTGGTAAAAGGGGGAATGTCCTTACATATTTAATAAGCTATTCATCCTAAGACAGAGCAAGAGCATGGTCCCCCACGCACGACAAAGCATGTCATGTGAGGAAGTATAAGTCAGTGTTTATGAATATGGGCTCCAGAATCAAATTGTGTGGCTCTGCCACTTGCTAGCTGAGTGATATGGAGCAAAATTTTTTAACTCACATGTCCATATAATCATCTATACAACGAGGATAAAAATAATACCCACCTCATGGTTTAAGATATAAAGGATTAATATTTATGAAGTATTTAAAAGAGTGTATAAATAGTAAACTGCTTTACTACTTTTATTAAAAGCACAAAGGAGGAAAGTTGCAGAAAAGGCAAGCTCGTCTGGTCCAATTATGTCATAAGAACCAGTTTCATGGGGTCAGAATAAGGAGTGAGGCCTTTCTGACATATTAGTCTGTGAATTATGAAAGGCTTTGCCCTTACGAAGGAAAACACTGGAAGTTCCATTAGTCATTTACTTTTTAATAGAAATGAGTGCATAATGTCCATTCTTCTGAAAAGGAAATGATATGGAGAAAATACGGGAAAACAAGAAATCTAAGTCATAAAATGGAAGAGGACACCAGAAATAGAATAAAAAATTATGAATGAGGCCTTCTTATCTTCCTCCAAAGTCTAACCACAGTCATCTTCCTGTGAATGTAGTCTCTCTCCATCAAGTACCTGCATGAAGCATAGAGTAAAAAAAAAATATTTATTTATTTATTTGTTTGTTTGTTTATTTTAGAGAGTGAGAGTGTGTGCACATGAGTGGAAGGGGCAGAGGGAGAGGGAAAGAGAATCTCAAGCCAACTCCATACTGAGTACAGATCCCAATGACATGAGGCACAATCTCACAATCCTGAGATCACTCCTTGAGCCAAAACTAAGAGTCAGATGCCCAACCAACTGTGCCACCCAGGTGCCCCAAGTAGTAATACCTTTTAAGTCTTCCCCAAAACCCAGAATAGTTCCCTGAGGGGATTAAAAGTGTCAGCTCTGGACTGATTCTGTGCTGGTGTTGAGCAAGGCAATATAACAATTCATGGTAAAGGTTTAAAGTGTATTTATTTCAAAAATTAAGAATTCAAAGTCTTTACTGCCACCATTAGAGATTCCAAGATAGGAATTTTCATATATTTACACACACACACACACACAAACACACACACACATACAGAGCTATAATACTACAATTCAATCATGGCACCAAGTACCCAAAATCAGTTTAAGTTTCATGGGTTAAGGTACAGTCCACAACAAGACTGCTTTCATTTCAGATGCCAGCTGTGAGTTCAGGAGTCATCAGGCCACCCACACTTCTGACCAACTTGGCTACATATTTGGAGACTTTCATGATTCCTTCAGGCTTGATAGTTTACCAGAATGACAAAAAGAACTCAGGAAAGTACCATAATTGTGAAAACAGTTTCATTATAAAAGATACAAATCAGGACCAGCCAAAAGAAGAGATCCATAAGGAGAGGTCTAGGAAGGTCCTGAGGGTCCTCTCCCCACGATATCAGGACATGCCACTCTCCCAGTACATTAATATGTTCACCAACCAAACCTCAGTGTCCACGGATTTTATTGAAATTTCCTTATGTAGGCACAATTGATTGAGTCATGGGCTACATGAATGAACCCAATCTCTAGCCCCTCCTTTCTCCCTAGAAGTTGGGTTGATAGCCTGTGGTTCAAAGCCCTACCTTCCAATCACATGGTTGGTCTTTCCTGGCCTGGCCCTGTCCTGAGTCAGTATGGTAGCATAAGCTTTCTAAGAGTCCACCCTAAATCATTTTTTAAGTGTGAACTCCAAGTAGTCCATCCCAGTAGCCCATCATGAACACCAAGGACACTCTTGTCACTCAGGAAACTCCAAGGGTTTAGAAGCTCTATCCCAGGAATCTGGGACAAAGGCCAGATAAAATTTTCAATTACAAAATGCATACATATGTATGTGTGTATATACACATATTTACTTAAATGCCATGCAGCTCAGAGCTTGATATGTTTAGAATGTACTGTTGTAGACCCTTAGAGAATAGGGAACATTCCTAAAATTAAAGAACTTAAGAGTTTGATTACAAAACTGGGGTGACGGCGGCAAAATTAAAAGCCAGGATATCTAGTAATGTTAGGTTCTGGGAAGAGAAGACAAGCATCAAAGACCATGAGAAACACAGCAGGTGCCCACTAATACAAACCTTTGCCTGGCACCAACCCTGGTGGTCTTGTCATTCTTACCCTTTCTCTAGCATAAACGTAGGTAAGAAGAAGAATGAGGACAGAATTCCATTTCTCAGCAAGTCTGTCTTCTTTAACTTAGCTTCTCTTTATAAGACCTGGAAAATTATAACCCTTTGGAACATTGAAATTCTGATTCACTTGGAAGCTTTTATTAAGATATAATTAAAAGTTAGAGGAGAAATTTTACTAGACATTTGGAAGGAATTGAACCATTGCCTAATTACCATACTAAGAAATTCCTTTGAGAAAAAAAAAGCTTGGGTGTCCAAATCACTTAGGAAACTTAAAAATATAATTTTAAATGAATTGTTGTGGTGTTTATATGTTGAAACTCTCCAAAAGAAGTACAAACTGGAAACTATGAGCCTAAAATGAATACTTTAAAACCATTAGCACAGTGAGTTCCTTGTTAATTGTGCATTTTATATACAGCGAAAATTTAGAAGAGCTTAAGTTTTTCATGAGATAAGATCTTTTGAATTTTAAATTTTACTGCATTGCACTGCACTTTTAATTTATTGGTTTGTGCTATGTTAATATATCCATTTACATTTCAACATTTTTTGCAAATGCCTTTTTATTTTTAACTTCCCAAGAATCTGAGAATCTCTAAAACAACTGATAGTGCACAAGCAGGGCACTCTAGCTCCACTTGTCTAACCACAGATGAAAAAAGGCATTAAGTGGGGAAAATAATCATTAAAGGATCTTTTACAGTTGGCTGAGGGATTGTTATGATTGGGATGGGAGGGACATTAACTTGCACATTACTCAAAGCAAAGTATAATGATATATTTTACAACTTAAAGAGGCTTTGCATTCTACCAAGATCATTTTCAACAATATAAGGGTAACAGCCGAGCAGTTTCAGAGTATCTTTTTATCTAAGTATGTTGAATTTAAGCATAATTGATCACTAACACATTTTAGGAGTTGCGTACAAATGCCCACCATGAATGCAGAACCTCTTCAAATATGCCAGCACTGTACAGCACACACTTCTACCTGAATGACCTGCTCAGGTATTGAGACAGAAGCCCTTTTCCAATAGAGATACCTCCTTGATACTTTGGTAAAAACACAGTGCAGCCCCAGTCTGTGATAATGATCACATCATAACCTCTTTAAGGGGGGGATGAACAGATACTCGGTTTGCAGTCAGGTGACTGCATCGTTAAACTCTTTGAATCCTGTGATCCAAGTTCTCCAATGCCACAAACAGAAAAGGAATATGATCACAATGAGTGGCCTTTGGCACAAAATCCTTACAGACATAATTGGAATAATTCAAACTTCACAAATCCTTCTTTTCTGGTTTAAGCATATCCAGGATTTCTCAAATGTGATTGTACATGGCCTTTTATAGTGCTTTTTTTCACTGATGTCACCCAAATATCCTGCTCATTTACTGAGGAAACCAAAGTTCAGAGACAGGAAGAAACTTGTTCAAGGTCACAGTTCTAAGAATGAGTGAAACTGGAAATTTAACTCACATTTTCTGAGACCAGAGCCATTGTTCTTTTTCCTACACTAAGTTTCCACCCTGACTGATACACAAAATTGGACTTTATCTAAGGTTAATCTAACTTTACAACCACTAGACAAATGGGATCATCTTCCCCTATCTCTGAAGGTTGGTTCTATTTGGATTCTGTTGTGGTTGAAAGGTTTTATTACAGCTGTCCTGGGAGTTTACCCTGGTCCGAAACAACTCAAGCAATCAGCCTTATGTTCGGTTAATGAGTCAAGTTTAAAGGAGTGCTTATTACATGCAAAATTCTATTCCAGTATCGGTGGAGAGAAAGACATACATTTATGAATAGAATCATCAATCTTACACTCATACATAAGTCACATATACAAGGGCATCAACCATGCCATTGTAATAGTGTGGAGTTGGAAGCAGTTTAATAATTTTCCGCATACCACCAGCCCTTTCCAATCCATCCAATGAGTTATTGTAACTGCAACTTCTGAAAGCTTGGATCTAGGCAACCCAAAGCTCAAAAACTCTCTTACTTCATTTCTTTTGCTTCTTATCTTCACTAAATAAATGTGACACTCTTCATTTACTATTCATTGGACAGTGGCTTGGGTCTTTAGGAATATATATATGTATACATATATGTATATACATACATACACACATACACACATATATGTATAATTTATACATATAAAACATTAATAATACATTTATTTCAACCCTGGATGAGTACAAAGAGTGACAGTATTCCAGCAATGTTTGTATGGCCCCTCCCACATGATTCAGCTTCTTACAATGTATCATTCTATGGTACAAGCAACTTAGGACCTATCACAGAGGGTTAAAATACAGTCTATGTTGGGGTGCCTGGGTGGCTCAGTCGTTAAGCGGCTGCCTTCGACTCAGTTCATGATCCCAGAGTCCTGGGATCAAGCCCCACATCGGGCTCTTTGCTTGGCGGGGAGCCTGCTTCTCCCGCTATCATTCCCTCTGCTTGTGTTCCCTCTCTCGCTGTGTTTCTCTCTGTCAAATAAATAAAATCTTTAAAAAAAAAAAAATACAGTCTATGTTACAACCAGAAGCTTCTTTTTCTAAAAAAAAAAAAAAAAAGCTTTTACCGTCTCGATTTATTTCTCAAGATGGATCAACAGGTAAGAAAAAAATTTCTAATTATGGTGATTTTGTCCATGGGAGTTGTGGAATGGGGAGGAAACTTAAAACAGGCATTGCCCTCCTTTAAACCTGGATTTGTAATGTCAATCATGAATCCTCTCTCTTAGCCCATCAGACAAGTCTTCATTTGTCTGAATTACAACTGGAAAGAGGGTTAAGTTTCTAATCAAAGTGATTCCAGGACCTATCAAATCAGGGAACATATCAGGATTAGCATGCCCTGTGCAGAGAAAAATATTTGATGGTTCCATTTTCCATACACAGGAGGAAAAAGTGACTTTAAACCACCAAAGTACCATCTTTCCATATCAAAATAAAAAACTGATGTAAAGAGGCAAGTCAAACATAGTAACTGGAGATCCCAAAGGAATAGAGAAGAAAAGGGAAATATGAGCAAACTTTATATGCCTACACAGACAAACCTAGCATTGCAACCTGCTACTCAACACCTTACATCAGCATCATCCTTTATCTTTTGCAAGGCATTTTATGTATACTATATCACTTAAATGGAATTTCTATTGCATTTTGACAGCACTGTGGTATCAGAGATGTCTGTATGTTAACTTTCTGGAACCTGTAAGAATTTTTGGTTACATAGCAAAGAGTAATTCTGATTGCAGATGGAATTAAGGGAGGTTACTTTGGATTATCCAGATGGACCCTGAAAAATTCCAAGAATCCTCAAAAGTGAAAGATAAAGGCAGAAGAAGAAAGTCAGAGGGAGATCGGATTGCTGAAGAAAGGCAGAGAGGGATACAGTGTTGATGGCTCTGAAGACGGTAAAAGGGAGCCACCAGTCAAGGACTGTGTGTAGTGTGAAGAAGCTAGGTGAGAAAAGGAAACAGATTAGACTCTATAGCCTCTACAAGTGAACACAGCCCTGCCAGTGCTTTGATTTTAGAGAGACCCATGCCAAACTTCCAGACTAGGGACTTTAAGATGATGAATGTATATGGTTTTGAGAGAGTACCCTTATGGTCATTTGTTGCAGCATTAATAGGAAGCTAATATAACGCCCTGGAGAAATTTTTTTACACATATTCCCTACTAAGCATCTGTGTTCACATCTTCTCTCCTCTACTGCATATGTGTTCTTTGTGGGTAGGATTGCCATAATTATTCATTTGGCATCTTCTAACCTAGAACATCTAACAGTGTTTAATTTAAAAAGAGTATAGCTGAAAAAAAAAAAAAGAATGTAACTGGCATACCTCTTGCTTTTTAGTCTGTGGTTAATATTTTAGTTTGTGAGTCAAACTTACTGATTTTTGTATCATGCTTTGGTGTTTACGTATCAATTGCCACTTTCTGTGAGTTCTCAGAGGACCGAGTTCACATTTCATTCATCTAATGCCTCACATTTAAGAAGCTTAAAATATATTTGACAAGGAGAGAAGAAGAAAAGAAGGAAGCAAGGGAGGGAGACAGTAAGCTATGCCAGCTGAGGCATGACCAGAAATACCAAGATAGTAAATATTTAAGAAAGCTTTAAGTTTATAAATTCACATGATGAGCAATTCCTGCTGGTCCAGGGTAGATGTTCTTTACATATTTGCTTAATGACTCTCTAAATTTGTTAATTTTTTGTTAAACAAACACATATCAAACTTTCAGAAGTTTAGCTGACCAGTAGATTCAGGAATACTACATATTCTGTTATTGAACCTTTAACTCTTTACACGTGGATAATAGATTGGTTAGAGACTCCAAAGGAACATGAATAGTCAGGCAGTAGGATGACAACACTATGAGAATTGGAAACATTTTATCACTTCTTGTAGGAGCACTTTACCTTTATTTAAAAATAGAGACTTGCAATCTTATGTTGAAAGTGGGAAAAATCATCACCTACAAGTTGCCAATTTTAGCATGAAAATTCTAATATAATGTGAATCATATGATGCCCCAAGATTGTGCAAGAAATTGTTTCCTTATAACTTAAGAACTTTCAATATTATTAGCAATGACTGTGCCAAACCATTTTTAGACTTGGTGGCTGAACTCCTATCTTTTTACTCTACTACAGACGCTGATAAAATACTTCAGGTAACCTACTTTATAGGAGATTAGTGCACCAAATTGTTTCATTGCTTGAATTTTCCTGTTAGTCTCACTTCTCTTTGGGTAGTTTTTTCTTTTTCTTTTTTTTTTTTTTTTTACAGTTTTGTTTTTAGCATGCGAAACTGATTTATTCCTTTAAATCACTGATTTTTTTAACCAGATGATCTTATAACCAAGTTTATACTGATCTGAGGTTTTTATAAAACAAAGCTGTTTATCCACTAGCTGCAACTATATTTTCCTTTCTTAGTGATTAAAACTTCCAGAGCCATATGCTCAATCTTGTCTAAGTTGTATCCTTTTGGGTTTTGGCCTAAGTCTTCCCTGCTGTTGGCAAACAAAAGGAAATGCTTCCAATATGTAGGGTTCCCCTCTTGTGAAACCTGTAAATCCAAAGGGGACACTCACTTTTAGAGGTGGATTTAGTTTTAAATTACCTTTCCAAAGTAGGTAATTCTCCAGGTTTCCTCTCAGATTGATCTGCCAAACTGGCCACTTTGTTAGCATTAGCATGGCTTCTTGAATTTGAGAACTACAGATGGTGAAGGCATATAAACTTAGTAGTTAGGAAAATCAGGCTTCTAGAAGGATCCCTAATGAGCAGATATTATGAATGTATTCTTCACGTGCCTTTGAGTGCGGGCAAAACAGGCAACCTAAATGATTTACTAAAGGAATCTACTGCTAGTTAGGCTTGCTCATCTTAGTCTGTTCAGCAAGTTCTGAACGCTAAAAGAGAAAACATATTTCTTTCTAAGTAGGTCACAGATCTGAATGCTATTAATGAGTTGAGCATAAGGTATTTTCTATTAATAATTTATTTTATCACTGCAGTTCCTTCAGTCTTTTTACATCTCTGTTCTAGTTTCCATTTTATTACTGTATTTACAGTATACACAAGCAAAATTATGCCTACCTTCTTTCATTTTTAAGTCACAGTTTCCTGATTTTGCTGTCTCTTGTTCAAGCAGAACAAGCAATTGACCCTGAAAATGGTTAAATATTTACCCTCCACACAAAAATGGACAAGAAGGATTTTCTCTTCATTAGGTTTAGTAGTCTGATTTCTCTTCCCTGAATTTTTACACTCATTTTATTAACTAAACAAATTGTTTGACCTCTCTTAGTCTCTATCATTTTTAAAATAAGCCTAAGATTTGTTTTCATGTATTACAAAAGAACTATGAAAATAAATGTAGTCTAGTTAATCTAGATGTAATTTATATTTCCTCATAAAATCAGTATCCTCTAATGGGTACTTTTTTTCCAAAGTTTAAAGCCAACCACATTGGGATCTGAATATTTGCCACAGTGGACATATTTAGAGCATCATCATTTATTTAAGAAAGCCAGTAAATCTTTTTGGATGAAGAAAGATTCTTTATTTAGCTGTTTCTCTTTATCACAAAATCTAATCACTACTAATGACAGAGAAATATGTTGTATTAGACAGTGCATTTGTCGGCAAGTTAATGCTGACTGTGACCTGCATATCATTCTCCCCTGAATTGATTGCATTATGGAGTGGGTGGGTGTGGAGGGAGGGCAGAGAGGTCAACATCTGTGTTGCACAACTGTTCAAAATACTAACCATTTCAAAATATTGTACTCCAGATACATGATCCCAGGAATCTATGGGAGAATTAAATATCTAAACCACTCAGCATACCTACAAAACACTTTTGTGTTTCTTCAAATTAAATAAAACAGAAGCACTTTTTAGATATCAAGAGTAAAACATGTCCATTTTAGAAGTGCTAAGGTATATACACGTATATATAACATTTAATCCTCACAGAAACTGCATGAGTTAGGTACTGTTATTCCCATTTTCTTCATTTGTAGACTGAGGTACATGTGAAAAAGGTAATTGGCTAAAGTCAAAAAGTCATAACTAGTAGTCATGGAGCCTCAGTTGTTATCACATCATTTATTATGTTGCTTAAGACACCAATGAAAGGTATTTTATCAGCCTCAATTTTCCTTTCTTGGTTTATTATTTTCAGTTACTATGATTAAATTTAAAATGAACTTTGTTGCCCTGAGTGCCTAAACTGCCCCACCTCCATCCCCATCAAGTAATCTTCTACAGCCTTTATGAACACATACGCAGTTTTCTTCCATAAGCCACTTTTGCAGTTCTCTATCTTTAAGCTAATCCTGGTATCTTCAGCACTTTGTAAAGACATCCCCATATACAAAAACTAATAGATAAAAAAAAAAAACAAAAAAAACAAAAAAAAAAACTAATAGCCAGGATGTGATCTCGTTTCACTTCATTGTTCCTTATGAAAAAGTGCTGTTATTTTCAAAATTTGATTTACAAACATTGTATGTACAATTGGATATATCATGTAGAAACAACTCATAGAATAGATTTCCATACTTCATTCAGACTTTGGCCATTTCCAGGTCATTTTATTTTATAGTTAAGCTTACTGTCTTTAGGGTTAGACAGATATGAGTCTACCTTATGTTTATTTTTTAAAAAGATTTATTTATTTATTTGAGAGAGAGAGCACCAAGCAGGGTAGGGGCAGAGGGAGCAGGAGAGAGAATCTCAAGCAGACTCCCTGCTGAGTGCAGAGCCCACTACGGGGCTGAATCCACAATGCTGAGACATGATCTGAGCCAAAATCAAAAGCTGGATGCTTAACCGACTGAGCCACCCAGGCGCTCCATAGACAGACATGAATTTAAATATTCTCCTACTATTTAGTAACTCTGAAACCTTATGTAACTTATTTAATCTCCTTCTAAATTCTTGACCTTGCTTTAAAATTGAGATATTTTATTTCTTATCTCTCAGGTTTGCTGAGAAGTTTGAGATAATGGGTATAAAATACTGAATTCAAAACCTAGCTTATGGTGCTAATTTGATTATTATATTAAAAATACCTCATTGGGGGCGCCTGGGTGGCTCAGTCGTTAAGCGGCTGCCTTCGGCTCAGGTCGTGATCCCAGGGTTCTGGGATAGAGCCCCGCATCGGGCTCCTTCCTCGGCAGGAAGCCTGCTTCTCCCACTACCATTCCCTCTGCTTGTGTTCCCTCTCTCGCTGTGTTTCTCGCTGTCAAATAAATAAAATCTTTAAAAAAAAAAAAATACCTCAAAAGTTCCTGAATGAACTGACTTCTGATTAGGAAGTTCACCTTTTGCTTGAGATGGTGAATAGAATGGAAAGAGCACAAAGTCTGGAGCCAAATGCCTGGGTTGGAAAGACCTCTCACCCACTTGTGAGATAGGTAACCTTAGATACATTGGTTAGCCACTCTAAATACTTCTCAGACTTTCTGACATAAAAGCACACAGAAATTAATGCAGCTTTTCCTGGCCATTCAGGTAAATGGAAGAATCTGTTTGCAGCCAGCCCTGCCACATCTCACCCTGCTGCTCGGTGAGATCAGCATGTCCACACATCATTAGCCTGTTTGCATGGGCTGCAGCATGATGGTAAGTCAGATCTACTCTAAACCAAGTTCCCAATTTGTAAAAAGGCAACAATGGTACTAAACTCCCCAGGCTTTAGAGGAGATAGAGAGATGCCTGAGAAACAGTTGACAACTGATCAGCACAGAGTGGGTTCACAATTATTCTGGTCTCCTACTCCCTCACCTTGCCCTCTGTGGTTTAGCTATAACAAGCTACTTAAACATTTACAAGACAGCCATGCTTTTACACATCTCTTCTTCCTTATCTGCCATCCCCTCTGGGAGGAATGTTATATCAGTTATCTGTCTCTTGTGTAACAAATTACCACCAACTCAGAGACTTAAAAAACAGCATCCATTTATGATCTCACAGTTTGTGTGGGGCAGGAGTCCTAATGCAACTTTACTGGGTCCTCTGCATAGGCTCTCACAAGGCTGCGATCAAGGCGTCAGCCAGCACACACTCTCATCTGGAAGTCTGCCTGGGTAAGAATTTGCTTTCAAGTTCACTCACATTGTCAGTCCAGGCCAGGCCACTGAATTGTTGTCTAGGCAATACCAGTGCAGTGAAAAAGTCCTATTCATGTGAACAGACCAGCCACATTTGGTCATTGCTTCTTTTCTCTTTTCCGCTAAATTCCAAGATGGCAGATAACAAGCTAGATATATGACCCTCTCTCAATGTTGTGTCTTCCCAAGTTATTAAATACAAATCCCAACCACAAGAGTTGCCTGATGGAAAGTCAGCACAAGAGACTCTGGACTCTTGCATTCTTTGCATAGGGACCGAGGCCCTCCTCTCCTCCTAAATTCACATGGGCATGCACACAGGAGGGGAAGGCCTTAAGCCTCACATAGTACACATTACCAGACAGAATAGCTACCACCAGGATAAAATGAGCACCCAGGGAAAATGACCAGACATAAAAGGATTACAAGGCCCATGAAAAAAAGACAAACTGAATGAACCATCAGAACATTTGAATTTAAAATTAGTGTGAAACTTGAGGAGATGAGGGAAGATATTATGAATATAAGCAAGAACAAGAGATCTTTTTTAAAATATTTGTGGAAATGATGAATATAGGAGTTGATAAGGAAGGTAAGACAACTGAGGAATAAATATATAAATTGAAAATTAAGAGGAAATGAAAACCAAAGGAAAAAATAAAAAGGGAAGCTGTAAACCAAAGCTAATAAAACATATGGAAAATAGAACTCCAAATGACAATATTCAGACCTCAGAAGTTTTGCCCTATTAAGGCCCACCTTCAGAACACTCTTGGTAGAAAGCTCAAGTAGAATAAAAGAATGATGTAAAGTCTCTGTATTCTGAAAATAACAATAATCATAAAAGCAAAAAAAATCAAAGAACAGTGGGAGAGGTGGTCATGCTATGCCTCCCTACACCTTATACAAACCCCTATTATAGGATTTTGCATTATGTTTTGATATGATCTGTTCATGTACATGTCTCCTTTGGTAGTCAGTAATATCTCTTGGGAGAACCAATATAGGCATTTTACCTCTATCTTCTAACATTTACCCAAAGGTATTATGATCTATCACAAATCCTGGCATATAATGGTCATTTTCTATATACTAGTTAAATGGAGCGGAATTGGTTTTCGCCTGTCTCTTCAATCATATTGCTTTTTTTCTTGATCTCCTATGGCCTTCGGGTTTTCAGATCTCAGGATTTAGTTGACTTCGGATAACTATTTTGTTATCTGTCTGTCCATCCTGCAATTGGTCCTAAGACTGCCTCATTCTCCGACCAGTCCACTTAATCTTCTGACCTATTACATTGTCTGAAGACAATAAATAGGTGCATGAGAGATACAACCCAGACTTGCCATCCTGTTTTTAGGTGCTCACATGCTGGCACTGACATTTAGAAAAGCCTTAATTGGGAGATTGGATAGAGGAAAGAATGAAAGGAATGAGAGACTGAGAAACACTATCAGACACACTATACAGAGTATTGGTGGGGGGGTGGGGGGGGTGGATCATGCTGTCAGACGGCCTGAGGAATAAATAAAGCAGCCCCCTCCTTATGCGGACTTATCCAAAAGGGAACATATCTGCATACCCTAGAGAAACTTTGGGGACAAACTGGATAAAAGTCAGCCTTTTTTTTTATTTTCTTGCCTTGCTTTTTAAATTTTCAATAATTTACCTTGCTGTTGATTAGGAGATAGATGTAGAATTATCTCTGCAGTTAACTTTGTGTTTGAAGTTCTCACATTGCTACCATCCTTCTAAGCCAATTAAGCATACCTTTATCATGCCTCCTGGTGGGGTTATTCAGTATGTGCTAAATGGTTTAATTAAAATCTGTCCTCTTTCCCTAATGCCCATTTGGAGGAATACCTTTCTCAAAATAGCAATTAAATATATAACAATCCATTACTTGGGAAGAAAAAAGAATCACCAATTGTCCCCTAAAGATAAACAAGCTGACTTTCAATTATCTCATTTTAAATCCTACTTTGCAAATATATAATGGCATTTTTCCTTCTCTTTCTAACTGTATTGGCTAAAGTAATCCCCCAGCTGGGAATTTTGATGTGTTATAATAGAAATTGTCTTGTGACTATCATTAGAGTGGACAGGGAAATATACAGTGACAAACATAGTGATGTTGCCAATAGGAAAGATCAATGACATGAATGGTTGGGACAGAGCAGGTTTACAGATGAACACTAAGTCTACATTAGGCAGCCTCTTTGTAAAGGACATTGAAAACCCCTATAAAGTTTAATATTATTATTCCCCTTTTATAACAAATGATAATGAAGCTTTAAGTGGTTTCCCTCAAATTGGTCAACTACTAAGCAATGGGGCAGAATTTGAGCCCAAGTTTGTGTGACTCAGAATCCATGCTCTATAAATACTTCCTCCTTCCTTTCCAGAAGAAATCAGCAGAAGCTTCAAGTACCTAATGCGAATCCAACAAGTCAGGTATGTGTTACACATTACAACCTCTGGTTGAACTTTACCTTACTTTCTCTTCGGACAATATGAATTTAAGTCTCTACCCTTTCACAAACCAGGAATGTGACCTTAGGCAAGCAACAGTACCACTCTGGATCTCGATCGAGTTTGATCTTCCTACTTGCACATTGGAAGATTCCTCCTCCAGGAAAGAGCACAGCAGTGAGAATGTCCATATGGTTGCTTACAAGAATTAGTGATATGTCAAAGACTACCGGTACATAGAGTCACTAAGCTAGAAGATGGACCTTAACCTAAGGGACAAAAGAGGTGAGACAGTATGGTTGAAGTAAAGTGCTGAGGTATCCACTCCTTACATTGTTGTAAGGATTTTTAGCCAAATTCTTAGCTCTCCTTCCTTAAACCAGGTCCTGACACAAGATGGTTTGATATGCCTTGCAAAGTTTACTACATACATGCTTCTAGTGGTGTTCCCCAATCGTGCCTAATGTGGACTGTCAGAGCAGCACTAGTGAATCCCAAATAGCTAACCATTTCTGTTAGATCCATTATGTAAGGTACAGAAGACTTAATTCTCCAAGGCTGGATGCTCATGAATTTTCCGCCAACAATAAATTCACTGTAAATGAAAAGAAAACATTAAATTTTAAACCTATGAATATCTTTAAATGGCTAAGATACACAGCAGAATTGAGTTGTCTTTGTACTTACTAAGTCTGTTCATTGATTGAAAATCATTTGAAAATGGTATTCTAAATTCAATGATTAATTTACAATTGTTCTGAGAATCTCTACTTTTGGCTGTTTCTTCGGTAGCTAATAAAGCAATCTTTGAATATAGGAGCCTAGAATTCTCTACACGCAGGAAGCAAAAGCTCAGACTTGTGGTGCAGGTTATACTGAGCTCCTGGAAATGCATTTTTTAACAGGCTTGGTTTACAAAGGGAATTGCTGTTAATCCTAGTGCACATTAGTTTTCCCAAAATAACATCGTTTAAATCAAGAATCAGGAAGATAATGAAAAAGAGAGAGAAGGGATATAGAGGACGCTGCTTAGGGACCTGTCTTGAACAACATATATTTACTGATACAGGGTACAACTGATGTGGATTTAGAATCTTTAAGTTAGAGATTGAATTTACAAATGCCGGTACACAAGGAAGAAAACATAACAAGGAATCCACTTGAAAAGATTATCTGAACAAGTTCACTCCATGTAACAGCAAAATGGAAAAGAAGACAGTATTTGAAGTGGTAGGTAGGATTCAACCAAGATCATATAGAATCCTCTCAGAAAACCAAATGAAAGGAATTCTCCAAATAATAAAAACAGCTCCTCTCACTCAAGTCTGCTGCTGTGGGCACATCAAGGCAATAGAATCTCATGCCAAAGTTCTACTTACTTTTTCATCTTTCTTTTTTCCTTTCTGCCATTTTCAGCACTAGCTCATAGGCTTCAGCCCTATCCTATGGCCCATGTCAGGGTCACACAACTGTGTTAGAGCAAAAGTACTGGTTAGAGCTGTTCTTTCTTTGTCAGAGCACTAATTAGTTCCCTCCAATGGTACTGAGCTACCTTTTCCTCACCGCCAACCACCAGCTTCTCTGCACAAACGTACCACAGGGAGGGGACTTCGATTAGAAATCAGATAATCATCCTAAGAAAGGATGGCACTCATTACATACTTTAACACCTCCCTCATTCTAAATAGTTAATTATGGATTTCAAGCATTAAAGAAAGAGCCTCACAGCCTGTACAGAAACTCTCACGAAGAGATTGTTTTCAGAAAAGTGCCGAAAGTGTCTCATCTTCTCCCATAAAAGCCAGAGAAGATGATGACAGTCCAGCTGCTCGGCAAGGATTGCTCAGCCTTTATGGGCTCCCAGAAGCTTCCATGCAACATAAAGAAATTCATATTTTTATTGCCTCGTATTCTCTCAGCATGAAGAAGAATTTACATCTCTTAATTGGATTTCTTTCTCTCGGCATGAGAAATTGCAACTATCTCACTAGACTCTACTGCTTAGCAGACCCCAAGAAGCAGCTCTATAACTTATTTATAAGGCAAGGTGTAGGGCAAAGTTTTACAGTAAAGTCCAAGGACTACTTATAGTAGGATGGCCTAAAATGCACTGTAAAAATGCAGTTCCTAAGCTACCCTCCAGAGCTAAAGAATCAGACTCTCTAAGGATGGAACTCAGGAATCTGCACTTAAAAAGTTCTGTATACTTTTTATTTATGCAGAAATTTGAGAATTACCAATTTAACAGAAGTGATAAAGATTTGGGAAGCCATCTGGGGAACACTTCCTTTAAGTGTTTTTTGTTTTGTTTTGTTTGTTTGTTTGCTCTTTATGGGTTGATCAGTATGAAATGGTAACCTGTACCCACTCCCTTTTAAGTTCAACAGGTGTGCTATTTGGAAAAGATGAGCCTGGAATTCATACAGTTAAAAGAACTCAGGGGTGCCTGGGTGGCTCAGTCGTTAAGCGTCTGCCTTCAGCTCAGGTCATGATCCCAGGGTCCTGGGATCGAGACCCACATCGGGCTCTTTGCTTGGCGGGGAGCCTGCTTCACCCGTTACCGTTCCCTCTCTAGCTATGTTTCTCTCTGTCAAATAAATTAAATCTTAAAAAAAAAAAAAAACAAAAAAAAAAACTCTGAATGCTTTTATCCAAAAAGGAAGCTTGAGGAGACTTAAGCCCACCCCTCTATATTACAGACATACCCAGTATCTTCCCTACAACTCTGAACTCTGCAGCCACAATCTTATGCCTTAAGAATATTTTCTAAAATGAGACTCCTCCACTTCAAAGTGCCAGGGAAGATGGACATTGTTATTCAGGATCTGTCATTTATCACAGCTCTGGGATTTAGTGATGGGACAAAAGCTTGGCTACCTATTTAGTAGTTCGGCGTAGCACCTATATTGATTAAAGAACTTCCACTGGTGGTTGCAAAGATGTAATGGACTAATCTAACCATAATTCTTACTCTACATGCTGATTAGGTACATGTGATTATATGAAATAATTATATGGTTCTTTCTTTTTTTAAGATTTCATTTATTTATTTGAGAGTGAGAGAGAAAGAGAGTAAGTGGGAGTGAGAGGGAGAGAGAATCTGAAGCTAACTCCATGCTGAGCTCAGAGCCCAATGCGGGGCTTGATCTCATGACAGTGAGATCATGACCTGAGCCGAAACCAAGAGTCAGATGCTCAACTGACTAAGCCACCCAGGCACCCCTGAAATAGTTCTATATTCTTGAAAGCATTAAATTACCGAGCTGGAAACTCCTAGCTTTTCCTAATTACAGCTGCCTCAGATTCTACAGGGAACTAAGCTGATCGAGAAGAAAATAAAAAGGGAAGGAAATATGCCAGATACTTCTACATATTAGTCCACATGTTAGATATTCTACATGCACTATTGCACTTAATTCTAACCTTATAGAATGTAGACTATCTCCATATTCCATATGATGAAGCAGAGAGACTGCAGAAATGAAATCATTTTTCCTGACACATTTTTATATGTGACTAAGATAAAATTTGAGCTCAAAGCTGGCTGACTGGCTCTAAAGAATGTGCTTTCTTAAAACAGAAATGAAAAAGAGGGGATTACCAGAAAGGGGGAGTGGAGAGAAGCAGAGAGGTAGATATCAGGAGAGAAAAACCCCAAAGGAGTTTCCATGGTGGGCTTTATTAAAATTGGAAAGATCATTGTAATGAGCCAAAATGTAGAGAATAGGAGCTACACTATATATTCCAGAAGCAAGGTAGTTTTCCTATAAGAAGTATTTTGGGGCACCTAGGTGGCTCAGTTGGTTGAGTGTCTGACTCTTGATTTCAGCTAAGGTCATGATCTCAGAGTCCTGGGATTGATCCCTCAGTCAGCCTCAGTGCTGAGCATAGAGTCTGCTTGGGATTCTTTCTCTCCCTCTTCCTCTACCCCACCCCCAACTCCCACCCCACTCATGCTCACTCTCTTTTTCTCAAAGAAAAAAAAAAAAGTACATTGTAATGGTGTCCATAAGAATCTGCTATCCTTTCAGAAAGAATACAGCCCTGGCATTCCATTCTGGCATGAACCCCACAGAACTACAGTGACTTATCAGAATACCTTTATCCATTAGTATAATAGAGAGAGAACAAAAATATCTACCAACCATCCATTTTGCAAACACAGCGCCAAGTGTTTTGCAACAAAGTTCTTTTTCTATGCACAGTGTCAACTGGAGACAATTTGGCTCCTATCACAACATTGTCACTAAATGCTTTCAGTGAAAGAATTTTTCTTTCTCTTGGCCAAATATAGTTACAGTGTGTAAAAAGTAGAATTTCCTTTAAAATAAGTCTCCAATAGCTGGAATCTTTATATTTAGACATTTTCATTATGAAATGTCAATGATTCTAAGGCTAGCAATGAGCCCATTAAGATTTCTTTAAAGAAAGATGAGAAGTCCAAAGGCTTCATATTTCAATAAAGTTATAGCTCTTTCAAATTTTGCACTTAGACTTTGGGAAGTGGGGTAGAATAACAGCAACTAAGAAGAAAAGATGGGTGAATTTGACTTTGTGGTAGCCGAGTAAGTCTTAGCCAGAAAGTTACCTTCCTAAACTTTGATTATTTTATAAAATGCCAGTAATATTTGTATAAAAGCCAGGTCTTTCTTCCTAAGAACCTCTATGGTATATATGACTAAAGTTTTTATATCGACAATTCTCAACTCAATAATAATGAAATGGGAGTCACCAATAGTTTTAAGCTTAGAATTCAGTATTCCAAAAAGAGTCGAATCTAATGTAGTATGTCAGGCCCAAGGACGGCAAGTCCACAAAAACCACGGTTTGGAGGCTGATTACATAACTGACGGTTTAGGAGCTAATTTATAAGCAAACATATCCGTCTACTACAGTGGGCTATTTCTGAGTTCTCTGTACCCCTAAAGTTCTTCTTTGTTGCCTTATTAGCTACATCAGAGAGGCAAAATGGGAGAAATAAGGAAGTCAGGAGAACAAGGAATCCATTACCTCATACTCCAAAAGCATGGCTGCTCACATATATAGGATTTCCATAAGAGTTTTCATAAAGGTCTTCCACCAAGTGGAAGGGTAAGAATGGATAAACAGGATCAATGTTTAAAATTTCTCTACAGCACAGCTGGATTAACACCTTCATGTCAATCTATAGTATTCTAGCCACCTCACACCAACATACTGGGTCATTTCTGTCCATTTGATTCATGCATTATTACTAAGTAGCCATCTTTTCCTTACAGTGTCCATTTGTTTTTCTCCCTCCCCCCACCCAGTTGTATTCAATATTTTATATGAGAGAACATATTCCTACAAGTGGATACTGAAGTCAAACAGAACTACTCCATATTCTTTGCCCAGTCAGAATATATTCCTATCAAAGTACTTTTAAAAGACAGCCTGAAGAGAAAAATTAGAAAATGACATAACAAAGAAATTCGCATAAAAAACATAAATAGGCAATATATTTGAATAAATATTATATTTGTGAGTAACAAAAAACCTAATTAGAAACCATAATGTAGTATCAATTCTTTACCTATCAATTGACAAGCAGTAGCAAATGAAACTGAAAAGATCAATTTTATTACAGAAAATAAATACTCTGCAGGACAAAGTTTAGCAAGAAAGCTTGGGCAGACTTCTTCCATTTACACATAATGCTAGACAAGGATATGTATAACCATTTGCCAGGTAAAATCTTACTCCCTACAGGCAGCTGTCTCCCAAAACAAAAGGAATGGAACTAATCTGAGCATGCCTAATTCCTTCTCTCTAAATTCATCTATCAGTCATTCTGCCACTCCTAGTGGGTGATGAGTAAAGGAGCGGAGAGAAGCAAGTTGTGTAACACATGGAAGGCTGTGTTCACTTGAAAAGGAATATCAGGATTTGGGGCAAGAATCCCACCCTCCCCCCAACACAAAATTCCTGGGAATACACAAGAATTTCTCCACTTGGTCTATCCTGGTTTCTGAAAATCCACTAGCAGAGGTTCATTCCTTTGAATTAAGATGTCTTACATAGAGTTTCTTTTTCATTTAAATGACCCTAGGAGTCAAAACTACACTAACTCCTAAGATCCTAACCATATTAGCAGAGATTAGAGCAGCCCTAAGGAAGAGAGGGGTAAGACAGGGCAATATAAAAGTGACTAGATTACTGATCAAGACCAGATAAAGTATTATAATAAATGGATCACTGGGCTGGTTCAGGAGCCCTAGCTACAGTATTGATAGTTTGCTTAACATCTGTTAACTCAGCTACAAAGACTGGAGGACTAAATGTATTGAGATCTATGGTTCCCTCTAATACTAACTACCAATTATAGGATACCTGGAAATAAATATAGAGATGGAACTGTAGTTTAAGTTGCTGGGCTGAGAGTAGAGGGAGAAACCTAACAGGAATGTGCAGCATGATCAGACACATGTAACCTGTTTTCCATTTCCTTAGTCCCAACTTGTCAAGATTTGTTTCTGTTGTACTTCACCTATCAGTATAAAAGTAATTTGGATGGAGTGAAATGTCTTCATCTCTTTTTTTGAAGGGGGGAGGGGCAAAGGGAGATGGGGAAATAGTATCTTAAGCAGGCTCTGCACCTAGCATAGAGCCAGGCGTGGGGTTCAATCTCCCAACCCTGAGATCATGACCTGAGCTGAAATCAAAAGTCCAACACTCAACCACCTGAGCCACCCAGGCACCCCTATCTTCATCTGTTTATCTTGGATGGGCATTCACAACTTACTTTCTTGCCACCAAAAGCATAAAGCCTAGAGAAAATGCAGATAAAAATCTTTATAGATGTATATACTAAACATTTTTATAGCTATATATGTTCTACTCTTAAGCCAGGGTCAGGGCAGAATTCTCTTTGGTCTCTCTTCACTTAGAGGAACAAAAAAGAAAAGACCAAGAGAGCAGCCTGTGATGGAGGGTGCATTCTAAGCTGAAATCTGAATCACTATAATTATACGCAGTTCATAAGTGCAAACAGTACCCATTTCTTGGCAGATTAAAAAGTCAAGTGATGGAAATATTGCTGAGCTAAACATGCCTGTTTAATAAGCCACTCAAATCAACACTCCTCTTATCCCTTGACACACACACACAAATTGTATCTATAAGCCTAGTAAGATCTCATTTGTTTTACCTGAAAGTCCTGTGAACCACCTGGTGCCTCTCTTTATACTTTTTGTTCTCTATTAACTTATGCTTGGCAGAAATTAAAGCTTTTATATGATCATTTTTTCCACTGGCTTTAAATTATTAGGTCAATGTATGCATTTGGAGCCAGCAGTCCAATATGAAACTATTAGAAAAAAATGAAAATACTGAATGGTATTAGCAATTTTAGATTGTAAAAATTTAGACTATAATCAGGCCTCTGATTTTTTTGTAAAAACAGCTTCTTGGGAATACTATACAATGCTAAGTTACATTCACAAACATATTTCTAGTTCCAGATTTTGTTTATAAAATTTGATGCATTTCTGATCACTAAATCTATAAACTTTCCAGCATGTCAATATCACTACATGCCAATATAAAATCCTTCCTTAGCTTTAAGTTTAATGACATCTCTGCTGAACAACAACAAAAAAGCTAAATACAAAAATGCAATGAATATTGTCAAATTAAAAATAATACTGCTCCAGATAAGTTTAGTAATTAGGAAAAAGAACCTGAGAAATTTCTTAAGATACAAATTTTGTGGCCCTTCATTACTAAGTGAAGGAGAAAATTAACTGCCAACTATTTGCTGATAAAGCCTTAAATTAGTTGAACTGTAGATACCTTTCTAGAAAGCCAAGTTCTTAAGGAAATCAGCCATGTTAAGGAAAACCCACAAAGGGAAAGCTTTGTAAGCCAAAGAAAGGTTAGGCCTATCACAGGCTTAATTATGATGCCTCTATGGAAAATTGTTCACTGGTAGCAAAATATGACAAAATATTCCCAGATTCTGATGATGAATGGCAGGAAAAGAGGAATAGTCTATCATAAAGTGTAATTGTCGAGTCAATAAAGTTTGACTTCATACTCTCTATTCAGTTACGTTTTTTCATCCTGTGTTGTCCTCTCTCATCTGGGATTTTGGATGTCCTGTGAACTCCTCTGCTCTTCCACAGAACCTTGATAATCGGAAGGAAACTGAACACAACTATCTAGCCACATGCTTATATTTGGCATCTTTTCTAGTCCCATCTGTCACTGGATCATCTTCTGTAACTTCCTTGCCTTACTGCTTTCCAAAATATGAGTTGATCTGCAGGGAGCTCATTGCTTCCCAAGACTGCTCATTTCTGATTTAGATAAAACTAATATATTTCTTTTTAAAAAGTTAATCCTTGTGTTACACTAAAATCGTGTTCTTTTATTTTCTTTCCATAGCTTCCAGCTCTGCTGCCTGTTTTCTACATGATAGCCCTTTTAAAATATTAAAGGTCAGCTTTCCTATGTCTCTGAGTTATTTTACTTTTCTCCACAACAAATATCAGCAGTTCTTTATACCATTTTTCATACAAGATACTGCTTGTTGTTATTGAGACACAGTGTGATTTCTATCCCAGGGCGGAGAAACTTCAAATTTGAGGTGGTGAAGGATCTTAAATTGACTGTGGGGGAGGTAAGGGTGAATGGGTGGGAGAAATTCAGTTGATATAATAATCCTGAAGAAATATTAATGTAAGAATATAGGTCAAAGAAGATATTCTTAGACAGTTCTCATTAGAATTCATATGGATTTCTTGCTCTGAGGGGATAGTATTTAAAAGCAGAGGCTGTGGTCAAAACATCTGGCTTCAACTGCTGGCCCCACAATAGCATAATGTGCCCACAATAGCATACATATGTGATGCCAACACTGTCTCCTCTCTGAATAAGATTATCTAAAAAGTGGGAAAATAGTAGTTAATTTGAACTTAAATGAAATAATGCATGTAGATTTACTCAATGGTGAGCTTAGAGTAGCTCAATAAATATTGGTTTGTGCTTTAAATTTTCATTACACCAAAATTAATAGCTTTCCAATACAGAAGAACAGATTAATAAATGAAAAAAAACCTACTAATTTCATCATTTTGATTGGGATGAGAATATAATGCCTAGAATATTAATGAATATTGGAACTTTGGGCTAATTAAGTCAACAATTGTGATTATCTTTGGGAAACCTGGACAAGAAGCAATTTGAAAAATGAATTCAATTACTTAGCTGGAGTTCTGATCTCTGATGACTTTAAACATGATTTTGAGGCAGTGGCTCTAAAAGATGAGGTCACAAGTTAGTAGTGGTAAAACAAATACTATTTTCCTGAAACAAAACTATTAGAATGCATTACCAGCGGTGGGTACTGATGGTTGAAATGTGAAAATCTCAAGTTTGGTCACTGAAATTGCCAGTAGCACCCAAACTTAAGTATATATACACACATATTTAACATGGGTTTCTATTTAATGTAGAAATAATATTAAATATATATTACATATAGAAGAAAATAATATGTAAATAAATGTATATATAACCATTAACATGTTAAAAATTTTAAAAATGGAAATAATGAAAGAATTGGGTGTTGTAACTTTTAATATTTACTTTATGGAATAGCAAGTTATAAGCACCTTGTGTTTTACTTTTCTGCTTCCATTAGATTTTTGAGTACCAATGAAGAGATGAGTGAAAATTTTAACTTCTTTTTTTAAGATTTTACTTATTTATTTTGAGAGAGCAAGCACGAGGGGGCAGGGGACAGAGGCAGAGGGAGAGAAGGAATCTCAAACAGACTCCATGATGAGTGCGGAGTCCCACGTGGGGCTCAACCCTACAACTAAATAAGCCAAAACCAACAGTTGGGTGATTAACCGACCAAGCCACCCAGATGTCCCAAAGAATTTAACTTCTAATAACCAAATATTTGTTTTGTATCTGCTATCTACCAGGTACTTTACAATGTGCCTTACATAAATCACATCATTTAAGCTTCCCCAAAATCATGGGATATAATTAAAATTGCCCATTTGACAAATGAGGAACAATGACTTTCGTATTGAATAATTTGCCCAAGTCTTGGAACTAAATGGGTGGATCAGAATCCTGGTCAATGTGAGTTTCAAATCTGTGCCCTTATCATAGGTTTGGTATAGTTTTTTTTTAATCAGAATAAGTAAGACTGTGGATATTTGCATGACCTGGAAAATTAGTCTCGGGTACTCAAATCCCACTTTTACATAATGTAACAATTTCTGGTTTTAAATTTTGTGGGAGACATTTGAAACTCTTGTGATATTTCAAAATCTCATTTTATAAAATATTGAAATGAATGAATTTCATAGGTGTTTTCCAAAGAGCTGTAAGAACCATACTAGATCCATTTCGGCTATCTTTATATGCATTTTTGACGAGGATTCTAAGGAAAATGGCCTTTTCCCTATTTGCAGGATATGGAAGATACCAAAAGTGACTTTACCAAGGAAAAAAGGAGACAACAGAGTACTTGGTAAAGAACACTGGGTCCCAGGCATCACTGCAAACTGTCCATTAATTTTACCAGACTGTGCTGTGTTTTTTCTTTCTTTACGGAAACGACTACTTGAAAAATTAAATTTCAGATCCAGAAGTCTGCTCAGTGGGATGAGGCAGACAATCAGTATTAAGACTTCCCAGGAGCTATAAAAACAGCACCAAGTACAGACAAGAAGCTAATTTTAGGTACCAAGGGTATAAAGGATTTTAGTTGTCTCTCTCATAAGTAGGGTCTCTTTTCTCACTTTATGTTCTACTTCTGTTTGAAATCCTGATTACAGAAATACAGTATTTTCAAATATCTTTCTATTAAAAGCTCTATAATTACTAAAACTGGAATCATGAGCACTATTCAACATATCATTCTCTTGCAGAATGATCTGAGGATGCTGGCTATTTGGAAGGTAAGTGGTTTAATTTACATGGCAGATTTCCAGGCTACATACTCTAGTATGAAAGGCAGACTAGAAATATTTGGGGTATACACCTTCTAATTAACAGATGATCATAAGAAACTACATGGCTCTTGTTCATCTCTGAGAGAAGCCATTTCTTTCATTTCTTAAAAAAAAAAAATCCCTCTCCACTTAACTGAAGTACACACATGTAATAACTGCATGTGTAAATCCTAGATGAACTAATAAGCAAACACTTTCTGTGGATTTCCCATGTACCAAGTACCATGCTTTACCTAAATCATCCCATTTCATCTTTCTAACAACCATGGAATATAACTCAAATGAGGAACAATGACTAAGATTAAGTGCAACTGAATCTCAAAAATAGATTTGCAATTTGCCCAATCTATAATAGGTTCTTAGTAATCTCACATTAAAAACTAAAAACACATTAAAAAGTAAGGTAATTCTGACAAAAGAGAGAGACGGTTTCAAGCAATATATAATCTAGATTCCATGTACTTCATTCATTCATTCAATTGCTATTTTTTGAACAAGAACTTCAAGTCCTTCCTTAGAATACCAGTTACCCTGGAGCTGAGGTTGTACCTTATTTACACTTAATATTTTGGGATCTAGCATCTTTATCACAGTTTCCTTATCTGGTTTACGGCTCCTGCTTTTTTGCCTGCTTTAAGTGTTTACTCTTGTTTTTGCACTTGACAGTTAGAGATTTCCTTGTAAATCCCTTCAGTTAATTTTCTGCCCCAGCTAAACAGGCAAGCACACAGCAACAAAGTCCCTAATGTAGGAAGTGTGAATAAGAAAAGGAAATGGGTAAAGACAATCTCTTTATGATCTGACCCATCTAGCTATGAATGAGAGATCTGAGCTATTTACATCTGTTTGATATTACAGTGTGAAGTTCAAACTTTTCTAAAGGAAATTAAAAAAAAAAATTTTGCCATGTTCCACCCCCCTCAACTGCTGATGGCTGCAGTTATCCCTGTGAATTCTCTGCACCCTGATCATGTTTACTGTATAACTTGGGGCGGAAGATCTACCAGATTAGAAGATGACCATGCGCATTGGGACAAGCATGTAAATAACTGTCTAACCACCGGTCTGTGATGTGAACATGGTGTTCCCTTCTCTCATCTTAAATTCCTTGAAATTATGCATTACACTCCTGCCCACTGCTTCATCTCAGTGTGAAATAACTTAACTGGAAAAGAGAATCTAGTAATAATCAAGCATCTGGAGGTCAGTAGCTTAGCAGCAGAAATGATGTGTAAACTGTTGATAGTGAGTCTGGGTTCCTGAGCTGTGAAGTTAATTTTTTAATAACATTTCTAGTCAAATGGCAACGGGGTTCTTGCTTTTGCAGGCTCTGTTTCATTTGAAAACAACAGTGAAGCTTCCCATCAGATCAAATAAATATTAAAAAGGCATTTATCATATGTACTTTGGTAGAGATTACAAAAAAGCTAATATTAATTTAGTATATTACCTTCCTTGTAACATATTAAGAACTTTACATGTATTATCACAAATGAAGAAGCTACTCTTTAGAGAGGTTAGATAAGTCACCCAAGTTATATAGCTGGCAAGTGACCGAACCAGTATTTGAACACAAAACAGTTTCTTTTTGGGATCTGGTTTCTTAACAGCTACTCTAATACAGTTTTCCTAAACAATGGCAACCACTAAGGTTCTGTTCTCTGCCTAAAAGCTCATTTTCAATGAAAGAGATGGATAGATACAGACACACAGAGGCAAGCAAAACATTAATGAAGATAGCAAATCATAGATGCAAACAAACTGTAAAACAAAACAAACAAAGCGTAATACAAAAGAGATGAAAGAAGGAATAATTCCTAATAGGAGAGCTGTATTCATTCTGCCTTACATGGGGCCAGAAAGATTTGTTCCATATGCTCCTAGCTCCCCTTTACCTTTTTAAGCTATTCATTTTCCTCCATCTTATATGAACCCCTGTCTGTGATAGATGCTGCTGATTATCTCTTGGATTTTTTTTCCCTTCTAAAGAAAGAGATATATTGATGTTTTATTTTGGCACATGCCTACCTGGAATGGAAACTAAATTTCAATGTGGATCAATTCTGACTTAATGACATTTAAATGGAAGGGTATGTATATCCAACTTACAGAAAGTTTTCTAAATTGGAGTAGTATGCCCCTTTACTCTCCCCCTTCTTGTTAGGTAGGAAATGGATGGAGCTGGATCAGCGTCTGAGACCATGCAGTAAACTTGCGAGTGGAGGAGGCAGGTGGGAGAGCAGTAAGATCTATGAAGTCTGACACAATGGATTGCCCTACTTTCCCTAGAATGTTGACCTCTAAAATTTTACTTAAAAATTATTACTTCACCATAAAAATCAAAATCTTGTACTTTCAGCTTTCTGATTCTAAACCAAATTCAAGCCAATCTACCTTCCTTATTTGGAGTTCATGAATTCAGGGTTTATTAGCTTATCATTTTTCAGTGCTATCATCTGTTAAGTTTCTTATTAGTTCCTCATATTTATTAAGAACATGGTATTGGTTCTCATACTTTCCCTTCACCTTAACTCTCATCACCACTGTATATAATTTCAGTGTTCCCAGACTTGATCTCCTTGGGTAAATTACCTACACTATACTTAAACACTACCTATCTCTTTATCTTTCCTGGAACTGTCCTGTGAGAAGGGCTGGGAATAGCAGTAAGCACTAACAATGAACACAACTGGATCCTAGGTCTTGATTTCCTAATACCATTTTCCACTAAAAGAAATAATTATCCATGGATATATGGCAAACTTCAGAGGTGTATGAGATGATATGGACCTGTTATATCTTTTTATGCCAGAAAGCAAAGAAGTGCTCAAAGAACAATGAGGGCATGTCTAAAGGGCTTTGAAGCCAACGTCAATGGGCTTCCCACTGTTAAATGTCCCTTTGTTAGTATCAAAATATAGTCAATCTTCATTATTCACAGATTCCATATTTGCAAATCTGCCTGCTCCCTAAAATTTATCTGTAACCCCCAAATCAATATTCATTGCACTTTCACAGTCACTCATAGGAATACAAAGAACAGCAAAAATTTTGTGTTGTTTCACATACGTGTTCCCAGTTGAAGTCAAACACAACATCCCATGTTCCTGTTTGAGCTCTTATACTATAAAAAAGTATCCTTTCACAGTGTATTTAATGCTATAATTTTCACATTTTATGCTTTTTGTTGATGAATATACTATTTAAAATGGTCCTCAAGCATAGTCCTGAAGTGCTGTCTAGTGTTCCCCGGCACAAAAAAGCTGCAAAGTGCCTTTGAGTAGAAAATAGTGTTAGATAAGTTTTGGTAAGGCCTGAGTTATAGTACTGTGGGGGTGAGTTCAATGTTAACGAGTTAACAAAATATATCAACTAAGTTCCCTTTAAATTAATGCACACACACACAAGATTATTTATTGAACAGTGAATTAAAATGTTCTAACCAGAGGCTCACAGGAACCTAACCTGTATTTTCCCTAGGAGTAGTGCTTAAATATTTGCAATTCAGTGTTCATGGTGACTTTATGGAACATAGAACTAATTACAAAGATTGAGAATCGACAGTAAATAACAATAGCGACAGATTGTTACCTATTGAATAAAACAGGAAACCAGGAAATTCATAAAAAATATAATTTAATTAATTAATTAATTGGAAATCTGATGAAGAGGAGGGTATTTCATAGTCTCAGAATCGTTTCCTACCAGATATTTATTAACTGAAAGTATGCACCACCTGGTAGGGTGCATGAGAATGTGGCATCTCTTCTGTGATATTCCTACAAAAGTTGCATATTCTGCATCTAATCATGAGGAAACAACTGTCAAGCCAAAAAGCTTCAAGGTTATGAGATCAAAGAAAGACTGAGGAACTCTTCCAAAATAAAGAACACTAAAATGACACAACAACTTCATGCAACAGAAGATTCTAGACTGGGTCATTTTGCTATTAAAAACAAAAACAAACAAAAAACACTATTGGGACAATTGTAAAAAAAAAATTGAGTGGGGTCTGGGCATTAGATGGTGGTATTATATCGGTTTTGATTATCTAATTTCTATGCCTGTGTTGTGTTTATGTAGGAGAATTTCTTATTTGTAGGAAATAGAAGTGATTAGAGCATTTAGTTGGCAAGTTACTCTAAAATGGTTCAGAAGAAAAAAGTGCTTGTGCTACACTTCCAACTTTTTTTAAGCTTGTGATGCTTTCAAAATTAAAGGGTTTTTTAAAAAACAGAACTATTGGTTAGAGGAAAAAAGGTATACATGCCATGTCTTCTACTGAAACATATATATACATACTATATCATCATTTATTTTGTCTTAAACAGTAAGTTAAAGAGGTTTATATTCCAATGAATACCACATGACTTTGTAAGGCTAATGTGGTCATGTAAATTAATTTTTACTGAATAGCATTATGTATCCAGTGGCATGGAGCAACTTATTGGCCTATGACCCACATTATGGGCCATTTCTGGCACCCTATCCTTTTTCCCTTAACCTTCAGTTTTGTGTTGTTGGTTCTCTTATTTTAAACTACTTTCTCAGTTCCTCTTAGAGGGAGTTTTCTATAGAAAATTCTGAAATATGTTTGTGCCCCATGGAATAAAAGAAATTCAGTGCTTGCCTGATACAAAGCTCCCTATAGTAGTCAGTAGTCTTTTTTTTTTTCCAATTTGTACCTATGAATCTCAAATTCATAGGCTTACTTATCAAATTTCTTAACTCTACTTCCTTCATTGGACAATGCAATATAAATGCTCAGTAGTCAATCTATATGCTTACAGTAGTGTCTAACTGCTATTTCTTAAGCACATGGGTTTTGTTCCCAGGGGTCACTTGCAAACTAGAGCCACATAAATGTAAAAACATTCACATCACCTAGGTTATTATTAGTGTTCCATTTTGAAATAAGAATTCTGTGCTAATTTATTTGAAAATCCTACCATTCCCAAAACATTTATTCAGCCACATTCCCCAAAGAATTTTTTTTTAGTAACCAAGCAATATAAATGGCATTTGTATCAGATGTAATCATACCATCTCTGTCAGTTGGGCATCATGATTTAAACTTTAAAAAACGCAGTTGGCTGCTGTTGGTAGCGACACATTTCTCAGCTCTTTTTATTCTTTCACATTCCTCTGTCTAGTGTATTTACTTCTATCTATTCTTTTTTTTTTTTTTTTGCTACAGTAATGCAATTTTCAAGGTCCTGAATTTCTTTTTCATGCACAGTGATTGTTATTCTTATCCCAAAGGATCTTTCAGTGAGATACTATTTGATTTTTCTGCTCCTTTTGTCATTGAATCTAATGTGTGACCATATTTTACTGCTTACTTTTAAGAGGTTAAATATACGAAAAATTATAATAGCATATATTAAACTCTAAATAAAAGAATTTTAAAATATCATTTATAGTATAGTCACCCCCTGCTATATTTTAAAAACTTGTATTTAAGTTACGAGAATATAGCTGTGTTTCTTAGTTTGGGCTGCAGTTGAAAATTCTTTTGGGGGTGTCTGTCCAGCTCACAGTGACCCCTTTTTCTGAGAGTTTTGTCCTTGTGATGGTATTTATCATTTATAGAACCAGTAGATCAAATTGGATTCAAATTTAGCCAAACCTATTCTTCTCTTTAATACTTGGAATTGCAATTAAGAAAAACAAAATATGCCGGTCTTGGCTGGACTCATGAATGGGGAGAAACTTACTAAATGGGGAATGGCTATACACACAAAAGATTAAAGTCGGCAAATTTAGGCAGAAAGAAGCTGATATGCAGTGAGAATCAGAGACAGGGAATGCAAACAGAAATGAGCCTCCTAGATTCTTGACAGATTAGTTGTTCTAAGATTCTATAAGATTCCCAGGATTTTTTCTTTCTTTGGCTTAAGCCATTTTGAATTTTTTAACTATATTTTAAGACAGAGGGGACAGAATGAAAAATTATTCACAGCCCTTGAGCTTCAGATCAAATGGTGATATCAGAAAAGTAGTAACTCTATAGAGAAAGATTCGGACACACCCAAATCCCTGGCCACTCCATCCAAACCATACAGTCTACCATAATATTAAGAAAGAGATTAGGAGTCCAACACTGAAGGACAGTGTAAAAGAAAAGAGTACAAGAAAAATGATTCTTACTCAAATCTTCTCAATGAGATACCATAAGTTATACTATTTCGCTGTAAGAACAAAGTTCCTATTTCTAAGACTATGCACACACACACAATAATGAGAACCCACTGTATGTATGTGTGTGTATATATATATATACATAGCCTATATACTTTGTATGCATATATATATGTATATATAAAAAGAGTATGTATATATGTAGTCATCCTAGAATATATATATTTGTATGTGTACGTATATATATTTAGCATATATGTATTCATATATATTCTATGTTGATATAGAAAATATTGATAGTAAATATTGATAACTAGCTATTGTAATTATTGTGACCATAGGATTTAGTTTATACACAGCCATATCAATTTTGTGCCACTGTTTGGTATAATTTCAAACAGTGTATCATGAACTCATGAGAGTATTCATTTTGATTGATAAATGTTATGGTCACCCAAGTGCACATTCATTTTAAATTGTGAAAACATAATATAGTTAGGAGTAAATTGTTATATTGCACATTTAAAACAAAAATAAATCAATTAGTAGCTTAAATTTGTAATAATTCCATGTTATGAGTTTTATGACCCCAAAATTACAAGAACTGGAATCTCTCCAAGTTGCATCATAGTCTCTCCACAATGTCCCATAAGGACTTTTAAAATATGATGAGTTAATATATAAAGATATTTATCCAATATGATACACAAGTTACAGGTTGCCAGTTACAAGTCCTGTGGCATCACACTAAAACAGGGAAAGAACCAACAAGGATGAATAGGCAGAATGATTCCTTGAGCTCACCAAGGTCTGAAAATACTTTGTGTTTATATCAACCAAAGTGGAAAGACTTCCTAATACAGGGGACATTGGGTAGAGTCCTCAGAGTATAATGGCATTAAAAATGAGCCCAAAGTAACCTTAAAATAAAGGCTCCCACGGACTTGTCCCAACAAACTTAAAACCAGGTTTCAAAAAGGTCAAACTAATTTCATGTAATTAACTACAATCCCAAACAAACTCAACAGCACTTAAAGACATATCTCAATATCCAACACCCAATAATGTATGGTTCATAACATCTAGTACACACTAAAAATCACTAGGTATGTGAAGTAATGGAAAAATATGAATCAAAATCAGGAGATAAACAAATCAAACAATTTAAACAGTCCTAGAAATGTCACACATGGTAAATTTAACAGACACAGTTATTAAAACATCTATTATAAATAAACTAAATATAAATATGAACATGAGGAGAGAAATGGAAAATCTAAGAGTCTCAAATAGGCCTTCCAGAGATGAAAAACATAATAATTAAAGAGAAAATACACTGCATGTGATTTACAGATCAGAGACTTTAAAAGAAAGTGATTATTTAATTTGAGGACCTAGTAAAAAGAAATAATCCAAATTTAATATACAAAGGAAAAAATGAAATACTGAAAAAACAAAGAACATGTGGGAAGTCTCAAGCTACCAAAATGATGTAAAATTGGAGGCACAAAAGAACAGTAAATGAGGAGGACAAAAGAAAGTATTTGAAGAAATAATGTACAAAATTTGCCAAATGAAAATTAAAAGGATGCAGGCCCAAGAAACTCAAGGCAGAAGACACATTTTCAAAACATTATATATTTTCTCTTACATTCCCACATCTGGTAATATTGTTGTCTATTTCCACATATGCTAGAAATCCCATAATGCTTTGTTTTTATTTCAGACAGCCAATTGTGTTTTTTAAATTAAGCAACAATAAAATATATTTACCTGCACATTACCATTTCTGACACTTCATTCCTTTGTATGGGTCTAAGTATCTATATGCTATCATTTCCCTTCAGTCCCCAGAAATTAATTTTATACTTGTTAGGTTATAACTTTGTTGGTGAAAAGTTCATATAACTTTTATACATTTGCAAAAGTCTTTAATTTGCCTTCCTTATTGGAAGACATTGTCTAGGTTGACAAATTTGGTTTTTGTTTTAGCAAGTTAGAGATGGCCTTCCCGTTGTCTTGAACCTTGCACTGATTTTCTGATAAATCAATGCAATTACTTATCAGTGTTCTCCTATATACAATGTTTCTTTTTCCTATGATGGCTTTTAAATTTTTCTTTTAATATTTGATTTTCAACAATTTGATGATCTAGATGTGGGTTTCTTTTTGTTTATATAAGATTTCTTTTTTTGATATTCCTTACATTCCTTGGTTTGGAGGGTTAACATTTATCATAAAACCTGAAAAAATTTTAGCACCTCCTTCAAAATTTTCCTTCTCATATTTCTTCTCTACTTCTTAAATTTCAACTGTATATATATTAAATTAACTTTTTTGTTGTTTTTAGTTTTGGCTTTGCAAATCACCAAGTCTTAGTTCATTTTTACAAACTTTTTTTTTTTTTTGCATGAGTTTCTATTCCCCTCTCTTTATGTTTATTGATCTTTTGTCCTATAGTATCCAATCTGCTATTAAGTTCATCCATGAAGAATTCGATTCAAGACACCGTACTTTTCAGTTCTAGAATTTTAATCTAATTTTCCATAATTATCCAATTCAATTTCTCTGAAATTACCCATCCGTTCATTATATCCATATTTCCTTTATATCCTTAAAATATTTAAGATGACTGTTTTAAGGTTCATTTATGCCAACATTAACATTTCTGTTATTCTATTTTATTTATTTTTCTTGATTTAGATCATATTTCTTGAGTCTCATTTTAAGCAGGTCTAGTGATTTTTATTGTATTCTGAACCTTGTGAATGGTACGTTGATGGATGTTTATTGTTTTCTTTTTTAAAGTGTTGAGATTTGTTCATGAGGACAGTTAATTTACTGGTAGATGAACTTGTGTCTTCAATTTGGTTGAGAAGGGGCGCTCCAGAACTAGAGTAGTTCTATTCATAATATATACCTTTTCAGGGGTCTCAAAGTTTTCCCCAACCTGGCTGATTAGATCTCTTACATTTTTCAGTTCTAGAGACTTCTGGAATTTCTGTTCAGCTAATATTTCTACTAGTTCTCCTCTGCCATGTTTACAAAAATTTTTACCTGTAGTTATGACCTTTAGTATTCATCCAAAGAATTAATGCTACTGCTACAACAATTTTTGGAGCTCTTTCTCTGTGTTCTTCTCACCTCTATAAGACTCTGCCCATGCCAAATTGAGCTCTTTCCACAGCCCCAAACTCAGATCTCTTAATTTCTCAGTTCAGCAAGACCGATAAAATGTATGTGGGTTCAGCTTTCCAGCACTGTGTCCTAGAAAGTGCATCCAGGATAAAATCCTGGCAAATCACGAAGATTACCCTTTTCTTAGGAATCATAGTTCTCCACTGTCTACAGTAAAGTGCCTGAAACAAGCTTCACATAGTTTGTTCAGTTTTATATAGCTGTTTATATGAGGAGGACTAGACCAATACCCATTTTTTCCACATGGCAGAACAGAAGTCCAGCTTAAAACAATTTTAAATCATAGGATAAATAACTTATTTTCTTCTCACCTCTAAATTGAATTACAGCTTAATCTCCACAATGGAAGTGATTGTTACCTTTATCAAGCAAAGAAGATTTAAAAGAAACTACTTCAAAGAGGATTTTATAAGAGCCCCTGTCTTACATTCTACTTTATCTTCAATCTCTCTACAACTGCTAGTTCTGGGTTAACTTCATTTGGAGTATTTGGCTTTTCCAAATCTCCAAGCTCTAAATCAACAGCCTTTCAGTCAATGTGAATTTCAAGCTGTAGATGGAAAAGACTGCTCTTAGAGATACTGAATTTTCTTCTCCTTTCACTTTCAGATAGACCTTATTTCAAAGTAAGCTTATTTCATGTAATTGTAAAGACCCAAAGGAAGTATAATCTCAAGTTATGTTAGATCAGAGTTCTGGCTCTGTGATTTACTTGGTTTCATTTTTCTTCTGTGTGTCAGTTTCATTGCCTAGTTAACTTCCTTTATGATGCCAGCATGACCACAGCATTTCTAAGCTTTACATCTATATATCACACCATACTAGAAGGAGACGGGTCATTTGTGTAACAGAATTTCCATGAAAAGTCCTGCCATGGAACCCTATGATTGGTTTAATCTAGTTTGCGTGCTCCATCATTAACCTAGATAGGTTCCCAGAGGAGGCTGAGTGCTCTGGAAAAGAGAACAGCAGCTGAATGTCTGAGGAGGAATCATAGTGCTTATTACAGCTGTAGTCTGATTTTATTTGTTTGATGTTGTATCATAAGCAATTTTTTAGTCTAAAATTTTTTGTTAAGATCATATGATACAATAAACTATACTTCACAAATTCCTGTAATGTTTTGAAAACAGAATTGTTTTCTTGAGGTCTCAATGGGTAAAAATATTTTCCAAAGAATCTTAAAATAGTTCCTGGTAATAGCTTATTTGAGAGAGTTTTTGTTTTTAAATTCTAATGATGTTACTACGGAAGGGATTAAAGAAGATATTATTAACCTACCCCATAATTTACAAATAAAATAATTATGTCACAATATGCTTTAGTGGCTAGGCCAAATTTATTTATAGACTAAATCAGTCCAATGCCAGTTATCGAAACAAAATTTCACTCTTCAGACTATATCAAATTTAAACATCCATGTTACAGAAAAGATAAAATCATAATTTCAGTCAATTTAGTTAAGTTTCAGATAAAGAATTTCAACTTTTTTCAAATAGTTGAAGACAAGATATTAACCAGTCAAAGGGTACATAATGGAAATTCATTTGTGAAGGTTAATTTATAAGACATTTTAAAGATATAAAATCCTCTGTCCTACTGTGCCATTAGTCATTATCTATAAATTATTACGTTCTATCAGATATGCATCACTCATTTCTCAGAAATTCTTTTTGTGTCACTAATTTGATACTCAGTCCTTCTTCCCTCCCTGTCCTCTTTGCTTCTTCCTTCCATTCTCTCCCTCCTCCCCACCCACACCTATTAACTCTGCCTCAAAGACAAATAGGTAAAATGGAAAGACATGAGCACCAATAATTCATAAAACCCTACCACTATACCAAATAAAAACATATAACTATAATTTTATCCCAACTATATTCACTGTTTTTTGCCACAACACTACACAACATACTATAATACTCTACTTTAATTACATAAATATGTCTTATTTAAGTTTCATCCCCTAATCCTCATATTTATTCCTAAGAGTCAAAAAGAAATCAGTTTCTATGGGGTGCCTACCACAATGGCAGGACAAAGTAAATACCCAATAAATATTAGCTATCTTCATTAAGTGATATAAGAAAATTACTTATATTTTTAAAATCTAGAATAAAAATTTCAATCAAAACCTCATTTAGTGAAAAGCTACATTACTTCCTGTTCTTAAGTGTTCTTTGGTTTGAGGATGGCACTATTTCTCATAGAAAATTAGTTTTTCTACTACTTTCTTCAAGAATCAGGGCTATCCCTGTTTAGAAATTTCAGGGGAAAAAACAATTCCAATGGAGCCTATGACTGAAGCTGTAAAAATACAATAGGGGAATCTGAAATGTGTACAAGAAAGAGATCTGGTGATTAGAAGAGCTTGGAAATTAATATTCCTAAGCTATAATCAGCATTTTAGAAGAATAGATTCAACTGGTCTTTTTGAGCTGCTTGATTTATCCGGTTACTTTATTCAAAAAATAAGAACAGCTGCAAATTGCACAAGATGAAATGTTTTGCATGAGGCCAAAGACTCTGTAACCTTAAGTAAGATTAAAGAGCTTTTCTCTAGAGGATCAACTTAGACATACCCTGAAGTGTTTTCCTGGTCCTCTGACCTGAGACAGAGCTCTCCAGTACAGCCTCCCACTGAGCTAGCCAGTTACCACCCTCTCACTGTGGGGCAGAATTAATTAGTGTCTCTGAAACTCTTCCAAGCTACTGTCCAAAGGACATACATAACAGTGGCCCCTCAAGCATAATCATCCTGTCAACCTTTTACCACCCCATGGCCCATTTACACGGCTGCTGTTTTAACACTTATAGTCCTGCAGTAAATTCAGCACAGCAACATGCAAAGTGTTATTATTCTCCAGGGAGAGCATACGTAATATTTTCCTTTGCCGATTAGCAGCACTAAATGTACTCTTTCCTTCATGCTATTCAGTATAGCCTTGTATTTTGGCATGCGACCTTAACAGAAATGTTTTCCTAAGCATTTGAAACACAAACAGCATCAGAACAATTTCCAGGCAGGGCACCAAATGAGTGCCTGTCGGAATAGGGGATCGCAAGCTATAAAGGGATTGAAGACAACTACACGCAAACCATCCATCATGTTTCTGTGTGAGGCACGGAGTAGGGAGAGTTTGTCGCCTCTGCTGCTCCTGGGAGTGCAGAGCCTATCAATCTAGCCATTTCAGCAATGTCCGCTATGCCTTTCACTCTCTACTCGCCTGGTAGATTTGGAGCCTTTCTGCAGACGATCCCTGCCCTTCCATCTGCTTTGGCATCTGTGCTAGGAGTAGGAGCAAAGCTTCACAGCTGTGGTTTCCCTTGCTCAAGCCTCCAGGACCAACTCTGCAGATGCTCTAAGCACATTATAATTGGGATATTCTTTCAACCACTGCTCACATATTCCTTTTGAGTAATGCGGAGAAAAGAATAAAACCCACCAGAAGTAATCCTGAAAAGGGAGGTTTCTCCTCTTTATCCAAAGAACCACAACAAATTGCCAAGGCAAACAATTTGTCAAGAATTCTGCTAAGGATGACTCAAATAACCAATGGTCTCCTATGGAATGGGTAGGAAAAAACACTCAATGGTACTAAAGATAAAAAAAAATAAGAGCAATTTAATTTAGAAATTTTTTATTCTATGATTTGTTGTATGTGTATGTGTATGTATGTGTATTTATAGAATTAATACATGCTAATTATAGAAACTTGGGAAAATATGAACAATTATTTAAAATAGGAATTAGAAAATTATACCCAGTGGGACAAATCCTGACCACTGCCTTATTTTTATAAGTAAAATTTGACTGGAATACAATCATGCCCATTTGTTTACTATTGTCTATGTCTGTTTTTATGCCACAACCAGAGGATTGCCTAGTTGTGATAGAGACAAGACAGCCAGCAAAGCCTAAAATATTTATTATCTAGTCTTTTGAAACAAAAATAATTCATAATCTGATAGCTCAAACATAACCACAGTTATGGTTTGCATAATCTCTCTTTTTTAGACCCATAAGGAAGGGAAACATTACCTTCTCTGAATTATACTTAAATTCTCCTTTAAGAAGAAGAAAAGTCAAATCTAAAGAAACAGATCTAGGGCTCAGTTGGTTAAGCATCTGCCTTCAGCTCAGGCTCAGGTCATGATCCCAGGTTGCTGGGATCAAGCCCTGAGTTAGGATCCCTGCTCAGTAGGGAGTTTGCTTCTCCCTCTCCCTCTGCCCCTCCTCCTGCTCTCCTACACGATCTCTTTCTCTCTCTTTCAAATAAATAAAATCTTAAACAAACAAACAAAAAGATAAAGAAACAGATCCACGTTTCCTAGTGAATGCAAAAGCCAGCAAATAGCAGCAAATGGATCTTCCTTCTTCACAGGGGCACTCTCCTCTCTGCTGCTTCCTGTCTTCACTGAAAGCTGGCCAATAGTGAAGTCTGGATTTGGGCTGAGTCAGTGAGTGAAAGTCCTTTAGGCTTTCAGCCTAAGTAGTTTGCTTTGGCCTAGGTTAACAAAGAACACTTTATCTTGGCGTTTTGGACCCAAATCTAATGTCACAGTTAAAATTCAAAGTATCAATTCAGCCATAATAAACATACACAAATTTTATTTTTTCTAGTATGTAACATCAATTTTTTAGATAGCTTGATGAGAAGGTATTGGTTCTTTGAGATGTATCTGTAGCCAACAAAAGATCATCAGCACATAGAATCATCAAATGCCTTATTACAATTCACTGTGCTAACATAGTGTCAGGGTAGAACTGACTAGAAAACAAACTTCCCCATTTTCCATATCCTTAGTTACTATAAATTACTTTGCAGTTCTTTGATTTTGCTATCTAAGAGTCTACTCTAGAGAATGAGGTCTTTCTCAGAGATGTGAACTCATAGACGAGCAATAGGCTTGACTTGACCTCTGTCAGGAAATGATGAAAAGGGTTAAATATGGTTTTTCATGAATAATTCAATTGGTACAACTCATAAAGACTTATCATTGCAGTTGTCTTTCTGATTAAAAAAATTAAGTGGAGCATATAATAGATATTGATTATGGCATCAGAGAATGAGGTTTTTAGAAATCTATTGAAGGAAATTCAGAAGATCATGGAACCAATAAAGTCAGATTGTGTCTTATTTAATATCTATGATGTGAAGGAGCATTTACTAAGTGTTCATTTTCGAGTTCTGCTCTAAGTATTATTTTTATTGAATCAATGTACTATCATATTAATATATTAATCCATAATACTGATTAATATGAAATAGTATATTTATATGTGTACTATCTAATCAATTCTATAAGAATTTTACAAAGAAACCAAAGTTCAAAAAGGTTAGCTGAATTGTAATTATGTGAGATGACAGATGTATTAACTAACCTTATTACGATAATGATTTTGCAATTTATACAAGTACCAAATCATTACTTTGTATACCATAAACATACACAAGGATATATGTTAATTATATCTTAATAGAGCTAGATGAAAAAGAAGAGTTAACTGATTTGCCAAGTTACATACCTTCTAAGTACTGGAGTTTAATTCAAATTCTGGCATCTATAGACTTCCTCTAGCTTTGATTTATTAATATACGTATTCACCGATATTTATTAAGTATCTGTTATGTGCCAATCACTGTGCTAGATGATGAGATACAAAGCAAAATTATACATGACTCTTGTCCTCAAGAAGCATACAATCTAATACGATAAAATGTCCGTGGAGGCTGATAATGTCTTACATATCTTTGTATTCCCAGTATAAATCATAAAATACCTGACACCAAGCAGAGGCTTAGAAGTGGACATGGCAGCATGCACTTATCAGAAGTGTGAATACACAATAGACTATTACTCAGCCACAGAAAAGAACGAAATCTTGCCGTTTGCAACAATATGGATGGACCTAGATGGTATTATTCTGGGTGAAATAAGTCAGCAAGAAGAAGACAAGTATCATGTGATTTCACTTACATGTGGAATCTAAGTAACAAAACAAATGAACAAATAAGCAAAAAGCAGAAATCAGACCTATAACTACAGAGAACATGGCAGTTTTGGGAGTGGAGGGGATTAGGAGGGAATAGGTGAAGTGGGTGAAGGAGCTTAGGAGGTACAAACTTCTAGTTATAAAATAAGTAAGTCACAGGAATGAAAATCACAGGATAGAGAATATAGTCAATAACACTGTCAAAACTTTGTGTGGTCACAGATGGTGACTCCAATTACCACAGTGAGCACTGAGTAACGTACAGAATTGTTGAATCACTATGCTGTATACCTGAAACTAATATAATACTGAATGTCAACTGTACTTCAGTAAATATAAATAAACAGATGGATAGATTGATTGATAAGTGTGAAGACAAAGTTTGAAAACACAGATTTCTAAATCAGATGTGAGGATGAGGGGAGCCTTCCAAAGGTGAGGACACCTATGTTCAGATGTGTAAGGGCAGTCCAAGTAGCATGCTGTCTCCCGACTGTGACCTTGGTTGCTCACATCCGTGCACTCCAAAATGCTGTTCCTCGGGAAATTTGTATTCCCTTTTCAGAGACTGTCTCATGTGGCTCCTACTGCCTATTATTTATCACATGACTAATCATATCAAGGTATCCAATTAAGACTTTTCTAACCATGAATTCTCATGGGACAAATATTCTTAGAGATATGCACACTACTTCTTTCCACTCAGTGTACAATCCCTGTAAAGCCTCGCTGGAGATTCTCCTCCCTCATAAAGTCTTTCCCAACTATGTAATAGTGAAGTGAACATTCCCCTTTTTGAAGTCTCTGAGTGCTCTTCATCTATTGTAATAGGCAGGCACTTAGCATAGAGAATCTTGTGCTATTATTCTGGTTTTAGGTATATGTGTAGTCTAACTACTCATTCCAGCTGGGAGCATGACTCATTTTTTATCCTAATATAGCATAAGTTTTCTGAGCCCACTGTCTTACTTATTTTTCTGTGTCCTCCAGAATTGAGATGGAGTTAGCAACCAATGACATTATTTCTATCATCTCTATGACCCTGGAAGGGAGCACACTGTTCTGTAACCAGCATACATTCAGTAAACATTTCTTGATGAGAAGGAATAAATGCCTAATATTTTCCTGAAATGTAATCACACTCAAAATTTTTTGCTTGTTTGTTTTTCAGGTTATTATATTGAAAACTGCTTTACACATCATATGAAGGAATGTCCTCCCTCAGCTAATACGTGCAATTCACATAAACACTTTTATGGAATAATAATTTTCCTCTTCCCATTAAATGATATCAGAAAATGATTTTTAAAACCTGGTCTAGTCTTTCCCTTTACAACAAATTCATCATATTGCTGAAATTGTGATTTACTAAAATGAAAATGAGATCTCTTATGCACCATAGCATAGTGAATTTTTGCACTGCTGTTGGTATTACTTTTATCTTATTTCACTCACAGTCTGGTACTTTACCATGATTAGTTAAATAGCTGGGATATTGTATGTAACCAAATGAGATTCATGCTCCCAATATTATTGAAATGCATATAATTAATTAGTGAATATCTGGGAAACCGGTAAAATGTTAGATTTGACAAGGAAATGGTTTCATTTGTTTCTGAGAAAGCATGTTTGTGGAATTGAGAAACTATTTAATAAAAAGGACCAATCAAGTTTAGGATGTGGCAATCCTGGATGTTAGGCACAGAAAGTACATGAAGATGAACATACACTATTTCACCTTTGCTTTCTCCCTTCCCCTCCCCTTCCTCTCCCCTCCCTCCCTTTCTTTTTCCTGCTTTTCTCTAGATGTCTCTGCTTTGTTATCTTTTTCCCTACAGCTTTTTCTGATATCCTTCTTGAGCCACACTGACTGTGTCAGCCCCAGCTCATTGAATGCCCTAAAAAGAATAAGCAGAGTAACTGCACCAGATCCAAATACTTGGAAAGATAATGTAATTGACTTCTTGAAAGCCAAAGGTTAATCTCCTGCTGCATTAGCTGTAGTCAGGGACTATAAGTCATTTATTACTCGTGTTGTCCCTCTTAGGGCTATCACAGAAATTTGAGCTAGGCTAAACTTTGACACAGTTTCAACTACAAACTGTACATATAAGAGCACTATAGACTTTGCCTTAGCCAGGGCCTCTGTAAACTCAGCTCCAAGGGGACCAGAATCTTACCCAACTCCATCTGTGAGCACAGATTTGAGACATTAGATCTAGCTTTGTTCCCAGACTACTGACTGATTCAAGTGCTACTACTCACTATGACCAAGGAAAGCTGTTTTCTGAAAATACTCTATCCGATAAATTATTGATTTTGACTTCTTTTGGGATGGGAGCACTACCTGCATCAGTAAATATTTAGAATACAGACCTTGATTTTTGTCGCCTGCCTTACTTTATCCATGATGCCAATTCCCTCAACTCCATGAAAAACAACACAATTAAAAACAAAACTTCAGATAATTTGAAATCAAGGACTATTACCATTCTTCACGTTATCAATTCTTTTACAAATTTTCTTAAGAATTATTGTATCCAGGGGCGCCTCGATGGCTCAGTGGGTTAAAGCCTCTGCCTTCGGCTCAGGTCATGATCACAGGGTCCTGGGATTGAGCCCCGCATCAGGCTCTCTGCTCAGCAAGGAGACTGCTTCCCCCTCTCTCTCTGCCTGCCTCTCTGCCTACTGGTGATCTGTCTCTCTCTGTCATATAAATAAACAAAATCTTTAAAATAAAAAGAATTATTGTATCTGTTCCCCTTCTTTTCTCCTTTCCCTTTCATTCTGTTCTCTCCCTTCCCTCCGTTTCTCTCCCCTTCCTGAATATTTTAGTCCAAAAGCCATTTGGTGGAATGAGCAAGGCAGGTATCCACAGGATGGAATGGAAGTCACAGCAGCCTGGCATGGTGTGCTGGAGCTCAAGAGGGATGGGCGATGGCACCTGGGCAAGAAAATGGCCCAGAACCAAGAAGAGGAACTAAGGCATCAATGCAGGAGGGCATCCTAAGGTGGGGTGTCAGAGACCACTCAGGTTAGGATTATCCACTCACAGGACCATGGTGAAAATGGGCTGGTGGTCAGGTCCCAAATGAGGTGAAGAGAGTGTACATTTAAGTGGAGAGGTGCTGTAGGGATCTGGTGCAGGGTATCAAAGCCCAAGCAAGGTAAGAAGGACATCTAGATAGATGCACAGTGAAGTAGACAAAGCAGTGACAATGGCGGTTTGGATAAATGAATATGTAACCAAAATCAAGAATGCTTCAAGTAACTCTAATGAGGATAATAGAAAGCAATTTTCTCACTGTCAAAGAAGAGACAGTCAAAGAGACTGTCAAAGAAGAGAGGAACTAGAATAAACTCTGTGCTGTTGGATTTAAATTGCAGATATTAGAGTTACTGTATGGATTAAAATATACAGAGATAGAGATATATAGAAATATACATAAATAAGTATATTTATAGCTAGATATATAAAATCTGTAAGTGTAGATGTAATATTCTCTAGTTCTGTCTACTGAGAGGGCTAAACAGCAATACTCCCACCACCAAAGAAGCATACCTATTTTTCATATCTTAGTTTCTAAAGCCATTCTACAAAATAAGAAGCCACAGATCCCCGGAAAATAGTTGGTTTCAGGATGGAGACAGACAAACATAAGATGACTCTGAAATAACATTTTTATGTTAGAAAATAAGGAAGTATTCAAAGAATGATGAGGGAAAGTCAAAAGGATACAGAACCTAGAAGGAAGAGGCTCCTACTAAACAAATCTGGGAAAATTTGAGCATCAATAAAAATAATAATTATAAATTATAAGCCATTTAATTAAATAGTATTTCATAAACCCATACTGTTATAAAACATAAATGAATATATTGAAATATATATTTTCAATATATTGAAAAATAAAATATATTGAAACATATTGAATATGTATATTTCAATACATTGAAAATATATTGAAAAAAAAAGAATATATTGAAATTTTGGTGAGGACCAGAATTTTATATAGCCTCAAAGTAATTCTTCACAAAACACCTAATATTTACAAAGGGCAAATGAGTATATTTACAGTGGAAAAGTCTTTCATATCCCACCTTAATCTAGTAATCAAATGAACACCACATATAATGGGACAAATAAAAAATGTGTCCCACATGATAGGATGAGAAGAATATGGCATTATTTTTGTGATATTCTTGCCAAAGACACACATTCTGAAGCTCTTTCATGAGAATAAATCATAAATTCAAGTTGTGACATATTTGACAACACAACCAACCTATAATCCTCAAAATTAACCATATCGCAAAAATTAAAGAAATTCTGAGAAAGTGTTCCACATTTGATGACACTAAATATCAGGACAACTAAATACAATAAGGGTTTTTGTTTTGTTATAAAGAACTTTATTGGGACAACAGGTAAAACTCAAACAGGAGATTTGATTGCAGTAAAAAATAAATGGTATTTTCCTGATTTTCAGCATGGTATTTTGGTTATATAGAAAAGAATCTATTGAAAAACATGAATATCTTAAAGCTCCAGCTTTTGTTCAGGTCCAGAAAGCAGGAAATCAGAGACAGGCAACAGAAACAAAATGCATACAGTGATTAAACATTTGTATTTAAAGTGTTAAGTTTAAATAGCTAATACGGATATTAAAATTCTTTACAATTATAAAAGGAAACATTTATTGAGCCCCATAGTATATTTATTATACATTTTCTTAACTTAAAAAAGAAAACAGCTAATAAATAATTATACTCTTCTTTATTTCCAGCATGGAAAAAAAACTATATTAATCATAAGAAACAAACTGAGGGTTGCTGAAGGGGAAGAGAGTAGAGGTATGGGGTAACTGAGGGATGGACATTAAGGAGGGCTTACGATGTAATGAGCACTGGGTATTATATAAGACTGGTGAATCACAGGCCTGTACCTCTGAAACCAGTAATACATTATATGTTAATTAATTGAATTTAAATTTAAAAATGTTTTTTAAAATAAGAACAGTTACTTGCCTCAGATTACATCATGGATACATGTTAAGTCCAGAAGAGTCCAATAAATGTTTAACAACTGGCTTCCTAGAAGGAGGAAAATCCCTGCTTTGTAGTATTTGCAAATTTCTGTGCTGTAAATACTCCCACCAAGGCTGATTTCAAGCTACCATCAAACATGGTCTCCGAGCACAGTGTTAGAGAGAGACACCTACAAGCTCTTCTTGCAAACCAATGCAAGCCCGCTTTCAGGACAGCACTGGTTAAGGCTAAGATTTGAAAAGAGACAACTGTGGTCTACATCCTACTATGTCATAATACCTATATTTAAATTTTCATACAAAGGGTGTGTGTACCTAGGAGTATGCATACCTATCTACATATAAGGGCCAGCACAGAGGTCTGTATGAATGGATGATACATTCCCTGCCCCTATAAAGAAATGAAAGAAAATCTTCAGATAGATAGATGATAGGTAGATAGATAGCTGATAGATAGATAGATAGATAGATAGATAGATAGATAGATAGATAGAGTCTCCACATAAAGAAAAAAATCATTTTAATATAAAGCAGGTACATATTTTCTAAAAAAAAAAGATTAAGGACACATTCCCAAGACAACACTTTTCGTCCAAATAGGATCCAAACAGACTAGAATATTTGGCTAGAGTTTCACCAATTATTAGTGAAAAGGAATAAAAAAATAATACAGATAAAGAGGTAGATAAAAATGAGATCAGTGCATTGGATGTTATATGCTATACATTATGGATTATATTAAATTACATGTTGCATGTACAATATATAATGAACAAACAACAACAAACATGAAGTTGTCTGACATATCTCCCATCCAACCTGTAACAGTCATTTTAGGTGTCAACTTGGCTATGACCATTCTGGATGTTTCTGTGAGGGTGTTTAGAATGAGAATTACATTTAAATAGGTGGACCCAAAGTTGAGAATTATTCACTCTGGGAAGCTATCTCTAATGAAGCTTTTCCTTCAGAGTCAAAGAATAACTGTAACTCAACTACTCTTTGACCTTCATGACTTTTTTTTTTGGCAACCATTTAGCTCTCACTGATATATTTCATTCATATCTATTGTATGTTGTCATCAAATGAGCTTACGGATCAGGAAAATCAATTATTTTATATTTACTATTATATCACAGTACTTCAAAAATTAGAAGAAATAGCACATTCATCTCTGGGCCTCTTCCTACAATTGATTGTTATTTACCTGTTGATGACCTGTTTCTTCTGTTTCAGGTAACAATTCTGGTTCTCCTCTGGTTTTTGCTCTACTATCCCCAAACATGTTAATTATGGGCTATCTCTTAATTGTGACATCCAGAGTAAATTATGATACAATTCAGTTATTGGATGAGGATACTGAGTCTCAGGAACTATCAGAAATCTACCTGAAGACGGGCCCAATGACAGACAATAGAGCTCGGTTTACAATTCTTAGTTCAGAGCCAAGTTGTGATATTGGCAAATTTTTACAACTGAATTTTTTCCTTTGGAAAAATATGTATCTTCAGCAATCTTCAGTCATATTTTATTTTGTATTAATATGGCAAACTATCTTAAAATTACCGGTCATTTTCAATAAATGTTTTTTTGTTCTCAGTGCTATTTAATAACAGGCTTGTGCTATTATTAAACAGAACTAATTAAGAAAATAGCCCTGATCCTATCTTTGTGCATCTTACTTCATAGAGTGTATCACATAATCACAGATACATATAAAATAGATGAAGAAAAATTCTCTGGGATAAATGAAGAAAATATTGTTCTAGGTATGAATAAAATTGTCAAAATGTAGCTGTGTTCTTACTGTCATTTCTAGTACGTTCTTTACATCTTATGACCCTAAGGAGGAAGGGCACAGGGAATAGAAACTTAAATACACAAACACACACACACACACACACACACACATACACACACAACAAGAGAGACAAAGAATGAAAACTCAAGAAAGAGATGGAGTCTGGTCAAATTCTTCTCTGGAATAACAATTCTCACATACAATGGTAATGAGTTGTAAGGCTTCTTGCTCTTAGTCTGTTCTTCCTTTACGAATTAAATTTCACAGCATCAATGCTATCAAGTAATATAATGTCCATGCTGCATATTTTTATGTATAAGTTCATTCCATCACTATAGCAATGTGTGAAGTATTATTTTCCCTAATTTATAGAACAGACCATACAAATCAGGGAGGTTAGGGGTGCCTGGGTGGCTCAGTCAGTTAAGCGCCTGACTCTTGATTTCAGCTCAGGTCATGACTTCAGGGTTGTGAGATTCGAGCCCCCCACAGGGCTCCTCACTGGGCATGAAACTTGGTTAAGATCTCCTTCTCCCTCTGCCCCTCCCCCGCCTCTCTCTTCCTCTCTAAAAAAAATGTATCAGGCAGGTTAAATAATTTTTTTAAGGTTTTTAAGTGAGAAAGTGAAAGAATAAGGTAAGAACTTGAACCTGGGATCTTATTAAATCAAACCAATATCTATACCATGGGTTTTTCTCTGCTTTGGAGTCCTATATACCAATCAATATTTGGGAAGGTGGAAAAAGCATTTATGGTTATGTAAGAGTTTATACCAATCTCAACCATCCAGCCTCAAGGCAATATCTTAGTCGAAGGAATACATATTAGAAATTTTTTTAAAATTCCACACAATTCAAAATCTTTACCTCCATTTTACTAGTATAATGAAGGGACTTGAAGGCCATAGCAATGCTTCTTTGAAATTTCTTTTTTGTCTCTGATGAGCTCTTTTTTTATATTACTACTTCTCCTATGCATCAAAATTTCCAATGTCTCTGTAAAACTTAGCCCCAATCCTAAGCCACACACCATTCTTTCTTACTTGTCTTTCCTTCTTGTTCTGAAGTTCCAAAGATCTTTGCATAAATTATTATTTAGCCCGAATAACAATATGGCAAGACAAGTATTAGTCTCAGAGATGCTTACTTGACCAAGACATCACATCTGGAAAATGGTTGAGCAGATGTATCTAATTATAAAACCTTATCCTTTTCATTATACCACACTACCAGTTGAAGAGATAAAGAAATCCTAGAAACTACTATTGAAAGTCTGAATTTTTGATTTTTAGATATTTTCCCTTTTGAACAGTTCATCTCATACATGCATGGGATGATGTCTTTTAGTATAAACTGAAGGAAAAAGTATCAAAGTAATCCAAAGATGCCAGTTGGCATCATGAACATCACTGGAGTTCACACTGATGCTTTCTATGCACTGAGCTTGATAGCATCCATAGAACAGACCAAAACTTCTACATTCTGCATATAAGAGTGACTTTGGGATTTCTGAGGCTTAATGGGAAGGCCCCTAATTAGACAGCATGCTGAGGCACCTTCAGCATCTTGCTTCTGTACAAATGGCTAAAAACTAGCATTTTAAAAAAAAAGTAGCATTTATTTTTCCATCATTTCCTAATCTTTAGAAACCCTTCCTGACTTATTTTCTAGAGGAGTCTTTTGTTAGAAAGGCAATTATTTCCCAATTTAGATATTTGGTGACTGAACCCCAGTTGTGCTTGTCATCATGGTTGTCTCGGTCTAAGTTAAACATAATGGTTTAGGGATTTCAGTGATTCTTAGAGCTCTAAAGATTGCATATAATGCAGCCCAAGTGGTGCGGCATTATTGGCAATCATCCTGGAACTATTAACAGCAGTTATTGGGCCCATGATCTCCCTGGAATTAACAGCCAAACTCTTTTTTTTCAATTTACAGGACACTGTCATTACCATTAAAAGGCAGTTAAGATGATAATGTGCCCCAGGAACCCAGACGGTGGGCAGCAAAGGGTTATAAGTGAAAATGCTGAGACAGCAGCCCTGACTCAGCCTATAGACATGAATGTTCTTCCTCTTGGGCTGCAGTTGGGAGAAAATTTTAAAGTGACAGGAAGTGGGCACTCAAGATAAATGTTTCTGTTTGTTGATTTGTTTGTTTCTTTGGGAGGACTCCCTTTCTAGTGGCACTGCAGAAAGTCAGTTCTTTCTCACTCAAATAACAGGACTTCCTGTGGGCCTCCTTATTGTAAGATTTATAACAATAACCAAGAATTTCGAAACAAAGGATTGCAGTAATACCATACAAAGGGAGGAGGAGAAGCAGAAGCCTTAAGGGTAAAAAAGCTGTAAGAACTACCCTAAGGTAAAATAATACCATGGATGTGTCCGGTGCAGACTACAGAAAGTAACAGAGAAATGTAATTCAAATCAATAAATATTTGTCGAGTCCCTACTGTGCTACAGGCATCATGCTATTGTATTGGTGATAACATACAGAACTACACAGCCTTCATGATCCCTTCCCTCTTGGAGCTTACACTTATCTGAGAAGATAACACATGTGATAACTATTTTAAACACATATGATAAATATTTTCTAAAATAAGTAAAGTACAAGGTGCCGTGGGAACATACAGCAAAGAATTCTAAATAGAAGTACATAAAACACTACCATGGTAATATAACGGTTACCATTTACTTAGCTCCTGATTTATGTCATGCTAAGTGTTATACAAAAGATTTTATTTGAATCTATATGACTACTTGGTCAGGTGAGTATTAGCATCTCCTATTTATAGGGATGTAAACTGTAACGTGGGCAAACTACCCAAGAACAGCTAGAAAATATCAAAACCAGGAGTTGAATTTGTATCAGACTAAGTATATAGTTCATTCTGTTGACCAGCATACTACATTTCAATCCCCAGAACTAAGCATACTACATTTCAATGTAGTATGAACTACATGAAATGTAGAGCATACTACATTTCAATCCCCACATTTCAATCCCCAGAACTAAATTGAGAATAACATTTAAGATTCAATTGCCAGGTACATTAGTAGAACCAAAAAATATATAAGGGACTGGAGGGAAGACCAGAGAACAGAAGAAATACAATGATATTTGGGCCTCTAAACACATGAGCTCTCTATTACTAATTTGCCACTCAGGTAGGATTGATGTTCAAATTTTGTTGACTTTATATAGGTTACAAAGAGATCAAGTTAAATAAATAAAACTGATAAATTTAGTGTACCCATAGATCTGCAGTATATTAATTTCTCAGAGCTTTTTGAATGATTTCTACTTGTTTAAATGACATCTGCTCCAACACACATTTGAAACACTTTAAACAAGGATGATAATAACAGCAAAATCATTTAGCACCAGAAAAACAAAATAAATGTCGGAAAACAATTATGATAGGGAAATGTCAAAAATTCTGATTCAGGAGAGCTACAAAAAAGGAAAGAAAAAGATTTCTTTTTGAGCTTTGTAGAAACAAAGGCAAAAAAGATACATGATATGATACATAGCTCTCACTGTCTACCAGAAAAGCAATCCATTTAACGAGAAGACATTATTTTTCTTTCAATCTAAGCATTAAGAGGAATTTGCCAGTGGTATCTTCATACAAGACAAACTGAGCCACATAAAGAATGCACTAATAATTTCCTCCATAGCAATCTTATCAGGTTATTTTCACATCATCTCTGTCTTTTAAAAGATATATGGGCAATGGTTTTTGAGGTGTCTCCATAACAGGTAAACCACAGGGTCCAGTTGCCAGTAACTACATCTCTACTGACCTCTGCCAGATACATGATATTCACGTTATGACAAATGCGCACTGGTAAGTTGACTTGGAAGGAAGAGTAGGTACATGGTGGCAGAGTTTAGAACCAACATTCACCTATTCCTTCTGCTGTTGTTCCCAGGGCTCCTCCCTTCCTGAGGTCTGGTTCCCTAACTTTTCCTTGAATTCCTTGAGATATTCCAAGAACTTTCTAAAAAATTCCACTTTTGTAAAGTTAGCTTGTGTTGTTTTCTTTAATTTGTAACCCAAGTCCTTAATTAGTACAAGTCCAGATTTAAGAATCATAGATCTACTTAGAGGATACCTGAATCAGTACTGCTCCTGTTCACCAGCTAGTTTTTGCTTACTAGTTAGCTTACGTTAACTCTGGGACAGTCATGACCAGCCCTACTTACCCAACAGAAGAAAGAGCAAATGTTTCAGAGATAATATCTAAAAAGGAACTGGCATAGCAGGTGGTATCTAATCAAGGTTTTAATACACTATTTCTGCTTTTTTCCTTGCAATTTTCAACCAACGTCAAAAGCACTAACATTAATTAGGAAGTTCTAGGCAAACAATGATGAGGAAAGCACATATTCCATAACTTAGGTACTTTGCATAAACTTTGTCTTTAAGAGCCAGTCCTTGGGTTGGTGTCTGTTGGGGTTTGACAGCCTTTTGTCCTTTACATTCTGCAACTTTGAGATACAAGAGTCAAATAGACATTCAAATACAAAATGATTGGGGGTGGGGGGGTCATATAGTCCAGCTCAGGCACAAGGACAAGATAGTCTTTCTACTTCTTCCCCCTGGATCCATGTTCCTCACCAGGTCACAGTAACTGATCTGCGGTTTCCTCCTTGACACCCCTGCCCCCATTTCTTCACTGCAGGGGTACAGACTGTGGAGTTTATTTCGACCTGGTAAACAGATGAACACCTACATGCTAAGAACAGACCAAATCAAACCTAGGCAAAGGCAGGAGAGGACTTTGCAGATTAAGTTTTCTTTTTCCAACCCAAACTGAGAAAACCCCACTCCTTCTCCATGAATAAAGATGTGGAAAAAGAAAACTGAACTGTTGCCCAGGTGCCCCTGCCCCGTAAACATGTAAAGCCCCTCCTCTCCACAGTACTCCTCAGTACCTCACAGTATTATTATCTCTGTTTGAGAAAAATGGATCCAAAATCCTAAATACTTTGCTCAAGTGGGTTTGAAATCAAACCTATGTATTTGAGTCCAAAGTCCATAATGGAGTATTCTAAAGCTATCCCACTCTAAAGACATTTCAGAATAATAAATAGGGTCCAAACAGGAGAATGATGAGTTCAGACAGAAAAAGGACAAAAACAAAACAAGAACATATGTACATTTAATTAAAATTGGGAGAGGCAGCACAGTAGGTGGGTGTGCTGTCTTGGCAGGCAAGAGAGTCGGGCTCAGGCCGTGCCTGAGCAAATCAGCATCTGTGCGATGTGACCTGCCTGGAGCAAAATGCTGAAACCCATGGGGACTCCATTCCCTCCTATTTAGGCTATTTGAAAGTATAACGAAAGAGTTAAGCAAATTAATCATTCCTAGTTTGCCTTCTCCTCTGCTTTGGCTGTCTGTCTCTTTTAAATGTCTTTTAAAAGTACGCTATATAATAGAAACTGCCAAGATGAAGTATAGCCAGACAATCAAGCTTGAGCCCACCATCCCGTCATAGAATCTGGGAAAAATCACTGAGTCAATCACTGCCTTCCCAAAACTTCCTTGCTTCAACTTACAGACTTGGCTCAATTATGACCCAGGCAGCTGGTACTTAAGGATTATCAGAAACAGAGAGGACTGGAGGCCTTTCCATCCTAAGCTTGGTTTCCAGGGTAGCCGAGAGTTCTAGGCTCAAAGGCCTGGATAACTAAGGAATCTTAGTGAGCTTAACTCAAGCTTTAAATCCCTGCCTTGGTCCTACCCTTCCCTGTCTTTATTCCATAAGACAGACCAAAATACATGCCTATATCTCTAGTTCTCTAAGTTGGTGCTCTTATGGACTGACCAACTATGACATAAGAATAGCACACAGCTGCCTATAAGGATTCCTGGGCAACTGCATCTCCTCATGGCATGCCCTTTCTACTACATTTGACTTCCTATATATTGTCTCTAGCCCAAAGCAAGCCTATCTCAATTCCCTATCTCCCTGCTGGTATTTCCCAAACCAAAACTAGGAGTTGTGTCATTTCTTCCCAACTGGGTCATTCCTTGACCTTGACCTCACTTTTTTCCCTTTCCACTGGCCTATTACCATCATCCCAGTACACCTCATAGCAGAACCCATCTACTTTATGACAATTTTATGCTTTGGACCTTGAGTCTACACCTATCTAATAAGAAAGGTGGGCAAAATAATGAAAAATATCTCTTTAAACTTTGAAATTCATTCATAATTTCACATCACATACCTAATAAGTAACTCCCCATTGTTCCTTTAGATTTTATGTTTTCTCTTCAGCCATATACTTTCTATATAGAATTATAAAATCTTGGAGATTAAGGACTTTTTTTCTTCATCTTTTATACCTTGCCTTCTTCTCTCCTTTATCTAACAATAATCTTCCTGCCAGTAGATAAAATAATGCCTTGCATCTAAGAAACACTCAACGTTTATCCAATTAAATTGAAGCCATTTTTAGCCAGGGAAATTATATAACAGTGCTTCAAAGAGAAGATCAGGAAGCTATTGAAATAACATAGGTCCAGGATGGTAGTGACAGAAGAGATGAAAAATAGTCAAATTTTGGATATTTTTAAAAATAAAATACAACAGTATTTGCTGAGGGACTGGATATAAGATATGAGGGAAGACAGTGTGAATGCCATTAGAATATTCTACAAAGATTTCTTTTCTCCATTCTTCAAGCATGTGGTAAATTTTCTCTGGGATCAGGTGCTTTTTTATTCTGATCAGTGAGTGGAAGCCTTTCCTAGACTCAGCAAATAACGGTAGCCCTCAAGAGCAGTTTGGGTTGTTTTGTTTTGTTTTTGGCTGTTCCTTCAGTATGCACAGAGATCAGCAGAGTTTAAGTTGGTGACCCTCTTCACTAAATGGGAAAAGTCCCCCAGGTGACTTGTGATGAACATGTACTATGAGAAAGAGAACTCTCTGCTGTTTAAAGCACTAAGATTTGGAAGTTGATTCTTAGAGCACAATACCTTAATCTTCAGTACTGATAAAAAAAAAATTTCCCCTAGTACAGTACTACTTTAATAAACTCTAAAACGGCATTGGTTATGACTAGGTGGTATGAAAAGAGTGATATCAAAGGGTAGAAAGACGGTAGTTCATATTATCCAAAAATTATAGCATTAAGTAAAAACATCACTTACAGTGACTTGAAATGCAGATAGTGTACCCAATGAACTTGTAGCTTTATAGGAAAAGCTGAATATTAATAGGATGTGGTAGCTACTATTGGCAGCATTTGAAGAGTGTTACAAAAACAGTAAGAAAAAAAAATGACCAGTTTGCAAGCAGGAATGAAAAAGATTAGGACAAGTCCAAAATCAGAGGTTTGTGACAAGGGAAAAGCAACTGTAAAAGTTGCTGTAAAAGCAAATGAAAATTTATAAAACATGTTGGATGACAAGACCAGTCAAAGCTCAGCCTGTGGCAAGGATCAAACCAAAAGTCTGGTCATTGCAGACATTTTTTAGAGGTCTAAATGAAGTATCAGGTTGAATGAATTAAGTTTGTATTTTTAAAATTCTGGCAGTTCTACAAAATGCCCTCTGGAAAAGAAGACAAAAATGTGCTTCTCCACCAAAATCTCATAGGCTCAAGATTCCTACAGTTTAGTTGAGAAAGAAAAGTAAACAGATAATACAGAGAACCATGGGTTAGTTATTGGCACATGTTTCTTACTGGAATCAAATAGAAAAAAGTTAAATACATTTCTGAGTGGGATAGTTTGGAGAGAGAGAGCAAGGAAAGAAGAAAGGGAGGAAGGGAGAAAAAAAAAAAAAAAAAAGACCGTCAGTTCGTACTTAAAAGAGACTAAAATTGGATACCTGGGTGGCTCAGTCAAGTTAAGTGTCTGCCTTGATCCACGGGTCCTGGGATCCAGCCCTGCATCTAGCTCCTTGCTCAGCAGAAGTCTGCTTCTCCCTCTACCCTTCCCCCCTGCTCATGATCTTTCTCTCACTCCCTCTCTCTCTCTCTCTCAAATAAATAAAACCTTCAGAGAGAAAGAGAGAGAAAGACAGAGACTAGAACTGCTTAAAATCTACTCTAGAATTTACTCTTACTCTCAAGAATTTAGTCACTACTGCAAGATCTTTTAGAGGTCTCTTTTTTCATTGTGGCAGGGGGACCAGCAATTTTAAGAAGGTAACTACTCCATCTGTCTGGATCCCTGGATGATTATAATGACAGAATACCCTACATATCCATTATGGAAAAGTAATGTGAGCACTTTGTTATTTTGTTATTTAACTACTAAGATTGTGATTGATAAAGAAAGGAACATTTCCATATAGTATGTGTTATAGTAAATAATTTTTGTTGTTGTATTTATGGTAAAATGATATATGTTTCTTATTACTGCTGGAAGACTGCATGATTTAAGTCAACGTTAACAGAAGGTCTTAATTTCTGAAGAGATTCCACTTTTTTACTTTTTACTGAAATAAGTAGTTTCATTTGAAATTTTGATCATACCTCTCTTAAAAAAACAAAATAAAATTATTAAGTGATAGAATGACTCTGTAATACTGATGCATGTTAACCAGGCAGGTATCTGTTTGCTTTATTATTAAAGAAACTTTCTTTTGAGTAACTCAACAATGTTAGAGTTAATTCCTTCTGGAATAGTCATAGGCTAAGACTGACATGTAATCTGTTTTTCTTCTACAATACTATACACAAAAGTTTAAAATATAATGGGAAACTACAGTGAAGTCAAAGAAATATCAACACAACTGCAGACTACAGATATTCCTTGGACATAGGATGATGCATTTATTTCAATAAATATCATTACTAGGAAGGGAGATGGATGAAACTACAAAGACTAAAACCCTTTGGGGCAGCCAAAACTATTTGAGTCTCTTAAAGAACAATGTCGCCTAACACTATTTCTTTCATCCTAGTGGAAAGTGACAGCTTCTTTTCATTCCCTAGGGCCTATTTCAAATTCTGTGTTTGAAGATCTAACTTCTAAAGTCTAAATCATCCTTGATCCAGAATCCAACGTGAAAACAATCAGTTTCTCTGCCCAATCCTGTTTCTGGCAAAAGGTAGATAATGAGTTTAACAGAATTGAGTTTTGTTTTTCCAGATCATAATGTTCACTCTTCAGTAAGCCAATGCGGTGGTTTATTTATATGAGAGCTTAGATAAAAGCAAAGTTATTTTAATTATTTGGATTTCTTAAGTGGCCATTATCAATTGGTCAGAATAAAAAAAAATACTAATTTAACTCAATCAGCTAAAACCTCTTTGGATGTAGTATGAAATCATCCAATGGCATCAGACTGGATATTTTTATTGAGATATTGCAAACAAAGCAGTCAAACTTTATCCTTTCCTCCAAATACTTGGTTTCATGAACCCACTGTTTCCATTCTATTAACTAATGAATCATTTTCTGTATGATTTGCTGGGGCTACCCACTGTGGGTTTTTTTTTTTTTAATAAAAGACCACTATTTTCGAGATAAGATATGAATAATTATCATCTACAATCCTCTATCATCTAGGTCTCACGTCTAAGGATATATTAATTTATTCAACTACTTGAAAGAGGGCAATGATAGTAGTTATGGCTTCAGACAGGGCCTTGAAAAGTTAATCAATTCAGACAGGCCTATAATTCAGACAGGCCTTGAAAAGTTAATCAATTTCTCAAAATCTCTTTCTTCTATCTGTTAAATGGGTATAATAACATCTACCATAAATGGTGGCCATATGATTTTGGTGCATATAAAACACTAGGTACACAGCCTAAGGATAAGTAAGGGCTCAATAAATAACAACTGCTATTAGATCAAAATAGGACCAAAAAAAACCATAGGAAGGTTTGGGAATGATAGATTTGGATCAGAGTCATAATAACTTAACTCTTTAAAGTTTTAGTTGATAGTGAATTTTCTGAGAGCAATTTGTATGCTTCATACAAATTCTGGGTGCTTTAGACCAAATACCATGACTTGTACTAAGTAGGTATTTAACAAATGTTTGACAAGTGACTAGATTTTCACAATAATAAAACTGAAATTTATGTCTATTTTACATTTTTCTTGCAAGTTTTTGTGTTGTGGTGGTACATTTATCTTGAGCCTACCGATTTCATTAAGGTGTGGTAGGGATACATGCAGAGAAAAGAGAGGAGATTAACTGCTCAATTTGGTGCTCTGTTTTTATTTGTTGGCTATGTACTGGTGGACAGCATAAAATATTTTCCCATATTTAGAAGCTAGTCAAACTACAACCCAAACTTTGGGGTTTCTAAATTTATTCTTATTTGGCAAAAAGAATGTTTTCATTTTCCAAAAGGACTTAAAATGCTCAAACAGTTGCAAACAACTCTTAGAAGGAACATTTTAATGAGCCAAATGTAAATATATGTAAATAAATTAAACCCACACAAATTAACTTTCCATACAAGTACTTATAATTAAGAGAAAAGTGTCTGACAGTAGAAATTTGGGTTTTGCTTAGCTTTAGTTAGCCAAGAGAAACAAATTATGTCCAAGATTATACTGAATCTATTATGTGAAAATGTAGAAATATCACTGATCTCCTTGGGCTTTCACTGACAATGTAGCTCCCAGGACTCAGGACAAATCCAACCTGCAGGAGGAACACATTAGCATCTAATCTATGTTTTATATCTTCTCCCCCATCCCCCAGTTCAGTGCAGCAACTAATGAGAAAATAGCCTAATGCAAGAAAGGTAAGCCTAAGAAAAACCCAGTAAGCTTATGTATAATCCTAACTCTTCGTCCTCCATGTCACTATTATATACTCCTAACATTGGCAGGTACTTCAGCTCTAGGCAAATCCATCAATCTGTTCTTTCTATCTTAACACAGACATCATTTTTCAAAATATGGATCACCAACATTAGCAGCCTTCCTGCAGATGTCTTCTCAACATCCATTTGGCTATGTCCATTCTTACTTTGTGACTTCCTAAGAACTCCTTCCTAAACTGAATCTAAACTCAGATTACATTAAGAAATTCCCCCATAAACAGCAGTTCTTTACAGTAATTAATGCTTTTCACACAATTAGGAATAAAACAACTAAGAAAAACCAAACCTAAGGCTTCTTCTGAAGCCAAGAATCCTGGGTTCAGCAGCAACAAGGACACTGTAGTAGTTTCAAAGCACAAAGGATGACTTCGAAGAGAGGCAATTCTCTATTCACTGGACAATCCCTGTGACTTCCCCTCTCCCTTAGGTGTCGAGAAGCATACTATTTATGTGGAGTCTCTCATTAATACTGGTGATAGTATGTACGCTAACCTAGACAATTGTATGAGTTCCCAAAGCTCGAAGTTCAATTTTTCCTGACTAGAAACCTCCCTTTATTACAGAGTGGATCAGGTGTTCTCTGCCCCCTCCCTTGGCTTCTCCACAGAAGTGTAAATCAGGATGGGAATAGGGGTCCTTTCCTACAGCAGGATCCACGGGGTATCTAGCTATACTCCAGCCAAGCACTCCTCTCTATGGGATGGGAGTCTTACTGGCTCTTTGCTTGTGTCTTCTTCCCCAATAAACCACACTTTACACTCCAGTGCTATCTGTCCCTATTCTCTGGCTGCAAATATTTCTTCCTTCCCATAAAGATGACCTAGACCAACATTCTAGCTAATGCAAAATCTGTCTAAAGCATCCTCAACAGATTTCTTATATCTTTAATAACTTTAACTTTTTATTGCCTATTTATTCATTGTCATTTGTTACAAAGAAATGATTAAGTACCCACAAGTGCTGAGTTAGGCCCTTGTAAACAGCAATTAATAATATAGCAGTCTCACAGCATTCAATATCTTCTGTGGTCTGAGAACAATCCACATTTTTCATTTATCTCTCACTAGGAAAATGACTAACATATCAAGCACCTATAATAATCCAGGCACCGTATGTTTAATTGTCATAGTTCTTAAAAAGTGTCCCAATAATACCACGAAGGAGGCATACATGAAGATATCAACTTCTTACCCTACTATTGTTACCCTTCCTATGGACTGATTCTCAGTATGTGCTTCGTTTTCCCCAACCCCTATTGAAGAGAAAAACAAAAAACAAAACAAAACTCAACCCAAACAAACAAGAATTCTGAGGCTTTAAAGGTTATTTTCTTTATGTGTCATCACTTACCTAGTAAGTGGCAAACAGAATTCAGATATGGGTTTGCTGGCTTCAGCGTCTAAGAGTTTCCTAGTACACCATGTAATTCCTATGCCAGGCACAGAGTAGATGTTTGATAACTATTTTCAAATATGTGGATGAATAAATAAATAAAATTTAAAAGACAACATCATTTTGCCATTTTAAAACTGCTTTTGACCTGAGGCTTTTAGAAATTTGACATTATTTTCTGTCCTAAAGAAATTATAGCAAACATATATTCCCCAACAATTTCTAAGGTATACATTTAAAGATTATTTTTCTCTAGTTTTTCAGTGATCTCAGAAATTGTTCTCAAATTACTCTGTGTTCCCGTCTTCTGCCTTTAATAAATGGATTGCCAACTAGCACAAAACATTAGCTTTAAAGTGGATAAAAATGCTGCTTGACTCAGAGGTTGGCTGAGTTGCAGAAGTGTGAAGGCAATGTGAGGCTACTGATGAATTTTATTTACTGACTTAAGGAAAAAAATCATCACTTAATTTATAAGGCCTGACCTAGATGAAACCCCCAAGAGCCAGGCTCTTACTTGAGAATGCACATCAGTGTCTTCAAATTCGATTAGTGTGATTTTCCAAGACATAACCACGGCTCCCAGCAAAGTGTCCAACCACTAGAAACACAATCAATCATGCCAGGCATCATAAGCTTAATGCAAGCCCCCTGAGTGCATCATAGAGAGACATGGGGAAAACAACCAGGGGGGAAAAGTAGGTAAAGCCTGGCTAAGTAAACATAATTCACATAGAATTTAAAATTGCCCTTCTCCCACCCAGTGAAAGAAGATTTCATACTGATGATAAATAGTGGGAGATTTGATACCTGAGCAAATCTCCTCTGGAGAAATCCTTTGACAATGTAAGAAGCTAAACAGAAACAAACAAAAAAATTCGAGATAGCCTCTCACACTGCCATATAAATAATATAGACAATAGCTTAACCATTTTCCCTTCACAGTTGTAAAGCATCTTCAAGAGCATTCTCTTATAGGTAAAACAATTAATTGAATAATTTGTCTGGAGTACAGAATTCCTTGAGAACAAGGCTGGAACTCAAACTGAAGTCTCTGGACTCAGCATTCAAAACTTTAATCACCCTCTCATGCAAGGTCCTGAGAAACACAAAACACTGCACTACCAAGGGATGAGAGGAGTGAGAAAAATAGTATTATTTTTCTGCTATCAATGAGCTTATCCAAAAATGATGCTCTTTTAGATCTGGAAGGGCACTTAGAGATAATCTACCCTAGGCCTTTGATTTTTTTTTGCAGATGAAGAAACTAAGGGCACATATAAGTAAAAAGATTTATTTGAAGTTCAAAGTTAGTCACAAAATCTGGTCTAAATTCAACTGTTCTAACCCTTCCACTAATTTTTTTTTTTTACCTACCTCACCATGGTAAATCATATACATGGGCTAGAGTAGGGTAGTCCCTGCTCAAGGCAGAACTGAGATATGAATACATTTGCTGAGTGATGTTAGGTAGTACTGTTGTACCCACACACACTCTGTTTCCCAGGAAAGCTGAAGAGCCTCTTGTATGAATGAAGCAGTCACATCCACGGCTGGACTCTGATACATAGTAAAGTCTGACAGAAAGAATGTATATCCAAAGAAAGCAAATTACCAGAGGATACTGAAGAATGCCTCCTCCTTCCAACCCCAATAAATGTCCTGTGTGAAGATGGTATCAGCACAATGAGCCAAACTGAGCAACAGGGATTAATGGTTGAGGGAAAAGTAGTTCAGGAATAAGCAACGGCTCAGACTCACTTTGCAGAATGTGTCATGCCCCAGGGACCAACCCCCCAAAGTACTGGAAGAACATGGAGCTCTGGAAATGGGGACTGAGCTATTATTATACAAACAGGGGCTAATAAGATTCAAGTAATATTGTTAATGTGACCTTGATGGTACCCACAAGCTAGTAATCCATGAATAAAAATCTAAAATAAGACTAGGACCTATTTAATAAAGAGTAAGCAATAGCTTCAGAGACTTGGTTCCACGGAATTAGAGAGAGTGGCTTCATTGTGAGCTGAGCTGATCAGGGATGGCTACGATTATCTGAAAGACCAGTTTATAGAATACACGGTGAAACTGAAGAGCAAGGTGGAATAATGGAACGCCATAAACTACTCTTGGCTATATCAGTGAATTCTGACTTTTAACCCAGACTAGGAAAACATTCTAAATCTTCCAATCTTCTAAAATCATTCTCAATCTTCTAAGATTCTACTACATCTGACAACTGCATGAGATGTACGAATTAAATACCACTTGGTGAGTTATTTCTAATCTCTCTCTAAAATAAGATCTCTAAGTTTGGAGATAACTCTCTACACAGTAGTAAGAAAAAAAAAATTATTACTGGAGAAAATCCCAGAGGTAAACTCTTTTTTTTTTCATCTGAGTGGGTATCAGAATTATACATTGAAACTCTAGAAATATCTACATGCCACTATATCCATGGTCTCTGATTTGTAAAAGCTTCTTTAATGACTTTGATGTGCATCTCTGATTGAGAAGTTTTTACTGAATGTCTTTTCCTCCCAACATACCAGCCACAGCAAATGGGTAACCAGATATAGCTTGATGTACCTAAATGTATGTCAATTTCATTTTTGCACAGCTATAATTATTTGAGGATTCATCCATGTGCTAATTAACATTCCATTTCCCTATATTTTCTAGCTACTTATCTTGGTTTAAGAGCAAGATGAGGGGGTACCTGGGTGGCTCAGTGGGTTAAAGCCTTTGCCTTCAGCTCAGGTCATGATCTCAGGGTCCTGGGATCGAGCCCTGCACTGGGCTCTCTGCTCAGCAGGGAGCCTGCTTCCCCCTCTCTCTTTGCCTGCCTCTCTGCCTACTTGTGATCTCTCTCTGTCAAATAAATAAAATCTTTAGGAAAAAAAAAAGAAAGAGCAACACAAGGGTGCCCTGCATGGCTCAGTTATTTAAGCACCTGCCTCTGGCTCAGGTCATGTTCCCAGGGTCCTGGGAATGAGCCCCTGTTGGACTCCCTGCTAAGCAGGGAGTCTGCTTCTCCTTCTCTGCCTGCCCCTTCCCCCAGCTCATGGATGCACTCTCTCTCTCTCTCTAATAAATAAAATCTTTTTTTAAAAAAAGAGCAACACAGAAAAAGGTTATTTCCCTCCACTGTAAATCACCCCAACTTTTAAAATTTATATATAAGCAAACTACAATTTGCAGAAGTAATCTGGCTCATGTCAAAACTGGCATTAGAACTAAAGTGTTCAAACCCTGAAGTGGTCTATCCACTAGCTACGTGGTGCACTATCTACTAGGTAGGCTGAATTCTAATTTTTCTTTCACCATTAAAATGTTATGAAGTTTTTCTATACCTTAAGGCTGTGGTTCTCAACTCTATCAGACTCAATGTCCCTTTACATAAGAAGCATTTAACTTAACTTTTATTCTCCTAAAATGGAATTCATAGTTAATGCAATGTATCCACACACATAACTTTTGAAAACGGAATAAAATTGTGATAAATAAGTAATATATTTAAAAATATTCTGTATTTCAAAATAAACATTTGGGCTACACTACTAGAATGTCTGCACATACATGTAGAATGTGTAGAACTACTGGGAATATGACAAATTACAGATGCAGACTGACTCAGGTGTGTCATAATATCATCAGCAGCATGTAGAGTCACATACTTTTCTAAAACAGTGAGTAACTCTAGGTAAGGAACAAAATATAGATATATACCAGAATATATATATACCAGAATTCCTGGAAAATCACTTATGTTTAAACTATGCAAAATTGTTTTACATTTATATATAAAATAGAATTTGTTTCTCAGCTCAAAAATTATAAACAGGTGTTTCATGTACATTAACATCGTGTGAAACATTCAAAAGTTGTGAAGGAAAGAACACAATTTATCATCTACATCTCTTGAGCATTTAAGGCATTGGTATCCCTAGTACCACCCATTAAATGCCAGTAGTGCCACCTCCAATTATGAGAACAATGAATATCCTCCCAACAAATTTTCAAAATGTTCCAAGGGAAGGGAAACACCTCATAGAAAAATAGAGTAACAGAGATAATTATAAGAACTACAAGAAATCTGGTAGTGATTTCTACATAAATTTAAATCAATACACAAAGAGAACTAAAATATCAGCACACTGGTTTTGTTCAACATATCATCAGATACGTTAAAAACTTTAAACCAGAAATGTACTTCTCTTTAAATATCAATTCCTACTAAAGTACACACTTATGACTTAAAAAAGAAATTAGTGAATCTTTTTCACATATTTTCACATCCCTCCCTTCCAACTTCTGTCAATAGCTACCACCCTACTCTGTGCCTTCTATTACTTTTACCTGAAATACTGAAATAGATTTCTAATTTGTCTATATTTCCAACTAATTTTATAAAATGATATTAAATGTAGCCATGACTTCACCCAGGATTGCCGCATCCCTGCTACTAGCTAGTAGACATATTTTCCTGAGTATAAAATTATTTCATTAATATGAATACTAAATTAAACTGGAGTATGAAATAAAAGCTGAAACATGCACCTTTCTCCAAAAAAGAAGATATTTCATAAAAATTCTCTCAAACATTTGATAACATGTTTTACAGAATTGGAGATGTAAATAACAGAAATTATCTAACGTAAACTCATTTTAAACATGCAAAAAGAGACCGAGGGAGATGATGTAACATAGTTGGCTAAATTACATACTGGAGTAATTGATCACAGAATTGGAATCAGAGCTGAGTCTTAGTCCCTACACTCAAAAAAAGTGTAGTCCCTACACTACAAAAACAGGTGTTTTTGTTTTTGTTTTTGTGTTGGTTGGGCAGATCAATTTATCTGTTAGTCTGTTAGTACTTAAAACTAGGTATGTTAGGTAATGTTTTAACTCTCAGTATTTCCTGAAGTCCAAAAATTAAGTCATGAACCTGGGAAAGACGCGCTGTGTGTGTGTGCACATGCGAATGTGTGTTCAGTGTTTGGTATTATTTTTGCATTAAAGAAAATCCAAGTCAAAGCCACACTAAAATATTTTCATCTGTCCCCCATTGATTGATGAGTCATGGTAGATCATATTAGGACCTTACTGCTCAGTACAGAACACTGAAATTGGAGTTTATTGGAATTGTGATGGTTGGCCATTTCCGATCTGTGTGTGGAACACCAAAACAATGCGAATTTAATACATTAGAAGAAACAAGGAGAAAGAAATTAATTCTGGGAAATGATCATTGACTCTGATGTGAGGCAAGCATTTAGACATCCAGGTCATTGTATCTCCTGTCTGTTTTATTATTGTACCATTTTATCTTTCTATCTCATAAGAATTGAAGTTTATATCTTAGTTTTTACTAGTGCATTAATACAATGCAGACATTTAAGTAAAACATTATCAGATTCCGTAAATAATGGACAGACGTGTAGAGAACGCTCTAAAGATGATTTCCTTTCCAACTGCCTGACAATTTTACATTGAACATTTGGCACATCTGAGTCTTAAAAGTATCATTACATCATTCATCCAGAGGTAAATGTTTGGAAATTAATATGATCCTATGATTTATTTTATCCCTAAGAAACAGGAGGTAGTATGCCAGGAAAGCTAGGGGTGAGGAAGATAGATTAAGCGTGATTCCAATGAGAATCAAAGGATTGAAAAAGCAGGAAATAAGGAAATAACCATCTGAAAAGAGAAAGAAGACTCTTAAAAGCCATGTGGACTTAGTTAAGTCAGTTCAGTAGACATGGATAAAAATTAAACAAAATGCTTAGGAAAAGGAAGTCTAGATCTAAAATCTAAAAGAAAAAAAAATGAGAATGAAATCCCAGAAGCAATAATAAAGTACCAACAAGAGAAACACCATGATTACTCAAAACAGAATTCATTTTGTCAGTAATTAATAACTGACAGATTGCATTCTAATTTTGATAATGCTATATAAAAGAAAAAAAGATCTCTACAGTGCTTAGTGTTAGCCCTCTGGCATGACTGTAAACACTCTCTAGTGCCCAAGATTAAGAAATAATGGTCAAGACTAACAAAGCTATAGATTTCTTATTACATGTTATTTCTTTTAAAAAATATGTAGCCACTCTATTGGTACTTAATGAACCAAATTACCTTTAATTATTCTGTCTATCATATCTTCTTAAAATGGTCCACCTAAACTTTATGAGTTAATGAGGGAAAATTTGGGATGTGGAAACAGTTCTGAAAATATATATTACTTTACATTATAAGCAGTTACATGAGAAGCATACATGTAGAAAATTCTTGAGAAAAATCGATTTCCTGAATCACAATTTCACATCTAAATCAAAAGCTAAAAATAAAATTATTCAACAGGATTAGTACAAAATTAAGTGAAAAGAAAAAAAACCCAAAGTTGTTAAATTTAAAATAAGCAATGATTGAGAAGAGACTTTGCAGTGTGTGATGACTTTCTATCTAGTTTCCAGAAACCCTAGTCTTTCACGAGCTCTAGAGAGGCTTTCTGCTCTTAAAACTGAATAAGGATGGTCTTTTTCCAGTTTGTAAAGGGGGAAAGCAGTTATCTGGAGATTTTTTTTTTCCAATTTTAACTTTTTCTCCCCTTTAAAGAGAGCTTGCAAACCTTTTGGCACCTACTTCCACACTTCCCATGGTAAGCACTAGCAGACAACAAAGCCCCTTGTTCCTTAGAAAAAAAGAATGCATTTTAAACAATAGTAAAATTACTACTATCAAGAGCACAGATCTTCCTTAGTTTTACACCTTGTCTTTCTTATTTTTACATGTTTGTGGCAATGTTCTGACATTTTGGAAAGAGAACAAAATGAGTCCCTATAATAGTGTTGTGCCATTATATATTTTTATATAAATAGTCACTCTTCATGTGGTTTAAAATCATATCATGTTGTTAGAAAAACTCAGTTTACATGCACTGCCCTCATTGTGCCACCTCTCTCCTCTTTATTTACATTCACACTATACTATGTGTCAGATTTAATTTAATTTCCACATGTTCCATAGCGCCCATAGATAACACTAGCAGATCTCACCTGATCTTGTTCACTGTATACATAATTATGTACACACAGTGTTAACAGTAAAAAAATAAATCAGTGTGTTTTTCTCTATATATGTTTCCATATGTGCATTTGCATATATATGCATTTCCCTAATACAAGTTTCTCCTCTGAAAGCCAAAGGTAGCCCATCTGTTCAGGGATGTGTTTATTAAAATTAATAAGAGGAATAAAAATAGAAAGAAATAGTTAATATTCAGCTGTTTTTGCTTAAAATAGGATTTTGCGACAAGAAATACGTTTGAAATCCTGGTATGACTGAAACAGATGTTTGGCACACTTCTCAGTTTATATAAGGGTAGTCCAGAGAGGGATAAGAAGAAAATTCTAACCTTTTGCAGTCCCAGAGAATTTGGGAGTAAGATGTGGGAGAGGGATAAAATTTAGAAATTCCAAGACCAGTAAAGTAGTGGGCAAGGACATTCAGGTGATGGCACCATAGCAAGGAGGGAATAAGCCTCTAGAAGTCTACATGCTGACATTTCCGATTCAGTACCCAGGCATCAGAGCTGAGATAGTATTACAAGGCAGGTAGAAAGGTAAAGCTGAAGCAGTCCTGGTTTTCAATAGCCTATGTGTAAGAAACCAAGTCTTTGCATACGTAGGGGAAAGACAGGAAATTTTCTTTTTTTTTTTTTTAAGATTGATTTATTTGAGAGGGGGAGCACCAGGGGGAGGGGCAGAGGAAGAGGGAGAGAGAATCACAAGCAGACTATGAGCTAAGCATAGAGCCATACACAGGGCTTGATCTCAGGACCCCAAGATCCCAACATAAGCTGAAATCAAGAGTCAAATGCTTAACCAACTGTACTACTCAGGGGCCCCAAAACAGGAAGTTTCAAGAAAACTCCCTGGACCCAGAGAACAGAAGCTGTGTCTGATGAGGACTTCAAGCTCAAAGGCCAAGGGTACCAGAGCCCTAGGATCTACAAGGAAAACCATATGTTTATGCAGACAACTAGAAACAATCAGTTTCAGTGCAACAGGCATCAGTTCCAAGAGCAAACCACATGAGTAGCTAAAAAACAAGAGGATGATAAGAGGGTTCTATTTTCTCTGCTGCCAGTGAGGATGCCATCAGCCTCCTTCCCTCTCACTATACATCCAAGCACTTCCTAGCAATGGAGCAAATTTGAAAGTCTGAAGAAGAGTCTGGGTTACACAGAAAGACAAGTAGACACTGTTACATTACACTGAGATCAGACAATGAGACTAAAATTCTTTCTCTGTTACCCAGTGAATTTTAGCTCTTAAAACACAATCAGAACAATTGTAGGAAATATGAAGAACATATATATTTATTCCATGTCAGAATTAGGGTGTGAATAAATTTGGAGCTTATTCACTAATTGTCTTGCATGCATGTCATGACTTGCATATGCTTCCAAATCCAGCACAGCACTAGCCACAGAGTAGACATTAATAATTGATTAGCAGAAATAAACATACCCCACCAGTGTCCTTGTAAAGCTATAGTCTACCAATGATTCTCAACAAGGGATGGCACTTCCTCCCTGAAGGTATTAAAAATGTGAGATGTTTTTCTTTTCACAATGGCTACTGGTGTGCTATAGCATTTAGTGAGTGGGAGCCAGGGTTCCTAAATGTCAAAAATTGAGAAGCAATATTCTTCACTTAAATAAAGCATTGCTCACCCAAACTGCCAATAGAACCCCTCTTGAGACATCCTGAGAAATGAAGGCACTATAGTTACAGATGTAGAACAGATAAATTACAGAAGCAAAGGGAATGGTATGCAAGAGCTGAGGGTATGCGGGATGAAAGGGGGGAGAGAAATGAATGTATATCAATATTGCTAAGAAATAAATACTGACAAATCTATAGAAAATTATTTTAAAACACCAAAACTATACAGCACTACTTTAAAATGTTCACTCCTAAAGAACACTATTGCTAATTTTTGAGTTATAAGCAAACGGCTATCTTAAAACTCACTTAAAATCTCTAAGAGGTGCTGGGAGGCATGGTGAACAGTGGTGACAGTGACCACGGGGTATAGAGGCAGAGCAGGGCAGATAGCAGAGATGGTGAAAGTGTCAAGTCAACAAGTCCCTACTGTGTAAAATTAAACCTTTGGGTAAACATGTCAGCCTCCTGACTTTTATGCAAACCAGGTGGTGGCTAAATTCATAAATAATGGGTTCACAGCCCCTCCATAGTAACAAGAGGGAAAAGGGTATTTAGAAAACTTAAAGCTCATCCAGAAATTTTCATATTTGAAGTCAAAATATATGAAGAGAGACTGTTGAGATCTTTTTTAAAAATGAAACAAGATGAAACCACAGAGGGAGAGAAACCAAAAGAGACCCAGTCTCAGGAAACAAACTAAGGGTTGCTGGAGGGGCAGGGGTGGGAGGAATGAGGTAATAAAATGGTATATAAAAAGATATCAAACATATTTTGATCCACGTCTTTTAATTCCTCTTACTTTCCCATGGAATTTATGCAGGATCTCAGAGATGAGAGAGTAAATGCCTGAATTTTCTCATCAGAGAAAGGTGTGAAATAAAAGAAGATGGGATCAACGGGCTTGGACATGAGCTCTGTAACAAATGTGAATCTAACCAATTCAAACTTTGTCAATTTGCTGTTTTGACACTGATTTGAACTAAAAAGTAATCTCCAGAACTATATTCATAAACTGATTAAAAGGAAAAAAAAGTTCTCAGTTCAAGAAGCATTTGTCTGGTCTTGGTCACTTAAAGCATCTACAAAAAATCATACACACACACACACACACACACACACACACACACACACACCGCAAAATCTGTTCACCCTCTTTACTTAGAAAATACAAGAACCTTAGATTATACCATGTACAAAGATAAAAGCAGTGCTCAATCCACATGAGGAGTCCACATTATAACACCCAACTCTAAAAATGTTAAAAGCAAACTTTCATCCAGAAAAGCAAAATCAAATTTATTAATTGTTGCTTCTTCATATGTTATCTTTAAGAACATGTTAAAATAAACCTCTTGATGAAGAGTGTTGACATATGAGAAATTTGATCAATGGAGTACCCTGCTGGAAATTTAAGGCAAAATTTAAAGATATTTATGAAGCTAAAATGTGTATTCATATAATATCATTAGTCTTTGTCAAATGAACTGAGAAATAACTTTAGAGATTAAGACAAAGAAAAGTTATTTTTATTTTGGTGAGCTTTTGTTACAGCAATTTAGTCTATGCATTAACTCAGACAGAGGAAAAATTCATTTCTCTCTTCAATAACAGTCCAGAGTTGAGCTGTAGGGAGATGGGTAAATTCTGCTTTAAACCAGGGACAATCCCATTTATTCTGCATAACTGAGGTGAATCGCCACCACTTCAGTCACACTATAGCCCATGAAGAGAGAAAACAGAAAGTAAATCATGTTTCTTTTTAAAAAACATAATTTGGATTTATACACATCACATAACATTACTAATTTCCCATTGGCAGGGGTGTAGTCAAATGTCCATGCATAGCTACAAGCCAGGAAGGCTAGAAAGAGTAGTGCAGAATCAAGCTTCCATGTGGCCTGGTGAAATTTAGATGGTCAGTTACCGAAAGGAAGAAAGCAACTTCGGATACTGGTGGATAACAACAATCTCTCACAGGACAGTAACTGTCTCTGGGAAGGGAGAACAGAGACTCTGAGAATGGGGTAAGAGAAAGATGTGCTTTCATGGCGTCCATCTTGTATTTCCATACTGCATCTTATGTGGCACCTATTCTATTCCAGTCCATGTGCGCTTTAATTCTATTAATCATTTCACTGAAAATTTTGTTCTTTAAAAAAGTTTAAAAGAGGTTTTAGAAGAGTTAAAATTAGGGGCACTTGGGTGGCTCCGTCGGTTAAGCATTCAACCCTTGATTTCAGCTCAGGTCATGGTCTCAAGCCTGTGTTGGGCTCTGTGCTGAGCACAGCTTCTGCTTGGGATTCTCTCTCCCTCTCCCACTCCCTCCATTCTAAATTATTTAGTTAATTAATTCTTTTTAAAAAGAAGTTAAAATTAAATAAAAACATATAATGGCTTTTTCCAATGAGCTTTGCATTCTCAATACTAGCTAAGGCTTAATATTTAGCCTTAAAACATACAAATGTACCTGCATGGGCTTTAACACATATATTCACATACCTTTAAACATTTTTAGTAGAATAATTAAGATCACAATCTGGAACCAGGCTGCTAGATTCAAAACCTGGCATGACTGTAGCACCTATAATATTATGACATAAAGCAAGTTACCTAATCATTCTGTCAGTCTAGCTTCCTCATCTGTAAAAAGGGCCAATATTAATTCCTTCTTCATTAATCTGCTGTGCATCCTGAATGGTTTAATAAACAATAAAGCATTTCTGACAAGTATTATCATTGTTTGCTATTCCTGTTATTAAAAATTATCACTGATTATTAAAAGATATCACAGCAAACATAGATAATTGCTTGCCCAATAACCATTTTCTCCTCCTTATTAATTCACAAGTTCAGTTTTATTCTGTATGGCAAAGTGTTCAATTAAAAACACTAACCTCCATGCTACCCTTGGAGCTTGACAGAAATATTTGACACTGTCCTGGCCAAAGAGATGAAAGTAGAAGTCACTTGGTAGGCACACCAGTTAAGTTACTGTCATCTGCCCTGAAGCTAAAAATGTAATTAAAAAAAAAAAAAACCTGTAAGCATAGGAAACTACTTATCAAATCTAACAGAAACTTAGAAAACTAAAACAACTTCTCTTGCCACTCTATGTTTGTGGCATTCATAGTTTAAAATTCAGGTTGTGGTTTGCAAAATAGAGAGTGCTTCTCATAAGATTTGGATTGTGTCTACAGAACATCTAAAATAATAAAGTGTTCTTTCTTTTTTTTTTAAAGTGTTCTTTCATCTGAGAGATCAATACTCTATATGTGATTCCAATTTTCATTTACTTAAAAGTTTATTGGTTACTTTTTGGAAAGCAAACCATCCTTGGTTTCCAAAATCAACAATATCCCATTCTCGGTATCTACCAATAAAACTGATATTACAGAACTACTATCATGTTTATTATCATTTTTGTTCAGGTAAATATGAAACTTGTTTTTAATATCCTCTTTCCCTAACACATCATTCTTATTTATTCCAAACTGAATAAATCCAGCTTTTCTTAAAAGGCAACTTAACTCCAAATTAAAAAAGATACTATAATTTAGAAATTCAAAAGAAAGGAAAAGAAGAGAAAAAGGCTCTCTAAAAAGAAAAATGCTTAGTAACCTTGGCTTTGAGGAACAATGCTTTTGTTTTAAACTCCAGTGTTCACTTTCTGTTCTAAATATCAGGGATAAAGTAGTAAGCAAAACATATAGTTACTGCTTTCATAAAGTTCATATTTTAGTGCAAGATAAAGAGTTAACATTTAATTGCATAATGAATAATTTAATTACCATAGCAGTAACAACTAATCAGAAGAAGCATGGATAGGTATCCAGAGAGACTGTTAAAGGCAGCCACAACTTAGAGTTCAGAGAAAGGTTTGATAAGTAAATATTTAAATTTAAAATCAAATTTAAGTCTCAAGGCTCAAGGACACACCTAGAAGGGAGAGGAGGGGTAAATGTTCCAGATTGAGTCAACAGTATGCTTGAGAGCAATACTATAGGAAGCCACACGGTACACCAGAGGGACCACTGAGCAAGCTAGAATGCAGCAGCAAAGAGGCAAATTGTGTGAGATCATGCCTGTGAGGATTTCAGAATTTATACTAAACATCACTTCACACATTGTAATGGCTAATTCCTTCTGTCAACCTGACTGACCTAAGGGATGCCCAAATAGCTGGTAAACATGATTTCTGGGTATGTCTGTGAGGGTGTCTTCAAAAGAGATTAGCCTTTGAACATCTCTTTTACCAATGCAGATGGGCATCATTCAATTCACTGAGGGCTTGAAATAAACAAAAATGCAGAGGAAGGGAGAATATGCTCTTTCTGCTTGAACTGAGGCACCCATCCTCTACTGTCCTTAAACGTTGATGCTCCTGGATCTAGGCCTTTGAACTAAGACTTATTGCATCTTAAGGTCTCCCTTTTCTCCATCAGCTCCCCTGGTTCTCAGGCCTTTGGACTTGGACTGAATTATACAAGTTGTCCTGGTTCTCTAGACTGCAGAAGGTCGAGCCTGTGACTTCTTGGCCTCTATAATCACATGAGCTAATTCCTATAATAAGTGTCCTCTTATCTATATCTATATCTACATCTATTTCAATCCTATTTGTTCAGTTATATTTTTTTGAGAACCCTAATATACCTGTATTATTATCATTCATCCTATTGTCATAGCTAGTTTATGCTGAATAACAAATAAAAGATCTCAGTGGCTTAAAGTTATCTTTTTTTATTTCTTATCCCCACTACTTGTCCACCAAGGTTAAAATGGAGACTGCACACTTTTTGATGTAGACTGACAAAGCTATAACTAGCTGGGACATTATAGGTTTCTGTTGCAGAAAGTAAAGAAAGCTCTAAAAGGACTCAAATTAACAATGTAATGGTTGGGCCCCAAAACAGCACAAATTGCTCTTGCTCACAGTTCTTGGCCAGAATGGACAATGTAGGCCCACCATTCCGAGTATGCAAAGAAATACAATCTTACCATGAAGGCAAAAACATTGGTAATACTCAGTAAGCAGCATTAATGATGACCACTTCACTGTTACAAGGAAAGAAAAATAAAGGCTATATCAATGATTAAAGTAGAGGGTTGAAACATTATTTTTACAAAAGTTCAGGAGAAAAGACTGAAATAAAGTAAAAAAAAAACAACAGTAAGAATCACAATAGAAACTTCTTTATGGTGAAATTATGCACGGTTTACATTTTATTTTATATATTTATTTGTTTTTTAAATGTTCCCCAATAATTATTTATATTATTCTTGGCTATAAAGAACAGAGAAAAAAAACCTCAAGAGCAACTAAAGTAACGTAGAAGTTCTTCAAAAAGTGTAGAGGTAGTCACCAGGGGTGTTAGAATATTCCAGAACATAAGGCATCTAGCATTTGTCCTATCTTGCTGCTCAGATGTACATGGTTTCCTTCCACTAAGGACATCTCATAGAACAAGATGGTTGTCAGAGCTCCAGTCATTACTGATTTTCCAGGAAACAGAAAAGAGGAAGAGAAGTAGAATCTCCCTGCAAAGATATTCCCCATAAATTAAGCATACTACTTCTGTTAACATCTCCTTCATCTACTAGACTGGTAAGGTGGGCTGGAAAATGAAATATTTACTCTAGATAAACATACATCACTCAAATATCAGAGATTCTATTACTGTGCAAAGTTTTTTTTTAATTGTTACCTATTATAACTTCTATTGGCCTCCTTATCTCTAACATCAATTTCTTTCTTGTCTTTCCCTCATGTTGCAATTTGAGATATAGACATCTTTTTCAAATGGCTTATCTTTAATAGTTCAAAAAATGGTCCAAAATCATCTTTGGTTACTTTCTTCTTATTCTCCTTGTCTTGTCTAGTGAAGTAACTACACACACACATACATATACACACACACACACACACACACACACACACACTAATTTATAATATATCAAATTTGACTTATTTTCAATAAAAGCATCACTCGCCTCTCTTCCCACTGATACAAAAGAAAAACAACTTAGACTTAACAAATTAGTGCAATCAAGTTTAAATCAGTCTCCACCATGGAAATAGTAAGATAACTTATACTTCATAGTCCAAAATGGACTTGGAAAAAGGGAGAAGATATACCATCATGGAAGGGGAATAGGTGTGTTTGACCTGGAATTGTTCTCCTTTTAGTCTAGTATTTGGGCATTGATTTCTGTTCCTCTAATATCCGTTAGAGTGTCTACAGCTGGTATAAATCAGCCATGATCTTGGCATGAACAATGTCAGATGATTACTCCCAAGGCATTCAGCCACCTTCCCTGTTGACTAGGTCTTACCCTTACATCTAGCTGACACTGTAGATCCCCTGAAGCCAGATAGTTATTGCAATTTAATCCATTTAAGTCCTATATTATCTCTGAAAATGGCTTATAGTATGACTCCATTTTCGGGCCTCCTAGAATTTTATTTTTAATTTATAAAGAAAAGCTTTGAATGCAAAAATCCCTTTTCTCTTTCACCAAAGCTTCGTTAACAAGGCCATGGTATTGCTACGAACTCAAGAAAATCAGCTTTAAATCTCAGAGCTCCACAAAGATTCATTTGTTTTGGGCATCATGTTCTTAATATATAGCATGGAGAAGGTGTAAGGTCCTATTATTTAGAGGAAATTAAATATAAATCATTTTAATATTAAAAATATTGCCCCAATATATTCATTTCATGCCATAACACTCACATATAATAAATGTAGCTAATATTTTGAGCATTTATTCTGTGTGCCAGACACTGCTTTTTTAAAGTGCTTTATAAGTGACAACTAAACTTCCCAACAAAATTATAACTTTTATCATTTCTATTTTTTAGAGGAAAAAACTAAAGCACAGCTAAGTTAATTGCTCAAGGTTACACAGACTATGTTCAGAGCCAATCTGGCTGCATAGCATGTCATTCCACACTGCTTTCCACATGAATATGCTCCATAGACATAAATACTATCTATAGGCTAATGAATTCTAAATTTAAATATCTAGCCTTGAAGTCTCCCCTAAACTTCAGACTCAAATACTAAATGGTAACTTAATTTTCACTTGGATCCCTAATAGTCATCTCAAAAATAGCATCTTCCAAGCCAAATGCCTGGTTTCCTTTTTTTTTAGGTTTTATTTATTTAACAGACAGAGATCACAAGTAGGCAGAGAGGCAGGCAGAGAGGGTGGAGGGAAGCAGGCTCCTCGCTGAGCAGAGAGCCCAATGTGGGGCTCGATCCCAGGACCCTGAGATCATGACCTGAGCCAAAGGCAGAGGCTTAACCCACTGAGCCACCCAGGCACCCCAAAATGCCTGGTTTCTATACACCACCTCTTCCTGCTTGCACCTCTCCTTATCATTCAGTAAATAGCCTCATCATCTTTCCAATTGCTCAAACTAAAATAATAGGATCACTCTTGACTTTTTTTTTTTTTCTCACTCTGTGTCCAGTCTATCAGGAAATCCTGTTGGCTCTATCTTCAAAACACATCCAGAATCCAACCACTTCTCAATACCTCCATTGCTACCACCTAGTAGATGGTAGATGGTCCAATACACCATAATCACTCTTCTGCATTATTGAAAAGCCTCTCACCTGGACTCTCTGATCCCACTCTGCCCCTACGGCAGCCAGGACAATCATTTAAAACATAATTCATATTACAATGCTCCTTTGCTTAAAACCTTCTAATAGACTTCATGTCACTCAGAGTAAAAGCATAAATCTTTACAACTGACTGTGTGACACTATGTGGCCTGACTCCACAGCTCTCCCCTGCACCTCGTGCTTTACTATCCTCCTCATCATTCACTCAGCATCTCACTCATCACCTCTTCTGTCATTCAACTCTGGACCCCGTGGCTTCCTTGCTGTTACTCAAATCCACTAAGTATGCTTTTGTCTCTGAGTCATTGTACTTGTTCTTCCCTGGACCAGAGGGGTCCTTACCAAATATCTGCTATCTTCCTTTTTTTCTTTCAGGTGTTTTTTCTTGGATACAGTCACTTTATCTAGGAAACCTTTCTGACCACTGTATTTGACATGGCAATTCACGCACTCCCTCCATGCCTTGGTTCTTTCTATCCCCCTTTCTCCGCCTTTTTTTTTCATTGTATTACCAACTAACACATCTTATCAGTTCATCGTGAGCCTCTTTACACTAAAATGTAAACTGGAAATGTTCTCTGTCTTGAACATAGCCATATCTTAGCCTAAAATATATCCAGCACTTAACAGGTTATTAAAAAAATATTTTTTAAATAAATTAACAGTGCACAGGGTCATACAGACTACTTAGAATTTCATGGAAGTGTTTTATATGCCTTTGTCTTTATGTGCTCTATTCCTTCTGCTATAAATACCATTTCCTATTTCATTCATTGAGCAAACTCCTGCTTGTACTTCAAAACTTACTTTCAGCTTTGCCTTCTCAAGGAAATCTTGCTCATCTCCCGAGATTTGATTTAGATTAGATTTGTTTAGATTTTCATATCCAGAGAAAAATGCTCTACATTACTTACCTTCTGGTCCCTGTCTTTGTTTATTCACTTGAGGATCTCTCCACTAGACTACAACATCTTTAAAGTAATCCTGTTTTATATAATTTTCTCTCTTCTTATCTGATTCACAGCCATACTACTTAGGTAACTCCATACTTAAAGTTTCCTGTTGGCCAAAAGAAGATGATATCACATTACCAAGAGACCTCTCCTACCATAGGAGGATTTCATACAGAAATTCCAAATCATGCCATTATTTTCCCAAATTACTAATAATGTAACATGTGTATAATATGTAAAAATTTAATATTCTAAGGAGTATCAGTCATCTTCACAACTTCAAAGCTTATTTTACCAATTATTATGTACTTATTAGCATTTGCCTTTAATAATTTCTTTACCTATAAAATTAAAAAGTTGGAATAAATGACCTGTAAGACTTCCTACTTCCAAAGGTTCTCTAATGTAATTAATAGTAATAGTCATAACCAATAATCATGAATTATAAATTGAGAATATATAGTATCACTGTACTGTATTTTTTCAGCTAAAATTAAAATAATCTGGCAACTTTGTGGCTTCAACTTTTTCTTCTCTCTTTTTTTTTTTAAGTCAGGAAACTTGTTACTTGACTTTGTCCAGTGGGGATGAAGGTGTCCTCTTTTTGTTAATTAGGAAAAAAACTAATGACTGTCCAGTGATCCAGTAATTATTTTTCATCAAATTCTTTTGATTATAGATTATCAATTAGCTGGAATAATCAAGTGTTCAGTGGAGTATTTTATAAAATTCTAGTAACACAATGACAAATGTTCCAATAAATATAGATGAGATGTTAAGATCACGCACACATATAAAGCACAAGCTTTTAAGAATTTAATATCAAGAGACATCCAGAAACTTCAAACAAACAAAAGAGCAGAAAATCCCTCTTATAAAATCCCAGATCTTTTTGGAGAATAATAGCCTAAAAGATTAGGCCAAAATAACAGGTCAAGTACTTCTTTGAAAGAACTAGCATATTTATTTAAACAGGGACAAAAGAAAATGTAATAAACCCTCTAGCTGCCTTGGGTCACAGCACGTGGCTTATAACCTAAACAAAGAAAAGAACTGGACAGATCTACAGGTTAGTCATGATGGAAATAATTTTCATGATTTAGCTGACTGGTTCTTTAATATTTTTGTTGTCGATAAAGTGGAATGGAGAGCTATATTACACTGCCTAGCATGTTCTCAGTTTGCTTTTATTCTATAGCTTCAGTTTCTTCTCTCATTTTCTCCCTTCGTACTTGATCTTGATCCCATTGGAAGTGAAACTATAAATCACCTGGTTTGCTTCCCAAAGGACTAGGATAGAATTAAGAGTAAGATAGAGCACAAGATTCTTATTTATTTTTTAAAGATTTTATTTATTTGACAGAGAGAAACACAGCGAGAGAGGGAACACAAGCAGAGGGAATGGTAGCAGGAGAAGCAGGCTTCCCGCTGAGCAGGGAGCCCGATGCGGGGCTCGATCCCAGGACCCTAGGATCATGACCTGAGCCAAAGGCAGACGCTTAACGACTGAGCCACCCAGGTGCCCACAAGATTCTTATTAATTTCCCTGGATCTATGACTGAGAAGGCATTTGCAGCTTGGGAGTACTCTGCCTTTATGTAAGATTTAACCAGATTCTATGATTTTGTGGAGAGAGTCATTCCAGATAGCTCATGGAGTCATGTCTGTCATTAACAGTGTAACCTTGGGCAATACACCTAAACTCTCTGAGCTTTATTTTCCTAATGTGAGAAATGGGTATGAAATCGTTTTTCTTTTTGGCAAATTTATTGAGGCTTAAGTGAGATCAAGTCTACAAAGTGCTTAATATACTGTCTTGTATATTTAATCTTTCGGCAAATATTTATTGAGTTCCTACCATGATCCATACTCTAAGCTATAGTAAACTCTCAGTAAATACTACCCATCTTTTGTTTATTATCAGCAGTATTAGCCTATCAATGCCAGGAGAAAAACATTCCAAATAATTATTCATATTGCAATTTCAAGAGTCCCTTTGTGGAAGGGAGAGGAGTGGTAAGTAAAAAGTTACTTTCAACCTGCTTAAGAAGGCATGTGTATAAGAACAGCTATGTTGGTGCCTTTTCTAGATCTTTTTAAGATTACTTGGCTAGTTCTGATTTTGAAAGAAAAACAAAGGTTTGCTGCTCCATAATTAATATTTGTGCACTTGGTATTTTTTAAAAGGCTGTATCAGGCTATTAGAGAAACAAACAAATGCAAGTTGTCTTAAAAGAGGATATTTTAAAACTAATAAGGGAAATAAAACAAGCGTATAAAAAAACAAAGTGTATGATAAATGTTGCATTAATGGTATAGGGTATTAAAGAAGAAAGCTATACAAGAGTGTATGCTAAAAATAAGCCTTACAATAACTTCAATCACTATGACTCCAATCTAAATTTGAAGCTAGTACTTAACCCCCTCCCCTCTCACTCAATATGACATCATAAATCAAATCAGTTTTTCCAAATGGAATTCCCCAAAAGCAAATAGAGGGCCTCCAAACTGCCATCCTTGGAAGCTGCTGGTATTCAGACATTTTATGACTTTTCTTTTTAAACTGATTGTGAAGCCTCCATTTTAGTGAATTTCTTTGGTTCTGCTCCTCTTTCTTTGTAACAAAAGGATAGTTATTTTGAGTCAATCCCTTGACGCCAAGTGAAAAGAGAACAATCTTGTATAGGAGAATTAGACACATTTAGAAGCTAAATATGGCACTCCTGTTAAGCAGTCTTGGAAAATTTCAAGGCAAAGGGACTCATAAGGAAATTGCAGTTGGGAAGAGAATAACAAGCATCTGAAAGTCAGAGAATAGAATGAGAGGAATAGTTACAAGTGCTAATTGAGGCAAATCGAGCACAGTGCTTTGAGATTTTCAGGAGAAAGTTACCATAATATATAAACTTAAATTATTATTAGCTAAAAAAAATTATTATTAGCTAACACAACCTTCTCAATATAATCTGCAGCTGAGAAAGGTATGGACAAGGAAAGATTATAATGTAGCAACAATTAATTTAAACTTTAGGGCATACAATTGTTTAGAAAATGCATTCAGAATACCCTTGATGGTTAATAAATGTGTAGGTACAGAAGTTATTTGTCCCACCTACAATTAGCTGAGTCAATAGGCTAGCCACCTTGGACTAGTTTGTTGTGCCTGTATTCAGAGTCATGATCTCCATTAGATGTACTGGTACCAGATGTGTGGAAAGGTAACTGTACATTTCAAATCATAGGTGGCCAAGGAATAGAAATTAAATCATGTAGACAGATTTTAAGACATTTCTCTATAAAATGTTTTTAAAAATAACAAAGAATTTAAAGCTCTATGAAGTATCTCTAAAAATAAATCCATACTAATTGTGTCACCATCTACATTGCTCCTAAAGATATCATCCTATTTCTTGTTAAAACTCTTAGAGCTAAATAACAGGCCAATTTATTTTCTCTCTCTATAGTTATTCTCAATCTCTCTCTCTCATTTCTTGTATAATCTCATGGCTTAAATTACAATCTATTCTCTAGTGGTTTATCTCCAATCAAGGCTCCACTTCTAAACAAAAATGTAACCATACATATTCCACTGCCTCCTCAATTTATTCCCCTGAATGTCTTACAGACACTTCATACCCAACATATCCCAAAATGAATTCATGAGCTTGATCTCCAAGCCTGTTCCTCCTCCAGTCTCCATTATTCTGCAAACGGGTGCATCATGCACTTACTTTCTTAACACAGTCTTAGCAGTTACCTCTGAATCTTTCTCCACAAAACCATCCTACCCCCTGCCCCATCTAATTAATCAACAAATCCATACATTCTCCTCTAAATGTTTTGAATGTGTCTATAAGAGAAAATATGTATATAGCATTTACTCTATGACAAACTCTGTTTTAAGTACTTTACATATATTAACTCATTTAATCCTATTAATAACCCCTAGTAAGTATTACTGTTGTTACTATTCTTATTTTACTGAAGAGGATATTAAGGCCAAAATAAGTTAAATAAATTCCCCAAGGCAGCTCAAGCTTTCTGGTGGAAATAGGATTTGAAACCAAATAATCTGACTCCAGTTCCCATGCTGTTAACCACCTGAGCTAGTGTCACCCCAACCAGGCTTGACACCAGAACATGGAATTCCTAAAGAGCATACAGAGGCCTTCAAATCATCTGTGGAAGCTGTTGAGTATTGGTGTTCAGATGTGAAGTTTTCACTTTAGTGAATTTATTACCTAGATTACTCAATATCATCCTAACCTGTCTTCTCTTTTATGCACTTTGGTGTTTTTTGGTTTATTTTGTTTTGTTTTATGCTCATCTCATATCCATTCTCCATTATAAGCAGAGTGAGCTTTTTAAAATTAAAATCTAGCTAAGATATATACTAGTCAAAAAACAAAAAAATCTTTCAATTTCATTCTATTGCTCTAAAAATCAAGGAAAAATTCTTTGCCAGACCTATGTGATTAGGCCCCTGTCAGCCTCTTCAGGCTTCTCTTCTGACACTGTCTGGTGGACTTCATACACTGTGGTTTTCTACCAGCTTCTTGAATACAATATTTTCTTTCTAACTCTAGATCTTGAAGATGCTTCTCAAGTGTCAGCTTAGCTAAATTCTAGCCACCATTAGATCATAATTTAAAAATCATTTCCTAGGGGGATCTACTCTTGATATCTCATATATATGATTAGATAGAACCATGCAGCATTCATATCAATTTTAATTAATTAAATATTCATTTAACATTAGCCTTCCACACTAAAGTATATGTTTCATGAAGCCAAGAACTCCATGTCTATCCTAATTTCTCAGGAATTACCAGGGTCAAGCATAATGTCTGGCACTTAGAAAGCACTAGATAAGTATAATTTTAATGAATAAAGAAATGAAATACTTTTGTTTTTGTGCTGATTAGGAATGTGAGCCATGTTCACAGAGAAAATATAGAAATTTTAAAACAATAAATTTACCCTCCCAAAATATTGAACAAAAGTGATCATCACTATTAACATTTGAGTTGGCATATAGCTTAATATGATTTGGTTTCAATGGCTAAATTCTACTCTAGTTCCTTCTTTTTTTCCTTCCTGAAACCAAGAAGTACCACCATGTTTAAATTATAACTAGCAGATAATTACTGAAGTCTCAATTTGTATAAGGCACTACACTAGAAGTTTAAGTTTCAAAATGTGTATATGAAATGACCCTTATTCTGAGATATCAAATGGAATACATTGTCGGACACATGATTTGATGGAATAGAATATTCAAATTTGTGATGGACCTAAAAATCAATACAAATTATTATTATCAACCCATGACAAGGCTTCTGTTCCATAAGATCTCATAGCCAAATGGCAAGATGAAATGTACACATGGAAAAATAAATAAATATACAACATATGCTAAGTGCCCAGATTAATCATTTGAACTACAGAAATTCAGAAGTTTGAGATATTAGCATAGGCTGACATAATCATGGCAGGCTTCACTGAAAAGGAAGAAGAGGAGATTCTACAATATAGTTAGAATGATGTTAGATTTAGAGGCTATCCAAGCTTTATCAATCTTCCTTTCAATATTTCCTTATTTTGAACAATTATAATTCCTCAAAGAGTTTCTATTTTCAACTCTATTTTGCATTATTTTTCTTTATGTTGGCATTTCCTAAAGTGAGATACTGAGGAGTACTAGCTGTACATGACATTACACACACACACACACACACACACACACACACACACACACGGGTTTTGAGTTACAAATATGTTTGGGTCAAACATATTACAAACTATTTCTGCTTCTTGGACAATCATAAAGTTCATTAGCCAACAAAGCTTTAAAAAAGCCTCAGAGTAAACTGAAGAAACCTGTTTAATTTTGTTTAACCTGGTGAATCTCACACTTTTTCAACCATGGGCCCCATCTTTAATGAGATATCTAATAATATCCATGTAAAAGTATTTCATTTAAGACAATGAAACAGAAAGCATATATATACACACACACACACACACACACACACACACTTCAGATGTTGACTCTCAGAAATATACTTGGAGACTATTCCCCAACAAGTATATAGTTTATCTGTATTTTATCATTTTAATAATCTTTTTAAAAATAACCCTAATAATATTTGCTGTCATACTCCATCTTTTTTTTCAACCTCATTGACTTCAATCACGTTTTTTTAGCCACTCCAAAATTCCAATATAATTTTTCATAATTCAAGACACCTCATCCAGATTAATAGTTTATCACAGAGAAATTTGCAACTAAAATAGTTTTCATTCTTTGAAAATCCTGTCTAATTTTCCATGCATGCCATCTGACTTTTACCTTTCTTATGTGTTTCTTCCAATACACCTAATTAGAAAATATACCATTCTTTGTCAGTGTCACAGAACATTCACACAAAAGGAAAGAAAAATTGGGGGCGCCTGGGTGGCTCAGTCGTTAAGCATCTGCCTTCGGCTCAGGTCAGATCCCAGGGTCCTGGGATCGAGCCCCACATCGGGCTCCTTGCTCTGCAGGAAGCCTGCTTCTCCCACTACCATTCCCTCTGCTTGTGTTCCCTCTCTTGCTGTGTTTCTCTCTGTCAAATAAATAAAAAAAAAAAAAAAGGAAAGAAAAATTGAAGTGCAAAATAATTGTCTTATTCCATTTCTCTGGTAACTTGGTGTTATAAACTAAGTAGTTTTAGGTCTAAAACATTAGGTTAACACAGTGGCATAGAATAAAGAGGAAAAATAAGGGGTCATAAATGGGAAGGGAAAGAAACTTCTTATCTAGAAGGGGACTGAAAAGGTCTTTAAGAAGAATGACAGTAAGATACAGTAAAACAAAAACACATAAATGTATAAACAACCCTAAATACTGACTCCATTCTCCACTTCATGAATTTCATCTCCTTGTTCAAAGGCCAGCTCAAATAAAACTTCTCAGAACTTAACACCATGGAAGCACCCTCCCTCGCTCTCTGGTTCAACAAGAATTCTCTCTTCTTTATCTGCTTCATAAAGTATTTTGTGCATTTTGGATCTACTTTTTCATTAGAGTATATTTCAGGTTGCACTGCATATGGTGAGATGCTCATATGCCTGACTCAACTAGACTGTGGTCTTGTCAGCTTTGTCTCCCTCTGTCCCAGGATTGTGTTGCAGAGTGCAAAGCATGTGGGATTTGGAAGAGAACTAAAGTTAACTTACAGGTCTGTGACTTACTAGATGCAAGGACTTCTCTCAATAACCTAGACTGTCTAGTGGAGGACTAGGGGGAAAATTAAATGAGGTAGCTTGTACATAGTTCCTGATACATTGTAAATATTCTGTAAGTGGTAGTTACTATTAGCTTTTCTCACAGTAGTATACTATCAGTTCTATCAAGGACAGAAGACAAAAAGAAGGAATGAAGAAAAATATGGTCCCAACTCCTCCAATCACTCAAAGCTCAGTGCAGGTTTCCATCCCTTGATGAGGTTGAGCTGGACTGAGGTGGGGGGGTGGGGAGGTGGAGTTTATAGGGCACTAAGTGGGAAAAGGGACGTAGATAGAAGTTTCACACTGTATCATACGTCTAAGATCTTTACTGGTATATGTGGGAGAGAGGGAAGTACTGAAAATTAGGAGTTGATATCCAATGTTTGTTGGTGGTAAAAGAAATTAGAAGAGTAACACAGAAGCCTGGCTGTGCAGACTGGCTTCCAGATTCTGAGTGTATGAATTAATTCCAAGGTGGTGGGGGTGTGGTAGAACTATAAATATGTCTATCCAGATGGGCTTGGAAACTAAGGTCTTTTTGAGCTTGTATCTGGGAGCAGTCTGGTGAATATGGTTGCAACATGAATCTGGGGGAATCAGACACGAGAGAAACAAGATAAAAGCTAAAAGCTGAGGAGTCTGTGCCAGAATCAGGCACTGTAAAATCCAAGAATTCCTGGGATGGAACCAGAGTGTAGAAAAGAATTCCTTTTTTTTTTTTTTTAATCGGTTTAGGGAATGAAATCCTTCAAATGCTTTTGGTCACCTGTGAATCCTCAGGTTCACAGAATTCTCAGAAGTCTGTAGAAGTCTCAGAAGTCTTAAAAATAACCCTAATAATACTTCAAATGAACATAGGAAGTTCTTTGGTGCTTAAATGGGCTCCCAGTCTGTAGGCTGGACGATCAGATCTGATACTTCCTATGTTCATTATGATCTCCAACTAGAATTCAACAGGGTGCCATAAATGCTCTCACATTTTCCCAAATCCATCTAAGATTACACCGATAAACATTCCCATAGAGTAGTACCACAGATCAAACAGCACTAAGCCTATCTGTGGCCCTAACAAGTACTGAGGGAATTGGCACAGCCTTAGGGCAAGTTCTGCAGCTTCCCCAAAGAGGAGCCGAGTAATGCTTTTGAACACCACAGTGGGAAGAAGTGTTTAGAAGGGAAACGGTGGCAAACAGTGGAAGGGGAAGTAGGAATGAAATTGTTGAAAAAGAGAAAAGATGAAGAAAAGCAGTGAAGCAAGAAAAAATTGTAATTATCATAAATTTTCAGTGTCAATTGGCATGTAAATATTTCATTATCTCCAAAGTGGAATACTAAGTTTGAGGTCATGTAAGGAGGTTAACCAGCTCCCCCAAACCCATATTGAATATTTGATCAACTGTTCATTCGTCTGGTGGCTGGAGGGCAATGAGAACACCAAGGCATGATTAACCCACGGGAATGGGGGGAGAAGACACTTACCCATTTTAATATGAGCTTGTGGCTTAGCCACTGCATGGGGGCCATTGTATTTCTGTTCCTTTTTACAGGAACTTCTAGAGAACAACTCTCTGCAGCTGTGTTGATGCTTTTTTTCTAAAAGGAAATGTCAGAAAACTGTCTCTTTAGTGCTATTTTAATTAGGCTCTGCTTGAAAGTATTGTACGTGTGTGAATCTTGTGATCATGATCTTAATTAGGATCATATTTAGATTCAGACTCAAACTGGACTGGATAATCATCTCCATTACCTTGTATTAGATATGAGGAATCAAGCATATGCCACTTGTACTGGGAGTATTATACAAACAAAGGATCTTATTACGGTTTTGTTCTTTCTAGTTCTTCCTGGTTTCTCTCCTCCTTCTGAAACCTGATATTGTGTGTGCTCAGGAAGCCTAACAGCATATGCACCAGCAATGGGTGGGGGGGAACACGGGAAGAAGAGGTGGACAGAGAGTGACAGCAGGGAATAGAGACCACATTTTCAAAACACATTTCTAGTGCAACTGTTCTCTGATGAGAGCCTCACGTTCTTTTGGATGGCAGTTGCCATCAATGAGATGCACTGTTTCCCCAAGTTCCATTCAGCCCAGAATTCTACTGAAATGAGGGCCATAGCTTTTCTTAAAGTATCGAAGTATTTTACATAAGGAAATTTGATATGGCCTGAAAAGAAATAATTGCTTCTGTCTTGAGAAGATGTAAAGGATTATGCTGGCCTATGATAATCTACTCAGGAAAATATTTCTCTAGCTTAAAAATCACGTATAACTTGTAAATGGCCACTAGCTCTGAGGGGTTTTTTGGTGTATTAATATATATTTTCCTTTCAAAGGTAATGAAAAACAAGTTTCTAGGGGTTTATTCTCTCACTTAGAGGACTGACACAAAAGAGAAGGCAAGGAATGCCCCTGTGTGGCAAAAGCTGGCATAGCAAGCTTCCTTTCATGGTGGGAGGAAGCAAAGCCAAACTCATCCAGTCTCTTCATTTATAAATTTCTGGTTGAAACTGAACTGCCAAAAGGAACAATCCTCACTAAGCCCAGGAACATAAATGATTAATTAGAGAGTGATATGTTTAAGTAAATCCTACTACTACAGAGAGCTTACACATATTCGGAAAATAATAAAGATCGTGGAATTTTAAAAGCATCCACTTTTAATATAAGAATGGTGAATGCATTACGTACAGAAACCAATGTTCTTGATCATGAAAAAAAATGCTTAAAGGGTCACTGATGATGTATACAGTGAGAAACACTAAATATATATCCCTTCTTTGTTCAATTCTTTGAAACTTAAATACTAAATTAGTAATTAAAAAGAAAAGAAATAGTAGAACAAGATGGTATTTCCTTGGAAACATTTATGATGTAGCCTCATAAAGTGAGCTTTATTCCTGAATATATAAGAGGCAATTCCAGATAGCCCATTGATTAGGATGGGGAACATTAGTGGTTTAATCATTCCATCTGTTCATTTTGTCATTTTATTTATTTATTTACTTACTTACTTACTTATTTATCCAAGACTTTATTTATTTTAGAGAGAGAGAGCATGAGCAGGGGGAAAAGCAAAGGGGTAGGGGAAAGGAATTCAAGCAGATTCCGTGCTGAGTCTCTGAGATCAAGACCTGAGCTGAAATCAAGAGTCCAATGCTTAACCAGCTAAGCCACCCAAGTGCTCCTTATTTTGCCCTTTTAAATGGTATCTCTTGAAGAAGGAACAAAAAAAGGGAGGAAAGAGAGAGGAAGGAAAGAGGGTGGAAGGAAGGAAAGGAAGAGGAAAAGTGGGGCTAAAAGAAGAAAATAGGCTAGTGGCATGACAACCCAATTTCTGGGGAGGAGGAGCAGCAAGATGGTGGAGGAGTAGGAGACTGAAATATCATCAGGTCCCAGGAGTTCACCTAGATAGTTATCAAACCATTCTGAACACCTACAAACTCAACAGGAGATAGAAGAGAAGAAAAGCAACAATTCTAGGAATAGAAAATGGACCACTTTCTGGAAGGTACAATGTGCAGACAAGTGAATCCAAAGCAGCAGAAGTTAGACCATAGGGGGGAGGGGCCCGCTCCCCTCAAGTAAGAGAGTAGCAGAGCACAAAATCAGGACTTTTAGAAGTCTGCTCCACTGAGGGACATCACTCCAGAGGCTAAGCAGGGGGTGGAGGCCTCAGGACAGTGTGGTCTCAGGACCCACGCAGACACAAAAAGACTGGGGATTTCTGCGTGTGGCAGAGGTTCCAGGTATAGGAGTGGGGAAACCAGCTGCAGAGATGGAGCCAAGGAGTGGGCTCTCAGCTCAGGCTTACCTTAAACGGTGATCCGAGGCACAGTTGGGCCACTGCTCTTCGAGCAGGGACCCGACAAGTGGCAGATCCAGAAAGACCACCTCCTACCTCCTCCAGGAGAAGCAGCATAGGAGCATGCTGTAGGAATCTGCTGGGTTTGGAGACTCCAAATGGGGCCATGCACCAGAGACAGAAATGCTTGGTCAAGGCCAGGTGAGTAAGGAGTGCAGCCAGAGACAAGGGAGACAAATGGAATTAACTGCTTTTCTCTTAGGGTGCACTGAGGAGTGGGGCCCTGAGCTCTCGGTTCCTATGCGCCTGAGATTGGGAGGCCTTCATTTCCATTCCCACCCTCGAAAGCTATAGAGAAAGCATTTAGGGAACAAAAGCTCCCAAGAGCGAACCGAAGCAGATTACTTAGCCTGGCCCCTGGCAAGGGTAGTGCAATTCTGCCTTGGGCAAAGACATTTGAGAATCATGGCAACAAGTCCCTCACCAAGAAGATTAGCAAGAATATCTGCCAAGACCAAGTTCACCGATCAATGAGAACTGCAGAACTCCAGAGCTGGGAAAAGCAACACATAGAATTCATGGCTTTTTTTCCCATGATCCTTTAGTCTTTCAAAGTTAAATTTTTTTTAATTTTCTTTTTTCTTATTCTATTTTTTAAATTTTTCCTCTTTCCTATTTTAACATTCTTTAACTATTTTATCTTATCAATACCTTTTTAAAAATCTTTCTTTCATTGTTATAGTCTTATTTTATCACATCAATGTATTTAACATTATTTTTTGTATACATAGAGAGTTTTTTCTTTAAAATTTGGAATATAATTTCTTCTAATAGATCAAAATATACCCTAAATCTAGCACATGGTTTTGTTCTAGTCTCCAGCCTATCACAGTATTTCCTCTCTTTTTTTCTTTTTTCAACCAACTTCATATCTTATCAATTCCTTTCTTAGAATCTTTTTAAATTTTCATCTAAATATTCATATTCCATTCCTTCACCATCTTTATCCTTATTTTTTTATATATATAAGCTTTTCATTCTTTAAAATTTGGGGAGGAAGTTTCTTCTAACAAACCAAAATACACCCAAATTCAAGTGTGTGGCTCTGCTCTATTCACCAGTCTAATATATATACATATATAATCCCCTCCCCTTTTCCCCCCAGTTTTGGGTCTCTTCTGATTTGGTTAGTGTATATTTTTCTGGGGTCATTGCTACCCTTTTAGTATTTGTTACCTCACTCATCTCTTCTTATCTGGATAAAATGATAAGGTGGGAAAACTCACCACAAAAAAAGGAACAAGAGGCAGTATCAATGGCTAGGGACCTAATCAATATGGACATTAGTAATATGTCAGAACTAGGGTTCAGAATGACGATTATCAAGGTGCTAGTTGGGCTCAAGAAAAGCATGGAAGATATTAGAGAATCCTCTTCTGGAGAAATAAAAGAACCAAAATCTAACCAAGTTGAAATCAAAAAAACTATTAATGAGGTACAATAAAAAAGGAGGCTCTTAATGCTAGAATAAATGAGGCAGAAGAGAGAATTAGTTATACAGAAGACCAGATGATGGAGAATAAAGAAGCTGAGAACAAGAGAGACAAAAAACTACTGCACCATGAGGAAAGAATACGAGAGAGAAGTGATACCGTAAGATGAAACAATATTAGAATTGGGATTCCAGAAGAAGAAGAGAGAGGGAGGAAAAAGGAATATTGGAGAAAATTATAGTAGAGAATTTCCCTAATTTGGTGAAGGGAACAAGCATCAGAATCCAGGAGGCACAGAGAATCCCCTCAAAATCAATAAAAAAGGTCAACACTCATCATCAAATACTAAAACTTACAAGTTTTAGTGACAAAGAAAAAATCTTGACAGCAGCTCAGGACAAGAGGTCTGTAACATACAACGGTAGAACTATTAAATCTCCAGCAAACCTATACAAAGAGTCCTGGCAGGCCAGAAAGGACTGACATGATATACTCAGAGCACTAAATGAGGAAAATATGAGGACAAGAATACTATATCCAGTTAGGCTGTCATTGAAAATAGGAGAGATAAAAAGTTTCCAGGACAAACAAAAATTAAAAGAATTTGCCAACACCAAACCAGCCCTACAGGAAATATTAAAGGGGTCCTCTAAGCAAAGAGAGAGCCTAAAAGTAACAGACCAGAGAGGAACAGAAACAATATGCAGTAACAGTCCCTTATAGGCAATACAATGGCACAAAATTCATATCTTTTAATACTCACCCTGAATGTAAATAGGCTAAATGCCCCAATCAAAAGACACAGGGTATCAAAATGGATTAAAAAAAAAAAAAAAAAGACCCATCAATATGCTATCTACAAGAAACTCATTTTAGACTCAAAGACACCTCCAGATTTACAGTGAGGGGGTGGAAAACAACTTACCATGCTAATGGAAATCAAAAGACAGCTGGGGTGGCAATCCTTATATCAGATAAATTAGATTTTAAGCCAAAGACTATAATAAGAGATGAAGAAGGAGCCTATATCATACTTAAAGGGACTGTCCAACAAGAAGATCTAACAATTTTAAATATCTATGCCCCTAACATGGGAGTAGCCAATCATATAAACCAATTAATAACAAAGTCAAAGAAACACATCAACAATAATACAATAAGAGTAGGGAACTTTAACATCCCCCTTATTGAAATGGACAGATCATCTAAGCAAAAGATCAACAAGGAAATACAGGCATTAAATGACACACTGGACAGAAGGACATCACAGATATATTTAGAACATTCCATCCCAAAGCAACAGAATAGACATTCTTCTCTAGTGCACATGGAACATTCTCCAGAATGGATCACATCCTGGGTCACAAATCAGGTCTCAACCAGTACCAAAAGACTGGAATCATTCCCTGCATTTTTTCAGGCCACAATGATTTGAAACTAGAACTCAATCACAAGAGGAAAGTTGGAAAGAACTCTAAAGCATGGAGACTAAAGAATGGAGACTAAAGAATGAATGGGTCAACCAGGAAATTAAAGAAGAATTTTAAAAATTCATGGAAACAAATGAAAATGAAAACACAACTGTTCAAAATCTTTGAGACACAGCAAAGGTGGTCCTGAGAGGAAAGTATATAGCAATACAAGCCTTTCTCAAGAAACAAGAAAAGTCTCAAGTATACAACCTACACCTAAAGGAACAGAAGAAAGAACAGCAAACAAAGCCTAAACCCAGCAGGAGAAGAGAAATAATAAAGATCAGAGCAGAAATCAATGAGATAGAAACCAAAAGAAGAGTAGAACACATCAATGAAACTAGGAGGGGGTTCTTGGAAAGAATTAATAAGACTGATAACCCCCTGGCCAGACTTATCAAAAAGAAGACAGAAAGGACCCAAATTAATAAAATCATGAATGAAAGATCACAACCAACACCAAAGATATACAATCAATTATCAGAACATATTATGAACAACTATATACCAGCAAATTTGACAACCTGGAAGAAATGGATGCATTCCTAGAGACACACAAACTACCAAAACTGCACCAGGAAGAAACAGAAAACTTGAACAGACCCATAACCAGTAAGGAGATTGAACTAGTCATCAAAAATCTCCCAACGAACAAGAGCCCAGGGCCAGACAGCTTCCCAGGGGATTTCTACCAAACATTTACAGAAGAATTAATACCTAACCTCCTGAAACTCTTCCTAAAAATAGAAACAGAAGGAAAACTTCCAAAACCAATTTATGAGGCCAGCATTACTTTGACTCCAAAACCAGACAAAGACCCCATCAAAAAGGAGAATTACAGACCAATATCCCTGATGAAAACAGATGCAAAAATTCTCACTGAAATAGTAGCCAATAGGATGCAACAGTACATTAAAAGGATTATTCACCCTGATCAAGTGGCATTTATTCCTGGTCTGCAAGGTTGGTTCAACATCTGCAAATCAATCAATGTGATACAATACATTAATAAAAGAAAGAACAAAACCCATATGATCTTCTCAATAGATGCTGAAAAAGCATTAGACAAGTACAACATCCTTTCTTGATCAAAACTCTTCACAGTGGAGAGACAGAGAGTACATACCTCCATAATATCAAAGACATCTATGAAAAACCCACAGCAAATATCATTCTCAAAGGGGAAAAACTGAGAGCTTTTCCCCTAAGGTCAGTAACACGGCAGGGCTTCCCACTATCGCTATTGATGTTCAGCATAGTACTAGAAGTCCTAGCCTCATCAATCGACAACAAAGAGAAATAAAAGGCATCCAAATTGGCAAAGGAGTCAGACTCTCACTCTTTGCAGATGATATGATACTTTATGTGGAAAACCCAAAACACTCCACCCAAAAACTGCTAGAACTCATACAGGAACTCAGTACAGTGTCAGGATATAAAATCAATGCACAGAAATCAGTTGCATTTCTATACACCAATAAGAAGACAGAAGAAAGAGAAATTAAGGAGTCGGTGCCATTTACAATTGCACCCAAAACCATAAGATACCTAGGAATAAACCTAACCAAAGAAGAATCTGTACTCAGAAAACTATAAAGTGCTCATGAAAGAAATTGAGGAAGACACAAAGAAATGGAAAAACATTCCATGCTCATGGATCAGAAGAACAAATATTGTGAAAATATCTTTGCTACCTAAAGCAATCTACACATTTAATGAAATCCCTATCAAAATACCATCAATTTTTTTCAAATAAATGGAACCAATAATCCTAAAATTTACATGTAACCAGAAAAGACCCCGAGTAGCCAGGAGAATGTTGAAAAAGAAAACCAAAGTTGATGGCATCAGAATTCCAGACTTCAAGCTCTCTTACAAAGCTGTAATCATCAAGAAAGTATGGTACTGATACTTTCAGATACATAGATCAAAACAGATGATTTGATCAAATCAAAACAGATACATAGATCAATGTAAACAGATACATAGATCAATGGAACAGAATAAATAGCCCAGAAATGGACCCTCAACTCTCTGGTTAACTAATCTTCTACAAAGCATGAAAGAATGTCCAATAGAAAAAATAGAGTCTCTTCAACAAATGGTGTTGGGAAAATTGGACAGTCACATGCAGAAGAATGAAACTGGACCATTTCCTTACCCACACAAAAAAATAGACTCAAAATGGATAAAAGACCTCAATGTGAGACAGGAATCCATCAAAATTCTTGAGGAGAACAAAGACAACAACCTCTTTTTTTTGTTGTTGTTAAGATTTTAGTTATTTGTCAGAGATAGAGAGAGAGCACAAGCAGGGGGAACAGCAGACACAGAGGGAAAAGATGGCTTCCTGCTGATCAAGGAGCCCAAAATGGGGCTTGATCCCAGGACTGTGGGATCTAACCTGAGCTGAAGGCAGATGCTTAACTGACTGAGCCACCCAGGCATCCCAGCAACAACCTCTTTGACCTCAGCTGCAGCAACTTCTTCCTAGAAATATCACCAAAAGCAAGGGAAGCAAGGGCAAAAATGAACTATTGGGACTTCATCAAGATCAAAAGCTTTTGCACAGCAAAGGAAACAGTCAACAAAATCAAAAGACAACTGACAGAATGGGAAAAGGTATTTGTAAATGACATATCAGATAAAGGCTAATATCCAAAATCTAGATAGAACTTATCAAAGTCAACAGCCAAAGAACAAATAATCAAGAAATGAGCAGAAGACATGAACAGATATTTCTGCAAAGAAGACATCCAAATGGCCAACAGACACATGAAAAAGTGCTTAACGTCTCTCAAAATCAGGGAAATACAAATCAAAACCACAGTGAGATGCCACCTCAGACCAATCAGAATAGCTAAAATTAACAAGTCAGAAAATGACAGATGTTGGTGAGGATGCGGAGAAAGGTGAACCCTACTACACTGTTGGTGGGAATGCAAGCTGGTGCAGCCACTCTGGAAAACAGGATGGAAGTTCCTCAAAAAGTTGAAAATAGAGCTACCCTACAACCCAGCAATCACACTACTGTGTATTTACCCTAAAGATACAAATGTAGTGATCTGAAGGAGCACATGCACCTGAATGTTTATAGCAGCAATGTCCACAATAGTCAAACTATGGAAAGAACCTAGATGTCCATCAACAGATGAATGAATAAAGAAGATATGCTATATATATATATATACACAATGGAATACTATGCAGCCATCAAAAACCACAAAATCTTGCCATTTGCAACAACATGGATGGAACTAGAGGGCATTATGCTAAGCGAAATAAGTCAATCAGACCAAGATAATTATCATATGATCTCTCCAATATGAGGAATTTGAGAGGCAAGTAGGGGGGTCATGGGGGGGTAGGGAGGGAAAAAATGAAACAAGATGGGATTGGGAGTGAGTCAAACCATAAGAGACTCTTAATCTCATGAAACAAACTGAGGGTTGATGGGCGGTGGGGAGGTAGGAATAGGGTGGCTGGGTTATAGACATTTGGAAGGGTATGTGCTATGGTGAGTGCTGTGAAATGTGTAAGCCTGATGATTCACAGACCTGTACCCCTGGGGCAGATAATACATTATATGTTAATAAAAAAAAAAAAAAAGAAAAAAACAATTTCTGGGCTTTCTGTGCATTTCAAGACAAAATAGGGCCCTGGGTAAAGTAGGCACTTCACAAAATTTGCTGTTTATTCAATCCACACCATACCCAGTTTCAATGAAAAACAAAAAATTTAGCACCTCAATGAGAGCCACATGTCCAGCTAACCCTCTGGGGACTAGAATACCAAAATGAATAAGGGACAACACATGTTGGAGGATGATTAGCCACCACCATAGGAAGGACACACACTGACCCTCATGTGACAGATGAGGTCTTCTATGGCTTGTCTCTGCTTACCCCTGCAGTTTCACTGTTCTCCCATCAGAAGGTTAGGGGGTTATTGGAGGGTGCTCTCTGATGTTCTGCTATATCTAGAGAGATCCACTGGGATCTAGCCTCTGCTCATTCCGTCTCACCTTCCCTCTCTCCTGACCCTCATCTTGCAAGGTTTTTATGTGCCTAGATTCCCTCTGGATGTAACATACCATTCCACACCTCTAGACTTCCACCCTTGAATTTCTTGTCCCTTAATTTCTCTGGACTTTTGATAGTCTTCATTGAAAACTCTGCTTAGGTGTACTATCCTTCAACAAAGCACCCCCTCCAAGACACGCTCTCCAGATTAAACTACGACCCCTTTCTATACTATCTTAGGATCAAATCATTATCTACTCTGCCCATTATAAAGAGTGTTCTTCTGCTTAATAAATTCAGGTTACATGGACTCGATAATATAAGAAATAGAACACAAGAAAGAAAAAGAATGTCAACTTGATTCATCATCCCCATATCATGAATGATTGTGCTCTCCCAGTTTAGATGTGGCCTTTGAATAGTTTATTGGTCTAAGGCATATGCATTGTATCTGAAACACTGTTCTATTATTAATTTACTTATAATGAAAAGGAAAGTACAAAATACAAATATCCATAGTTACAGTTTTTCCATAGGTTGAAAAAGAAGCAAGAAGAGTAAAGTTCAGTCCAATCAACATTATAGCTTTCACAATAACTGTAGGTATGTATATACAAACCATTCTGAGCAAATGAACTTATGTTAAGCCCATATTTTCTCTGGTGTCTAATCTTTTCATATATAAAAATAAGTGTCTATATTGAAATGTTCCATTTACTTGACTATTTCCCTTACTAAACTGCAAACTCCTTAACTCAAGATTCATGTCTTATATTTCCTTATGGCTCAGCATATAGAACAATGCCTGGTATGCAGAATCATTTCTCACTATATAAGAGCTTTTATAGAATACCAATTGGGTCACATTTAAAAGAACTTACACAGTTTCACTTGCAAAGCATTACCCATGTCAGTTTCCAGAAGAGATTTGCTCACCTTGACTTCAGATGTCCCATAGAAGCAGAACTCTAAAGTCAATAAATTAAACTAATCTTTAAAGTGTACTAGTGAGGTGAATGTAGTAGTAGAATTTTCTAATATTAACACCTTTATTTCTACAAATATGAGTCTTGCTTCTCCAACATAGGAGAAAGCACCAAAATCTCCAAAATCCTCCTCTCTCTCCCCCACCCAGCCACATAACCTTATGTAATCTGGGTTCCAACAGTCAGGTCATCCTTACTTTTCGTGGGAAAGACTTTTCATTACTACAGGAGCATGGGGTGGGTAAAATCAGAGACAACTAGATTTTGGAGGGACCACTGGATGCAAGTTGAATTCCTGCTGCAGAACTGGCGTCATCCCTGGCATCACGAGTAGTCGCAGAAAAATCTAATTCCTGAAATACAGCTTGATGGTACCAACTGAACAAGCAAAATTTTCCTCATCAAGCCCAGGAGAATATGGGGCATTGTTCTTAAAAGTTTGGCCTCCAGTCTGTTCCTCTAGAACTCTCAAGAATTCTGAAAACCTCTGCTATCTTTTAACACATGATCCTCAAAGTATGGTCCAAAATCAGTATCAGCAGCATTCCCTGCGGACTTATTAGGAATTTAAACTATTAAGCCCCACTCTGGACCTACTGAATCGACAATATGTTTTCAAACAACCTTTCCAGGTAATTATGAATGAATGCTCAAGTTCCACACCGTTAATGAATCTCTTTTCTACTATTTGCAATTAAGAGCCTTGATTGGCATATCTACCAATCACTACTTCCCTTTGTTAGGAGACTGTATTTTGCTGGGTTACCTAACTAAAGTCCTATGGTGTTTGAAGGGCTTGGCAGAGTCAAGAAAAAAAAGAAAGAAATCAGAGTATCTCTTACCTAGAAATATATAAAGACATTTCTTTTTAATATCTTTTATTCTAAATTGAGTTTGTGAAGTGAAACATTTATAGAAGGCAACCCTGTTGTGGTTTGTTTTTGTTTGCTTATTGGATGTAATTATCCAGAGTTTTTAATGAAGGGGTTCTTTCTAATTTTATTATTACTTGCTTTCTAAAGCACTCAGCTTTGCCTAGAATCTGAGAATTGTTTCATGCAGTCACATTTTTCTATTGTGGAATTTAAAATTAAAATTTTGAAAAGTAGGGGAGCCTGGGTATCTCAGTTAAGCTTTCAGTACTTAATTTTAGTTCAGGTCATGATCTCAGGGTCATGAGATAGAGCTCACTTCAGACTCCTTACTCAGCAGGGAATCTGCATAAGATTCTCTCTCTCCTTCTCCTTCTGCTCCTCCCCTCACTTTCTCTTCCTCTCTCTCTGTCTCTCTCTCTCTCCCCTTCCTCTCTCTCTCTCTCTCTCTCTCTCCTTCCTTCTAGTATATAAATAAATAAAATAAAATCTTAAAAAAGTAAAAATAAAATTATGAAAAGTAAAAAGGTATGGCAATTTTGACAATATCCTAAATTTAAAAATCTGAATATGTTTTTAGCTAAAATGGGAAAGACGCAATTATGAAGCTGCATCTAAGGTGAAAAGTGAAAGAGGAGCCCTTTTGCCTTAAAACATCATCCCACATGGTTGTTACTGTGTCTTAAATTATCTTATAAGTTGTAAAATCTCAGGCTAGGAGAGATTTCACAAGTCATCACATTAGACTATCTTTTAAAATCTGTTTGTGCTACATCTCTGACACTGGCAGTCCAGTCTAATCCAGTACCATTGAGAGGAATAAATTAGGGATAACTGGATGGCTCAGTTGGTTAAGCATCTGTCTTCAGCTCAGATCATGATCTCAGGGTCCTGGGATGGA
>CM053615.1:37811088-37851735 GCA_028646535.1 Procyon lotor | reverse complement strand
AATCCCAAACAGACAGCGCTCAGTCCCAAGCCCCACGCAAGGCTCAATCCCACAATCATGAGATTACCACCTGAGCCAAAATCGAGAGTCAGACGCTTAACCAACACCACCACCCAGGAGCCTCTGGTACATCTATCTTTGCCTCTAGGTCATATAGTTCTATTCCCTGAAGTTCAGGCCAGAACCCTTCTCATGAAACAGAATTTGAAGGCTTTACATTCAGTTTCTTTTGAATGTGTTTCAGTTTGTCTACCTTGAGAAGTATATTATCCCTGCAAAATCCGAGCAGTCTTAAGAAAAGCAGGTCTATACCCATCTTCAATCTATATTCTGTTTATTCAACTGATGCATCCTCTAAACTCAGAGTAGCTTTGAGGACATCCACATCACACTGTTGACTTCTAGAAATATGAGTGTCATCTAATACCTCTAAGCATTTTCACGCATTCTGCTCAGAAGCTACAACTTCATCATCCCTGGAAAGTGCAGTTACATTTCTGTTTTTTGACCCAAGTACAGGACCTCATATTTATCCCTGTTAAATTTCATTATGTTTTTTCACTTCAAAATGTTTCACCCTGTCAAGATCTTTTGGGATCCTAATTCTGCCATCCCACACATTCTTTATCCCTCCCAGCTTTGTCATCTGCAAATTTGATAAGACTTCCCTCAATAGCTTCACCCAAGTTACAAATTCTGAAAGCAGGGAATATGACAAGACTATGGAACACAACCTGGAGACTGTCAATAGAAATTTCTCTCTAAATGGGTGTTTATCTATAAACCAGGTCCTTCGGTTAATATTCGGTCAATTATCCACTTAATTATAAGACACCTGATTCATACTTATCCTTCTTATCCATGAGAATACATGATATACTTTGTTAAGTTCAAACGCTCCATGTCAAATGCTTTATTACCAATCTAATAACTCTATCAAAGAAGGAACTGAAATAAATCTTAGCAACCACATGGTGATCCCTAGTGACTATCACTTCTTATCATTTGCTAGGATTCTAGGATTAAAGAATCCCTGTTAGTAAAATTATTGAGTCTCATGACAAAAGGGCATGAGTTGAAAGGAGATAAGCCAGTCAGTATTCTTAAATTGTCTTTAAAGATAATCTTTTTAAAAACAGTAAAACCTACTCTTTAATCAAGTAAATATATATACATACATATGTAGAATATATATATAATATATATATTATATTATATATATTATATTATATATATATAACTTCTTTTATAAAAAGCAGAACTAAAAAATTAGGATTAGGTGGAATGCCCAGAGTCACTTGTTTAAGTTGCAAACCCCTGCAGCTCTTCATTAGACTTCCCTGAAGAATCCCTAGGAAGTATCAAAACACAGCTTAAAAAGCACTGCTCTGAGCCATTTTTAGCCACTTACCAATACGAACTGGTTTTTAAGTTAGCCTTCCAAAAAGCAGATAGCTGTGAATAGTGTCTTAAAACAAAAGTACATTTTGGTGATACAGGAAAAAGGGAATATAGATAGGAACCTAAAAACAGGGGCCATGGGGCACTGGGGTGGCTCAGTTGGTCAAGCATCCAACTCTTGATTTCAGCTCATGAACGCAGGGGTCATGAAATCGAGCCTGGGTGGGGTTCTGTGTTGGGCATGGAACCCACTTAAGATTGTCTCTGTCCCTTACCCCTACACCTCACCTCTCTCTCTCTCAAAAAAAAAAAAAAAAAAAAAAAGGAGAGGGGGTAAAAACAGGGATCATGTCCAAACTCTCCAATTCTTTAAAGGACCGGTAAGGTAAGATTCCTCTGAATTCTCTCACTAACCAAATAGCCAGCAGGCCAGCATATCTCTTCACATTTTAGCCACAGACTTGCTTTACCAATGAAGAAAGAGCCTTTATACAATTACAAGGCAAACATGTAATGCAAATTTTCATATTTACCCTACAACAGGAGCTTCTGTGTCCTTTATTCTATAGACAGTTATTGAGCACCTACCATGTGCCAGGCATCTAGTTAGGTACTTTTGAAGAAGGTAGCATCATTCAGCATCACAAAGCCAGTGAGACACACATGAAGAAACTGAGGCTCAAAGCAGCTAAGTTTCTTGCCCAAGTTCTCCAACTAGTAAGAAGTGCAATCAGGATTTAGACCCAAAAAAGATCTGGCCCCAACTCTCAAGAAGTTCCCTATAGAATCAAAGAAATAGTTGTGTAAATAAACAACTGCACAGATACTGCATCTATAGACTCATATTGACAGCTCTCCTGATCTAATCAGGGCTTGCTTCACCATGCTGGACAGAAGTACAGAACACAGAAGGCAGAGCAGGCAACAACCACGAAATCTGGTCCCACATTTAAAAGAGGCAGGTGTTAGTTGCCATCCTATGGAGAAAACAGAATGTACATTTCCTTCACGTTCTGTGCATTTGAAGTGCTGTCACCTAATAGGCAGCTGTACTCAAGTATGCTCACAACATCTGCTTTTAAAATGGCTGGCCAGAGAACTACTTTCGAGATTCCACTCTTAAACATCTCCAAGGTTTCTGCTAACACTATGGTCCTGAAAATGCTAAAAAGACATTAAATCATGTTTTTGTCAACGGCAGCTCTTAAGGCCTTGGTTAATTTTTCTCATGGCAGCAAAGGGAAAGAAACAGGACCTGCATTTGGCACCAACATCTCCCTGGCTTCTTTACTGTGCCAACAAGCCTGACTTGAAGCATTTGTAGCGGCTTTCAGTTGCTATAGACCACTTCTCTGCAGCTCAGCAGATGGTTAGAGCAGTAGCGAAAGCAACAGAGGCCATTTTAGGCTCCAGGAAATGTAGCAGGTGTTTCAGGTTCCAAAAGAAAATTATGCCCAACTTTGCCTTTCATCATTTCTTTTTCTCCTGATGTGTGAGATATTTTCTCCCTATCTGTGGCCTCTGTCTACACCTAACACAGTAGTAGAGTATGTCAGTTAACTTGAAAAAAGGTTATGAATATGCAGGGATAATACTTCTGTATATCTTATGCAGAATGCTCTCTGTTAAGATATTTTCTACTTGAGGCTTAGGGTATTTCCTCCTACAAATGCATAATTTCACCTTCCTGTGAATCCAGAGTTTGACCTGAGAGGTATCATAGAGGATTTGAGATCAGAAGTACTTTTAATGAGTAAGTACAGAAATGTCTGGGAAAGTAATTTTAAAGAAATCAGAGATAGAATTAAGTTTCTATAACTAGTATTCAGGGCTTTTGAACTAGCACCTCTTCTGTATGTGCTATTGTGCTCAACCAAGAGGAACAGTTTCCATTCTACTCTCTCCTGTCTTTTCTCCTTCTTTTCAGGCCACTCCTTCCCAGGGCCCTTGTGTTCCTGCCCTTTGATAATTTTACTATTGCACAGGGTTCCACTGTTGGATCTCAATCCTTGGCATTCTATGAATTCTCCCTGGATGACTTCATCTAAACCTCTGGATTCAACTACCATCCATATGCTGATGAGGGCTGGGGTAGTCTTTGTTCCAGATCTACATAACCAGCCAACTCAAACCAGTGAATTCCAAGTTTAACCAGCACCTTCTCCTCCCTCTCTCTCTCCCCACACCAGATTCACTGTTAAGGGAGGAGCATCACCTTCCACCCAGTTCTCCAAGCCAGAAACCTAGGAGACTATAGCTTTCTGTCCCTTTACCCCAAACTAAATATGTCACCAAGGTTTGTCGCTTCTTCCATAGTACTATCTCTGAAAAAAGGTTTTTGTACTTTTCATCTCTACTGCTATGGCTTGGGCCCACTCCCCTCCTTGATTGGTTTATGCTACTAGGCTTTCCACTTGACTCCGTTTTGTTCCCTTTTTATTTTACCTAAAGTACAATCCAAACATGTTACTTTCCTGCCAGTACTTTACAACTTCCCATAACACCCATAATTCAGCCCCAGTCAACTTCTCTTCCTCCCTTTCCTAACATTCATGAGCTCCATACTTAAGCCACATGAACTCCTTAGAGTTTCCCTTAAATTCTAATTTTGTATATACTCCCATGTTATTTCTTCTGTCTGGAGTTAGGTACCTCTCTTATAAGCAGCCTCATTATTCTGGAAGTTCATGAATCACAGCCATTAACTCTATACCCTAAAAGAAGGTAGAAGGGCAAATTGGTAAGCCATGTGGGTCCTGGAGGGCAGAGTGATTCTAGTGGAATTCCCAGTTGTGTCTTATACTGGTTGTGTGCTCTTAAGCAAGTGTCTTCACCCTCCCTGTGCCTTTGTGTTTCTCACCCACAAAGTGGAATTAATGATAGTTCCTATAGTTTGGGATTATTGTGAGGCTGAAAGAACGTATGTGTAAAATGTTTGGAATGAAGCTTGGCATATTCAGAGTGCACAGTAAGCTATTATGGCCATGATAATGATCAGTTTACTTTTTTGTGAGTTCCCTGAAGGCCAGGCACCTGACCTTCACCTCCATACCACAGTGCCAGGTGCTTACTCAACAGATGTTTCTGTGAATGGGTTAAAATAGTTCTTTAAAAATGATTTGTGAAAGTCATCAAGGATATTCAAAACGCTTTTACAAGAAATGTTGTTAGCTTCATTGGTTTACTACTATTTTGATAGTGCATCCTAAAATGCCTAAGCTTTTTTTATAATTTTTCAAAAATGATGCTGTCTCAGTAAAATTGTACTGAAAAAAAAAAGTCTAGACACCTTGAGTCCTCATTAATTATTTTTTAATTTTATTATTGCCCAGCAGCTTACCCCAAATTCCTTGAGTTAATGTATTATGTCGTATTTCATCATTTTGTTTTTAATTTATTTTTTCAACATCTACCATATACTCTGTTCACTAAATGCCTTATTATGGAAAATAGTCTTCCCTTCTAATCACCATCTTTATGATATTGCATAGACTGGATAGTGCATAAGAGGATGTGGGGAAGAGAGGTATTTGAGGGTGTTGAACTTATTCTGTAAAGGAAGGAGACCACACTTAGCTCCCAAATCATAATGTAAAACTACATTAAATATAAAAGCATCAGTCCCCTATTGATAACACACAGTAAAAAAGAATAAAAATAGTAGTAAGTGCCTAACATACAGCCAAGCATAGAGCAGTAAATGTTAACTGAAATCAAATCTAGAGCCCTTGCCACCCTGAATGATTCTGTGAAAAGTCTATGTCCAAGTATATGAAAAATAATAACATTCACGCACACTGCAGGTACACCATTTATTTGTCTTTAAAGAGTTTATTTCAATGGCTGAAGTCCACTGAACCAAAGGTAAGCAACATACAATGGGTCTAATATTAGACTTCAGTGTATGGAATGAAGGTGTTATTGCTGAACTATTGGTGTTTATCCCATTAGCTGGAAAGGAAACAGACCTTTCTTTTAAGTTGTTAAATTGGATTAATCACTGATGTAAAAAGCATCATAAGTAAACACGCGCTTAAAAAAAAAAATCTTTTGACTAAAACATTTATTTACTGAACAAATGCAGAGGTTCCATTAGATTCCATTCTAGTCTAATTAAATCTAAACTATGTAACCTAATTAGGACAGCTAGAAAAATATACATTTCAGATTAAAAGAAAAATTGACAATATTTTAATATATATCTTAATATTAATTTCTTCTCTACACATAAGCAAGATAATACTAATTTTCATAATCACCAGTACCTTCATTTACCCACTACATATGTGAAGGCTCACCATCAAGGAAATAACCAATGTACCATCATTAGAATGATGATAGAGGGCCAGTAGATAACATTCAAGAGAGTTGACCTATCCTATTTCATGATTGCTACAGTTCTTCATATTTATTGCTTCTATTTGCCTTTCTCTGAAAGACTTCAACACAGTCATACTTCAATACTCAATTCAGCTCTTACTTCCTCTGAAACTTCTCCAACTGACTAAAGCTGAGTTAGTAGCTTCTTTTCCTTTTATCTTTCTTTTTTCTTTAGCTGGGTTAGTGACCACGGAAACACTGTGTTTCTATTTCAACTGCAGTACTTATCACATCACATTATAATCTACTGATCAGGCTCTCAGTTAAACTGGCATACTTTGTTTGCCTAATACAATACAGAATGCCAATCACACATGTGATTAATATTTATGAATGAGTAAGTAAATGAAGGAATCAATCAATTATTGGGCTTTTTAAAATAACACACTTTAATGTTTTAGAGTAGTTTTAGGTTCGCAGCAAAATTGAGTGGACAGTACAAAGAATTCCTGTATATGTACTCCCTATTTTCCCCTCATCCACTATCAACATCCTATACCACAGTTATAGACCAATTGCAACCAACGAACCTACATTAACACAGCATTATTACTCAAAGTTCATAATCTGCATTAGGTTCATTGTTGGTGTGGTATATTCCATGGGTTTGGACAAATGTCTAATGACATGTATGCACCATTACACTATCATACAGAATAATTTCACTCCCCTCAAAATCCTCTGTATTCCATCTATTCTTCCCTCGTCTCTCCCACTCCTCCCAAGACCACTAATATTTTTTCCACCCTTTTCCAGAATGTCATATATTTGGAATCATACAGTGTGTAGCCTTGTCATACTGGTTTCTTTCACATAGTAATAAGCATTTAAAACTTCTTCATGTATTCTCATGGCCTGATAGCTAATTTCTTTGTAGCATTGAATAATAATGCATTGTCTGGATGTATCACAGTTTATTCATTCACCTATCGAATATATTTTTTTAAGATTTTATTTGACAGAGAGAGAGAGACAGTAAGAGCAGGAAATCAAGCAGGGGGAGTGGAAGAGGGAGAAACAGTCTTTCCGGCAAGCAAGGAGCCTGATGTGGGGCTCCATCCCAGGACCCTGTGATCATGACCTGAGACGAAGGCAGACGCTTAATGACTGAGCCACTCAGGCGCCCCGACCTACTGAATATCTTAGTTACTTCCAAGTTTTGGCAATTACAAATAAACCTTCTCTAAATCTTCATGTAAAGTTTTGTATGTGTGTGTGTGGACATAATTTTCAGTTCACTTGAGTAAATACCCAGGAGTGCTGTTGCCTGATCATACAGTAAGTGTATGTTTAGCTTTATAAGAAAATGCTAAACTGTCTTCCAAAGTGACCATTTTGCATTCTTACCAACAATGAATGAGAGTCCTATTGCTTCATAGATTGCCAGCATTCGGTGTGGTCAGGGTATTGGATTTTGGCCATTCTAATTGGTATGCAGTGGCATTTCATCATTGTTTTACATTGCAATTCCTTAATGACATATGATGTGGAGCCTTGTTTCATATACTTACTTGCCACCTGTATATCTCCTTTGTTGAGGTGCCTATTTAGGTCTTTTGCCCATTTTTTAATTGGAGTTTTCATTTTATTGTTGTTCCTTATATATTTTGGATAATAGCTGTTTATCAAATCTATCTTTTACAAATATTTTCTCCCAGTCTGTGGCTTGTCTTCTCACTCTTAAATCATTAGATTTTTTTTAATTTTATAGGCCTTCTGTTGCATACTTCCTGAAATACAGTCTCACAATTGAGGACTTTGAGGCTGTGCCATTCTAATGTTTCACTGTAGGATCTACTATCAAATCACTATTCCATACCAAACAGTTTTCAACAAGAAGCACCTGCAAGTCAATTAAAACACACTGTCCATGGCCAAACATCTAGCGTATCTGATATGGTTGATCTGGAACATGATCAGAAGTCTCCATTTTTGGGCACCTGGGTGGCTCAGTGGGTTAAGCCTCTGCCTTCGGCTCAGGTCATGATCTCAGGGTCCTGGGATGGAGCCCCACATCAGGCTTTCTGCTCAGCGGGGAGCCTGCTTCTCCCTCTCCCTCTGCCTGCCTCTCTGCCTACTTGTGACCTCTCTCAGTCAAATAAGTAAATAAAATCCTTAAAAAAAAAAAAAAAGAAGTCTCCACTTTTTTAAAATCACTACAGGTGTTTCCAATTCAAGTGGCTTTCAGAGAACACTTCCAACAGGACACGTCTCCTCCAACCCAGGAGGTGACATGGAGCAATTTGGTTCCAGCAGGGAAAATATGCAAACGCTGCAAGTGAATCAGGAATACCTTACAGCTCTCTTATTTTTAGTAACTTATTTAACTATTCTTTTCATCCTTCCCAGGTTCATGGCTTTCTATAGTATGAGACTGAGTTCATTATGTCTTCTCAAACCTTATGACAACAGATTATATGGTTGCTATGGCAAATGATAACCTGCATAAAGATGATGAAGTAAGTCTATCTTTTCCTTTGGATCTCTGACCTCAGATCAGACCAATATGTACTTACTGACCCTCTCCCATACATCTGGTACTATGCAAGGTACTGAGGACTCAATGACAAAAACAGGTTCTATATCTCATGGTGGGTACAATCTAGACATTCTTTTATGGTCGTCATTCACCATCCATCTGTCCCACTTCAGGCTGACTTGTTAATTTCTCAATTATAAATTCCTCTGGAGTAGAAAGCACAGCTTGTACACTATGTTTCATAGTCCCTTCACTTATTTGACTCTTTCAAAGAATTAGCAATCTAGATAAGCTTAAAAAATAATATAACAGAAACCCATGATTCCACTATCTAGAATTAATTACTAGTACTTTGTTACTTGTCACTCAAGATTTCACTCCTAAGGAACAGAAAATATTACAAATAAAATTGGAATTTTTTTTGAAAATCTCCCCAGTCCCATTCCCCTCCCAATACCTTACCATCTAATCCTACCTAATTGCTACCAGAAACTTGGTATATAACTTTCTAATCTATTTGTGTGTTCTTTTAATATAATCCATAAAAATTATATATATAATACATGCAAATATTATAATTCTGTATATTTAAAAATGTACAGAAATGCTACATTATATAGTTGTGTATAGTTGATAAATTTATGTATTTATTTATCTCACCTTGTTCTACAAAGGAACTTAGATTATACCAAAAGTTACATATTGAATTTCTAATTTTATATATATATTTTTAAATCTATGATCTGATTATTTTCTAATGGGTTAACTCTACTGGCACTGTATAAACAAAATCTCAGCTTAAAATATGTAAATTTTATTGTAGTGATTTTTCACTAGAAAAATACAGATTGTGATTGTCTAGATTCTTTCATAAGAATTCAAAATTACTCCTGTCTCATCCGTGTTGTAATTAAACTTAAAAATACACATCTGAAAACCTCACCAAATTCTCCTATAAAATGTTATGTTAAAAAAAGAAAGTTATGTCCCAAATACAAGCCAGAAATTATAAATGAAATAATGCAATTCTTTAAAGGATAGAATCTGCAGCAGAAAACAAATGTTTGTGGAACAAATGTAATAAAGATAATTATTGGCATAATTCAATATAAAAAATACACAAAATTGCAATTTGCATCTCTATCAGCTTTATAATTTGCAGAGTACTTTCATATAACCTTGCGCCATCTAAAATACTGATCAAAAGAAATGGAGAACATATAAAAGCAGCCACAGTTTTACCTGGTTGCATGCAGCTCAGCATCCACAGGTCTACTGGGCTTCCTTCCTATCTGATGTAGCCACATTTTAGCTTGTTAGTTATGTAGTCGGAGATGCTATTGCTTCCCCTGATGATTTCTTTCTACACAAGTTAATCAAGCACGACATATGGGATATAATCAAAATACATCTTTATTTTTGGCTCCCACTGCCCCTTTAAAATTTATTCAGTAGTGAAAGATTTTTTTCCTGACCCTGGATTAAAAATCTGCAGGATCCATGACTTTCAACAGTTGTACAAACACTTTAAATTCAAAGCACAGTATAGATTCAACAATTAGAACATCCTGTCCCATATAATGATCAATACACTGAGCTTAATTTAAAATAGGATTGTCTCCCCACCTACAGCCCTGACTGATATTGAGCCTTGGAGAAGGGGGAATTCTAGGTTTTCTGTTTCTCTAATGCTCCTCCCTCAGCATGTTAACCCGACTTCAGGCCTCTGCATGACAAAGAGAAAAAAGAGAAACGATGATAAGAAAAGACATGCTAGACATTTGGAATGGACAAAGAAGATGTGGTGTATATATTATAATGGAATATTGCTCAGCCATCAAAAAGAATGAAATTTTGCCATTTATAACAACAGGGATATAACTAGAAAGTATAATGTTAAGGGAAATAAACCAGTCAGAGAAAGATAAATACCCTAAGATTTCACTCATATGTGAAATTTAAGAAACAAAACAAAGGAACACAGTAGAGGTAAAAAAGAGTTTCTTGGAGGCAAACCACAGCAGAGGGAAAAAAGAGTTTCTTGGAAGCAAACCAAGAAACAGACTCAACTCTAGAGAACAAACTGATGGTGACTAGAGGGGAGGTGGGCAGGAAGATGGGTTAAAGGGGTGATGGGGATTAAGGAGGGCACTTGTGAGGAGTACTGGGTGTTGTACATAAGTGATGAATCCTTAAATTCTACACCTGAAACTAATACTGCCCTGGATGTTAAGTAGCTGGAATTTAAATAAAAACTTGGAAAAAATTAAGAGTATTTAGAGCTCTAAACAAACAAACAAAAAAAGACTTACTACAACTGGCACTCTCATAATTGAGTTTTGTGGCATCTAGATCTGCAGCATGTTTAAAGCTGACTGCATCATAGGGCACTTTTGTTTAATGGGAAATCCTAGTTAATCTTCACAAGGAGATGTGACAAAATCATTCATCATCAGGGTTAGTTACAGCAGCTATCTGTGCAAAGCAAAGGGAAGGATGATGCAATAATGCTATAAAAAAAATCCTCCTGTGCCTCATACCTGCTCTTACTAAGCCTTTCTTTGGCACATTTTTCTTTCTACATGGATATCTAAAGTATCCCCTGCTCAGAAGTAAATGACCCTTGTTCTATGCAATTTCCAGAATTTTCACAAACTAAAATGACCTCTGAAAAAATCAGTTTTAATCCATCCACTGCCATCTACAATATCAAAATCCAGCATAAGCTGGGGGACAAACTGCCTAAGTTCAAATCTCAGCTTTTCTGCTAACTAATAACTGACACTGGGCAAGTTCTTTAAATTTTCAGTGTCACAGTTCCCTATCTGTGAAATAGAGAGGATGATAATAGTATCTATCATAGAAGGATTGTTTTGAGGATTAAATGATTTAATTCATGTGCAGGGCATATACTAAGCATCAGTAGATATCAGCTCATATCAAGTGGGCTGAGCCACTGTAACAGAATGGATGGAGGCCACTCTTGGATCATTTCTTAAGACTACATTTCCCTAGAGGATATTATTTAGAAGTAAAATGTTTAAAATACTATTGAAACTATTTGATTTTTTTTCTCCTTCTTCCAGTAATTAAATTCCTATTTAATAAATGATTTTGTTTTTAAGGTTTTACAGCCATTTAAATAAAGAGAAAAAATGTTAAAGAATTATGAAAATAACAGGAGTGGGAACTGTGCTAATACCTTTATTAGTTAACTGCACAAGAAACTTGCTATTTAGGTCACCTGGGTGGCTCAGTTGGTTAAGCGACTGCTTTCGGCTCAAGTCATGATCCCGGAGTCCTTGGATCTAGTCTCGCATCGGGCTCCCAGCTCCATGGGGAATCTGCTTCTCCCTCTGACCTTCTCCCCTCTCATGTTCTCTCTCACTTTCTGTCTCTCAAATAAATAAATAAAACCTTAAAAAAAAATGAAACTTGCTATTTAGATCATGTGATCACAATCAAATTATGCCACTTATTTTGGGCAGAATGCCCTAATTCCAAGTAAAGTATCTAAAAGAAATAAGGGTGTTGGGGATTTGGATGAAGTCTATATTATGGGAATATTATCACAGCAACAGCACACAATACAGTGAAGCAGAAAAGGTGACTACACAAAACTGAAACTACTGTGACATACATGAGAATGTTAAAGTATATCCAAATCAGTTAGTGGCTACAATATCACATTCTCTATACAGAAATGTTGTTCAAAAACATTTTGCTTCGGGGCACCTGGGTGGCTCAGTCGTTAGGCATTTGCCTTCGGCTCAGGTCATGATCCCAGGGTCCTGGGGATCAAGCCCTGCATGGGGCTCTCTGCGCAGCAGGGAACCTGCTTCTCCCGCTACCATTCCTTCTGCTTGTGTTCCTTCTCTCTGTGTTTCTCTCTATCAAATAAATAAAATCTTTGAAAAAAAAACAAAACATTTTGCTTCTTCTTCAGAAAAAGTCTATGAATTTTATCATTGAAGACTGACCACTGGAAGACCAGTCCCCTGCTGAACTGTTTTAACCATCTAGCAACATGCATATACATGACAAGTATGTGACATGACTTTTACAACATATGTACGCTTACCTAAACTGCCAAAATGTATCCTCGAATTATTCTTTATTTATTTATTCTTTATTTATTATTTATTAAACATAATTCAAAAATTGTGTTGCTCTCATTATGGTAATTTTTGTTAAAGCTTTCCTTCCCCCATCTCCTATGCACATTCCACAAATCAGTGGAATGGACCACAGGTACTTTAAAATCATCAGTGTCTAGATCACCAAGATGTATCCTCAAAGATTTGTGCATCCTTTCATATTAAATTATAACTCCCAGAGGAAATCATTTATTTCAAAAGTCATCACAGTTTCAATCTAATTCCATTACAGAATTTTTGCTTACCATTAAAGGTGGGGAATAATCTCCTATCAAAAACAATAAACATGGACCCTGATTATTGATCAAAATACAGATAAATGATCCCCATCCTCATGGTCACTTTGGATAAATTTCCTCTAAAAGATCTGGTCTAGTGTTTCATCATAAGAAATTCAGAGCAAATGTCTAAAAGCATTAATTCCCATAATATTTCACTGGATAAGAAATGAGGTCCAATATCCCTAACCAAATAGTCACTGTGTAACACACACCAGATACTAAATTCAATTTTCTGCATGGGTAAAATGGAATAATAGTCTGCCTCCTGTTTCTATCTATGGCTAAGACTACCAATGCCAGTCAAAAAAAAAACAAACGTTGCGGGGCGCCTGGGTGGCTCAGTGGGTTAAAGCCTTTGCCTTCAGCTCAGGTCATGACCTCAGGGTCCTGGGATGGAGCCCCGCATCGGGCTCTCTGCTCAGCGGGGAGCCTGCCTCTCCCTCTCTCTGCCTCCTCTCTGCCTACTTGTGATCTCTCTCTCTCTCTGTCAAATAAATATTAAAAAAAAAAAGTTGCAACTTCAAAATAGTAATGTTAGTGATAATTTCAGTAATAATCATTTAAGAGGGGCGCCTGGTGGCTCAGTGGGTTAAAGCCTCTGCCTTCGGCTCAGGTCATGATCCCAGGGTCCTGGGATCAAGCCCTGCATCGGGCTCTCTGCTCAGCAGGGAGCCTGCTTCCCCCTCTCTGCCTGCCTCTCTGCCTACTTGTGATCTCTCTCTATCAAATAAATAAATAAGATCTTAAAAAAAATCATTTAAGAGTCTGTAAGTTTGAAATATCTTCAAATAGGCATCAATCAAAAAATAATCATTGCTTAAAAAAAATCTCTGATACCATTCAAAAGCACTCTATAGTAGGTTATGACAACCATGTCCCCATACTAAGTTAGCTTTCAAAAAGTTTAGGATATAACCCGTGAATTATAAACAAAGCAAACATAATTTTAAACAATCAAAACCTATTATCCTTATCAGGAAAAAAATGTAACAGAGGAAAATGAGTCATGTAAATAAAATTCAGAAACTTGCATATGCCAGCTATAAAGTCTCAAGACTTGTGTTTATGTTACTCAAGTCTAGCCACATGCTAATTATATTCATCCTTAGTTTGGATTTCAGAGAGTGATACAGACTGCTTCTTACCAGCTCAGATACATTTTCTTTTATTAATATAGCACTTTTAACATTGAAAAAAAATAAAGAATAAAGGAGTCATAACTATCTCTGCCTTCATACATTCTAATCTTATAGGGTTTGCCTATAGCCAAAATGCAGATGCACAGCTAATTTCAGACCTACCAGCCTTGACAACACTCTCCTTCATAAGCAGCTGGTGATTAACAATATGGGAAAGTGTGATTGAACTCCAGATGGAGTTGACTTCTTCATATAGCTCCAGACTAGTTGTTTTCAGGACAGATATCTTTAGTGCTATTGACTAGTGAATCACCTATTTCTTTAAAATTAGATTTTGCTGGAGGATTTTGGAGTGGTAAAGAGAAAAGTGAATTAAGATTAAAACTATGGTTCTTTTCTACTGCTGGAAGTTACTACAACAAAAAGAATAGAGAGTTGGTTAGCACTCTACAGCACTGACCTTAGCCAGTAGCACATTGATGCACATGTTCGGAGACAGAATTCCTAATGAGGGGTAAATGCTCTAATACTTTCTATCTATCTTGAGAAGAATAATTTATGACCAGAGAAATTTCAGAAGATATCAGTGATAAGATAAAACTAAGTGTTATTCTGGTCAAAATAATTAAATGTATTTTCCCTCTGGGGAACTCAGCATACATTACTCAAACAGAATGCTTTCCCAAATAATTAGTCTGCTTCCTCCAAACATTATCAGGAATGGCAAAAGCAATGAGACAGTCAAATCAAAGCAAGGCAGTAGCACAACTTGTCTTCCTCCTAAAATAAAATAATCAATTTATCACACTTAAAAATGTTAATTTTATAGCCCTTGAATTTGAGTTTATTTTTATTTAGAATTTATATAATATTTTCTGAATAAAACTACACTTTATAGTCCAGGTAAATTTATAAATGCTCATGGAGTCACAGAATTTTGAAGTTAGAAAAATGTTTACATTCATCTAAGTTCACCATATATAATGTACATGACCATTCATAATTTTATAATAAATATAATACTTCAACTTCAAGCCAGAGTTTCATCACTATAACAACAAACACACACACACACACACACACAAACCCATAAGAGAATTTTTTTCTTTCACTACTAACTTAATTTGAAATTAGAGTAATTCTCAAAATTACACTATTTTGGTAAAGTAGATTTCTTTTAACTCTCAGCTTTTATTTTTAAAAGCACTACTAGTAAGCTCTATTAAAATAAAGCTACCAAATCAAAGCTCAAACACTAAAGCCAAATGCATTTTACTTAAAGGATCTTTCAACATATGTAATAATTCATTTTATTAAAGCTATCTCAAGGGGCGCCTGGGTGGCTCAGTCGTTAAGCGTCTGCCTTCGGCTCAGGTCAGATCCCAGAGTCTTGGGATCGAGCCCCGCATCAGGCTCCCTGCTCCGCGGGAAGCCTGCTTCTCCCGCTACCATTCCCTCTGCTTATGTCCCCTCTCTCGCTGTGTTTCTCGCTGTCAAATAAATAAAATCTTTAAAAAAAAAAAAAAAAAAGCTATCTCAAGCTATAGCTTTCTTTAAATTATCTTTTTCTAGATTTTAAGTCCTTATATTTCCCAAACAGATAATATTCACTTGTTGCTACACCAGTTTATGTAAGAGTATATAGTTAATGGAGTTATCATACACAATGTGGTAAACACATTTGGTACAACATACCTATCATTGAATATGCAACCACAAAGTACACACAGATTAAGAAAAAACAAAAAAAAAAAAAATCTACTCATGTCAGCCTTGGTTTCAATAGTTAACCAACTGAAATGCACCTTAGATGGAAAGAAATCAATCATATTTCTCATATAACCAATTTACCACATATTGAAATACTTAATGAAATCCATTTGTCATACATGACTAATTATGCAATCCTATCTTAGAAAGACATATGTAAATCAAACATTTCTCTTTTTATTTAAATTCAATTAGCTGACATATAGTACATCACTAGTTTCAGATGTAGAGTTCAATAATTCATTAGTTGTATATAATACCCAGTGCTCATCACATCACGTGCTTTCCTTAATGCTCATCACCCATTTACTCCATACCCCTAAATCAAACATTTCTAAAGAATTGTGCAAACATGTGTTAAGCATCTGCCTTCGGCTCAGGTCATGATCCCAGGGTCTTGGGATCGAGCCCCGCATCGGGCTCCCTGCTTAGCAGGAAGCCTGCTTCTCCCACTACCATTCCCTCTGCTTGTGTTCCCTCTCTCGCTGTGTTTCTCTCTGTCAAATAAATAAAATCTTTAAAAAAAAAAAAAAAGAATTGTGCAAACAGGCTGAGATAAATATTTAAAACATATAATAAAACATAATAACAACTCATTAAATCCTGACCCACAATAATCTAAGACACTAAATAATACAATTTAGTCTCTCCAGCCATTAAACTAATTTATCCCTTGAAGAAATAAAAATACACACAAAAGACAACATTATTGCCAGTTTCAGCTCTTTACAAAGAATGACCCTGAGGAACCATTCAGAATAGCACTGCTAAGAATCAAACTCTATCAACCCTCATCATACTAAATTCTCTGAATTTTTCACCCTGAAATATCTCCTTCAAATGCCAACTATCTAAACCTTTCAAGGACCACCCTTCCTATTGAACTTTCCATCATATTCAGGTCAGTATTAACTACTTCCTCCCTTATTGCATTGCCTGTGGTGAAAACAGACATCCCGTTCTTTTTTTTTTTTTCTTTTTTCCAGCTTTATTGGGTATAATTCATCTTAGTCTTTTATCTCCCAGTTTTTTCCTCAAAAGTTTCATTATTAAATTTCTAATTTCAAATGACAAAACTAAAATAGAATTACCTGCTATGTGGCCCCCCAAAATCCTAATCTCTGTAGTTTACAAGTAGATAAATATAAGAACTTTTTTAAAGTGATATTTTACTAACAATCCAATTCCACCAACAAAACAATTCCACTTTACTCGCCAGGGACAAAACAAGAGGCTTAAAAGATAAAGTTAGAAATGTTGCTTATTTATTTTGGTTGTTTTGTTTTGTCTTATTTTTGTCTTTGTTTTGCATAAGAGCATTTAACTTCAACTTCTTTGACCTCTTACAAACTACTAAATAAATTTCAAATTTCACCTATGAGCTTTTGTACTTGCATTTCTCTGCAGAGGAAAAAAAATGTATGCTTTCAATGCTAAAGATTTTGGTGTCTTTTTTTTTTTTTTGATGTCCAAATAACATATTAATTTTTTCTACTATAGTCTGTATATTAAATTGGTCACATCATAATCAATGTAGAGGATTTGAGTCATATTAAAACTATTTTTCTATAGTACTGAATCATGTAGGACACTATATATTATTCATTTAGCTTATCTATATGTCTGGTCTGTACATATCCCAAAATGTTTCTTCTTTTCAGCTTGATATATTCTTTGACTCTAATGTTTAACAGATAGTTTATTTGGCCAAATTTTGTGCCAAGTCATCTGTAGTGGACAATACTTTTTCTATTGATACCCACAGATTCCATTATGTCAAAACTTTTTTTTTTCATTTGTTCCATCATTTTCACAGTAAAAAAGGAAAATAAAGAAGAGGGCTACAAATTGTATTAAGTGTGCATTCGTGTATTTATTAACAATAGCTATCATTTGTTGAGTGTTACCTATGAGCTGTGAAATTTATATACACTTTTAATATTTAAATTCTATATATGGAAATATAGAAAATATTTGTAAATTATACATCTCATAAGGAATTAATATCCAGAATATATAAAGAGCTCCTATAACTCAACAACAACAACAAAATACAACAAATTAAAAATAAGGCTAAAGACTTTGTATTGGTTGGCTAGGGCTGACATGACAAAAACCACATACCTGAGTAACTTCAATAATACAAATTTATTTTCTCATATTTCTGGACACTAGAAGTCAAAGATCAAGGTGTCAGCAAAGCTGATTTCTTCTGAGGCCTCTCTCTTTGACTCATAAATGTCAATCTTCTCCCTTTATGGTCTTTCCTCTGCATGTTCATATGTGTGTCTCAATTTCCTTTTCTTATAAGAACACCAATCATGTTGAAATAGGCCCACCCTAAAGATCTCATTATAACTTAATTACCTCTTTAAAGGCCTCATCTTCAACTATGATCACATTCTGAGCCACTGGGGGTTAGGGCTTCAACATATAAGCAATTCAGTCCACAACAGACCTGAAAAACTTTTTTTCCAAAGACATACAACTGCCAATAGGTATATAAAACCATGCTCAACGTCACCAATTAATAAGAAAATACAAATCAAACCATAATGAAGTACGACTTCATACCTATTAGGATAGTGATTATCAAAAAAGCAGAAAGTAACAAGTGTTGGTGAGGAGGTGGAGAAAATGGAACCCTCAAGCACTGCTGATGGGAAAGTAAAATGGGGTGAACATTTGAGGAAAACAGTTGAGCAGTTCCTCAAAAAATTAGAAGTACAAATACCAAATGATCCAGCAATTTCACTTCTGGATGAAAGGCCCAAAAGGACTGAAATCAGGAACTTAAAGTGATATTTCTACCCATATTCATAGCAGGATTATTTACAAAAGCCAAAAGGTGAAAGCAACAGAGGTGTCAACTGATAGATAACTGAATAAACAAAATGTAGTATATACATACAATGGAATAGTATTCAACCTTACAAGGAAAAATCTGATACATGCTACAATATACACGAACCTTGACATTATTCTAAGTAAAATAAGTCATCACAAAAGAACAAATACTGTATGATCACATATATGTGATACCTAAAATGGTTAAATTCATAGGAACAGGAAGTAGAATGGACTGGGGTGAGGAAAAAATGAGAAGTTATTGTTTAATGAGTATAGGGTTTCAGTTTTACATGATAGAAATTCTGGAAATAGATGGTGATGATGGTTGTACAACATTGTAAATGTAGTTAACGTCACTGCCCTACTAAAAATAGTTAAAATGCTCAACTTTATGTTTATTTCATAATTGAAAAAACATTTAATCTATACAGCAAATTTAACAATAACTCAGCAAATATATATTCCTACTTGAATTTTTCTGATGAGGTAAGAGAGACTCAGAAAGGTCTCATTGTAAGAAGTAGAAGAACTAGATTCCAAATCCTTGTCTATCTCATATTAAAGACTTGCATGTTCAGATAGACCACACTTACCACACTTCCTCCATAAAGTTCAAATAGTTGCTGGAGAAAGTATTGAAAATTATAAGACACTTTGAAAAATAAAGGAGTCTATTGAGAAAGTCTGATGTATTGATGTTGTATTGATCATATGTGCTTTCTCTAATGACTTCTGGGCAGCAATGATGTAACCTCACCTGTACCAGAATAGTTTATCATTTCACAGAACTATTCCTACATAGTTTTATGTATCAGTATTAAAGAGAAAAAACACACTCCATTGTTGCTCATTCTCCTTTAGAAACCATTACTCGGTTTTCCAACCTTCCAGGTGAGAGGAGTTATTATTGAACTGCTTAGGAAAGTGAACTGCAAAAGATCCAATGGTTTGGATCTATATCTGAAATGCCAAGCTTTGTGCTTTATTTTTGTGCTAATAAGCCAGACTTCTCTAAGGCTCCAAGGTTAAACTCTTCAGACAAATTGTTTCTTTAGCCAACCTCTTCTGTTTATAGTTTATAAAATAAAACACCATCTGAGATACTAAGAAAATACAAATTAATAAAACACAGGACTAGAGTCTTATATCAGTGTGTAGAAGATTTATGCACATAAACTGCCAAACACAGGTTTTGAAACAGACCCTATAGACTTCCAGTTGCCATAGTAACTGCACAGCTTTACTGAATGTAAAGTATAAACAGATGAGCACATCTCAGGTAAATCATCAGTGTTGCCGTTGTTGGCCTCTGAGTGGCAGAAATAAGTAGTACATGCTGTCACTTTCTGAAATAAAATAATCATGATCATAATTTACACCCGTGACTTCTTGGTCTGTGAATATCTTCCCCTTAGAACCTTCTTTCAGTGCTACTTGACTAATTACTCATGAAGAGAAAGGTTCTAATGAATTATTAATAATTTTGTTATTGAAACAGGTTGGAGAACTATGCTGAAAACAGCAAATACTGTTAATATGGCAATCCTGCCAAATGCTTGCATTCTGTTCTCTCATTCTCTTGATCACAAGAGAAGGGGTGCAGTGGGGACTAAAACAACTTTTAGATGTGCAAGCGCTCCTCTGAGATGGTTGCAGGCTATTTCCAGAAAAAAATAAAAGGAAACAGCTTTAAGTTGCAATAATTTAAGGAAAGAAATGTTGGTGGGGACAGATGTTAAAGAGGTATAATCAATGAAATACTTGAACATAAAACTAATGGTCCTACCGTTGTTCTTTCTTTTTCATGATTATAAATACATATTTTTACTCAGAGTTTTAATTCCATATTTAGGCCTATTATAAAATATTTGGAAGAGATAATAGAAAATAAGTAACTCAAGCCCCTTTTTTGGAATGGGAAGAATAAAACCTGGAGTGGTAAAAATAACATATCCATGGTCAACTATTAGTTAATTCCACAACTAAGATTTAGATTCTGCAATCTAAGTATTTCTCCTTTAGAAACCAAATGGGGGGACACCTGAGTGGCTCAGTCAGTTAAGATTCCAACTCTTGGTTTCAGCTCAGGTCATGATCTCATGGTAGTGGAACCCCACATCGGGCTCCAAGCTCAATGCAGTGTCTGCTTCAGATTCTCTCTCTCCCGCTTCCTCTCTCTCTCAAATAAATAAAATCTTAAAAAAGTGGGGCGCCTGGGTGGCTCAGTAGGTTAAAGTCTCTGCCTTTGGCTCATGTCATGATCTCAGGGTCCCGGGACCAAGCCCCTGCATCGGGCTCTCTGCTTAGCAGGGAGCCTGCTTCCTCCTCTCTCTCTGCCTGCCTCCCTGCCTACCTGTGATCTCTCTCAGTCTGTCAAATAAACAAATAAAATATTTAAAATCTTAAAAAAGAAAGTAGAAACCAAATGAGGATATGGAATACTTATTCTTAATGCTATGAAGTTGTTAGAGAAAAGTATGTTTGATTTCCTGTTTGATCACGGGACCAAAACTGATAAATTTCCTAATTATTTCACTTACTGAGGAATACATTGTAGGACACACTTGCTAAAATATTAGCATAGAGTTTATGAAAGTATATGATAATAATAGAAAGACTAGAATGCATCCATTCAATAGTAGTCAATAGCAGACCCTCAAATCTTATGCAAAGACATTCTCCATGCTAATAAAATTGCTATCGCTTACTGAATATGTAATGAGCTTGTCATAGTGCTAAATACTTACATACATTAAAGTTTTTAACTGGGGCCTAAGTTTTAAAGTCAATTTTGGGTTCACATCTTTATCCCACTGATTATGATTATAATCTGGGGCAAGTTGCTTAATCTTTAACCTTAGTTTCTTCGTAAAATGAAGATGATAATAATAGCACTAACTCAATGTTCTTCAAAGGGTTATAATGAGATAGTAAATAAGATACCATGTAAAATATCCAGTTATAGTATTAGCAACATATAATCTTAGTAATTTTATATTATTATCACACTTAATATTCACATGATAGCAGAAGACTGATAGGATTATCCCCATTTCACAAATAAGAAAACTAAGACATAAAGGATTTAACTAATTCAGCCAGGCAGAAGAGACAAGGTATAAACTTTGAGATATACCTTGATCTATAATCTATGTTTTTAACTGCCACACATACTAAATAAATGTAGAATCAGATTTTGAGAACTGCTTATAGTTCCTATTCTTCCTCTCTAGTCTTGAGAAAGTCCTTTGGTCAATTCATGGTATTTATTAAGTTCCCACAATGCTTTAATTCTTTTCTAATTAGCAAAGGGATACAAAGAAACACAGTTCATGACCTAATGGAGGTTACAATTTATCTGAGAAGACAATGTGAAATAAAAGTTCAAGCATTAAACCACAGAGTCTCATCTCTAAGATTTAGGATTCTGTTACACAAAGCAAAGATTTAGGTGTATAGGCATCATTAGAGAAGAATTTATAGAATTAAGCTGAGTTTTAGGAAATGAATATATATATAAATATTCTTAAGGAAGAAAGGAAGATATGTTGAGAATAAAAAAAGAGTGAGGAAAGATGTTAGAGTGCTCATTGAAAGATAATTTGGACATGGATTTGAAAGTCCCAAATTATGGAGCTAGAAATGGGTAAACCAATGATGTAATTGACAGGAAAATTATAGAACTTAGAAACAAGTTTAATAATGTGAAGACAAAAAAAAAAAAAAACAAACAAAAATGGCTTGAAATGTTCTGAGACATGAATAAATGTCTCCATGTACCAGAGACAAAAGCAGAGAAACTAAAGAAAAACTAACTTGTATTGGGAAATAGGAAGATGTGTGGATGATATTTTCAGTTTAGGATTTACTCAATTTGAGAGGCTGCTGGAATAACTGCTGGCTTATACTGAACACAGTTGTAAAACAAAGAACAGCAACGCAGGTGATAGCCAAGACCTGGAAAAAACTGTAAATACTACAAATGTAATGATAATTAAAGACATAAGATAGGTTTTCTCACTTTGCAAAATGATTGATATCACCTTGGGAGAATACACTGGGTTGGTAGAGATGTTAAAAATAAGAACAGTCAAAATCCAAGGCAAACAAATCATAGTCAGAAAAGATAACCAGAAAAGTACAGTTTTTACAGAAGCCAAGGAAATTCCACCAGGATGTTAAGGATGATTAAAAATAGAGGTTTATTAAGGCCCTTCTTCTGTCACATCTGCACTCCCCATTCTTGAATCTGAAAACAGAGACTTAATGTGACTTTATACAGCTTAAGTTTAGGTTTCATAATTCATTGATAGTGTTTCTGTACTATCATCTGCAACCTAGGTCTCTGCTACATGGACAAATCTATTTCTTCATTTGTAGAACAGGGGAATTTATACAGTCCTTTGAAAAACTCACAGCAAGATACCTGGAAGATATTAGTTACTCAATAAATGGTAGTAATACTTATTTCTACTTTTACTAGAACAAAAAACAAAGGTGATTGGGGTGATTATATGACAAACAGGTAAAAGTCAGGTCTCCCTTGGCCAGGAATATTTTCTATGTCTATACTTAAGGTGGTTGAGTCAGCAAATATTTTATAGACCAAAAACAATCCCTACCCCAGCCTTAAAGGACATTGATATGCCATTGAATGCAGAGAGTACTACAATACTATCTCATATATACCCTTCAATATCCAAATGTACAATTAGTTGCAATGCCCTTCTCCATATGACATCTTCTCAGATGTATCTTCATTATTTAAGATTAACCTTAAAGACTTCTGAGAAGACTTCCTAGCCAAGGTAGACATTCAATTATTTTGTTCATGGGACCTTCTCACCCATTTTAATTAATAGTACTTGCCCTATGATTTGATATTGTTTAGTAAAGAGAATAACTCTAGCCCTCATTCTATGCTTAAATTTACAACAGACTTATTACATGTATATGTATGTATACGTGTGTGTGTGTGTTTCATGGAACAACAGTACATTCTCATAAACTATTTTCCATAAAAATACTGAGTTTATAATAGATGTTGTGGAAATATTGAGAACATCTTCTGTCAAGTATAAATTTCTCCCAAACTCTTCTCATTTCCACAGTTATTTCAACGAGGCAAATAATAATTTGCTGTATCACAAAACTGTTTTGAGAGGTACACTCATCCAGTACTATAAAGATCACACAGTATATCAGAACTATTTTAGACCAAATTATGTTTATTTTTTATGCAATGTACCCGGGTTTAGGTCAAACCAACTACTCACGCTTTTCTCCTTGAGTATGTGTTGAATTCCAAAACTGTGCTTCTTTTTACACCAATGATGTTCTGACTAGTTTTAATTATGAAAACAGGGATGCTTTTGCACATGACAATAAATTACTAAACTTAGCTAGCAATTACTAATTAGCCAATTAAAAGAATCAAATTTCAGAAGACCATTGAGCAACAAAGTGAATACTCCCTACATAAATATTTTTTCACTTATTCAGGGTTTTTTTAACTACCCGAAGAATAAACTTCAAAATTTTATGTATATTCCCTTTGACACTTAAGTTCAAGGTAAACACATATGGCTTGAAACCAATAAAAGCCAAGAAGCAGCAGCAACACTTGAACACATATAGTATAACTTCACACACACAACATACACTAGCTGCTCAAAAAAATCTTTGAGAAAAGTAAAAGATTATTTTTATATACACATTAAAGTGTTATATAATAAGTGATTTTATTAGCTTAAACTTGAAAGAGTAGCTTAAATTTGTTTTGTTTCCTTCATAAAATATGTTAGAACCAGAATGTTAAATAGAATTGGTTTTATAACAAAATTCATTTGAAAGACTTCAGGAAAAGACAGCAGAGTAGGAGGATTCTAAGTTCGCCTCATCCCATGGTTACAACCAAGTAACACCCACATCAGTTCAAATACTGAGAAAATGACCCAAAGACTGGCAGAAGAGACTCTCTACAGCTAAATGTAGAGAAGAGGCCACAGTGAAGAGGGAAGGAAAAGCAGAGATATGGTCAAGAGATAAACAGACAGCAGGGTTGTCCATGAGAGGGACAGAAACAAGAGGCACCAAGAGGGGAGAGAAAAAGACACTTACACCTAGCACCCCAGGAACAGGCCACAGGAAAGATTAACCCCCACAACATTTAGCTTTGAAAACCAGAATAGTCTAATAATCATTGTTCTTATAATCAGTGAGGCTTAACACCTGGAACTTTAAAAATCAGCAGGCTGGGCTCTAGCAGAGATGGGAGGGTGAGGGGAAACTGAGTCCCTGTACTTAAATGGACAGCACAACAAACAACCCCTTGGAGATACAGCATTGAAGCAGCAGTTTGAAAAATACCTGGGGTATACAGGAGGGAGATATGTGTACTAGTCTCAGAACCTGGGCTAGGGAGCAGGGATCTTTGGGAAGATTCACCAGGCATAAAGGAGCTGGCAGGCACCACTTCCCCCTAGCCTAGACACATGAACACCCATGGGAACCAGCATGGCACTGACATTTTTTTTTATACACCTAATGTGCTGATAGCACACCCTGCCCCTGCATTCTCTTGCAGATTTGCCACCTCTAATATGCCATTAGCCAGAGCCCTTCAAAGCAGTACCACAATCCTGGCAGTGTGCAGAGTGCAAGCAGCCCTGACAGGGGCCACATCCTACTCCAGAGTGATTCTTGCCTGGGGAAGAGGGTAAGATATCCACAGACATCGATCTGACTGCAATCCCTGCAGTGAATTGGGGGCAGACATCTGGTATGACTGCCCATCAGTGAAAGCTTCTCAGGGGAAAACACAGGGAAAGTGCCTTACAGTCAGTGTTAATGCATCTCAAGCAAACACCTGGTCTGCCTCAGCTCAGGACCAAGCCAGCCCGAGACTGGTCCACTAATAACACAGAATAAACCCAGCCTGCAACAGGCAAAGAGAGCCATTGCAGATGACTGGACTAAAGGCAAAAGTGGCTCAGCCATAACAGTAGGGCACACACAACATAGACAAGAGACAATCCTGAAGCACCAGATTCTGGTGAACAGGAGACATTACACTGTAGAGCACTACACAACCTCTTCACAGAGCCACTACTTTAAATAAGATATAGCTGACTTTCCTAACAAATAGAAACAGACACCAAGAATTAGACAAAATGAGGAGACACAGGAATAACTCTCAAAGGAAAGAATGGGATAAAATCACAGCAAGAGACTTCAATGAAATGGAGATAAGTAATACGCCTGATAGAGAATTTAAAATAATGGTTATAAAGATATTTACTGGACTTGAGAAAAGACTGGAAGACCTCAGTAAGATCTTAACAGAGACAGAAAACATCAAGAAGAACCAACCAGAGATGAAGAACTCAATAACTGAAATTAATGAAATTAATGAAATTAAAATAAACAAGATGGAATAGATAGCAGATAGGAGGAAGCATAAGAACAGATCATTGACTTGGAAGATAGAGTAATAGAAAGCAATCAAGCTGAACAAGAGGGGTGGGGAAGGACTTAGGGAATTCACTAATACCATCAAGCATAATAATATTCACATTATAGGGATCCCAGGAGAAAAAAGACAAAGAGGGCAGAAAATTTTTTTAAGAAATAATAGCTAAAAACTATTTTTAGGGAATCTGTAAAGGGAAACAGAAATCCACGTCCAGGAGGCAGAGAGAGACCCCAACAAAATCAACCCAAAGAGGTCCACACCAAGATACACAGTAATTAAAATGACAAAAAGTAATGATAAAGAGAAAATTTTAAAAGCAGCAAGAGAAAAGGAAACAGTACATACAAGGGAAACCCCATTATTTGCATTTAATATCCAGTGTGCATTACAACATGTGCACTCCTTAATATTCAGCACTGGGCTAACTCATGTCCCCATCTCCTCCCCTCCAAAACCCTTGGATTATAATGAGCACTGGGTGTTGAACACAAATAATGAATGATTTGTACATCACTCATTGATGTACAATGATGTACAATGAATGATTTGTACATCAAAAACTAATGATATACTGTATGGTGACTAATCTAATTAAAAAACAAACGAGGGAAACCCCATAAGGCTATCAGCTGATTTATCAGCAGAAACTTTGCAGGGGAAACTTTAAGGGGAAAAAAATCTATAGCCAAGAATACTCAGCAAGGCTATTATTCAGAATAGAAGGAGATATAGAGTTTCCCAGACAAGCAAAAGGTAAAGGAATTCATGACACTAAACCAGCCCCACAAGAAATGTTAAAAGGGAATCTCTGAGTGGAAAGGAAAGATCATAACTAAGAGTAAGAAAAGTAGGAAGTACAAAAGTAAAATCAAGTATATCCATAAAAAAACAGTCAAAGGATTCACAAAATAAAAGTATGTGCAGTATAACACCATATACCTAAAACCTGGAGAAGGTAGGAGTAAACAATGGGTTTAAACTTAAAGGCCATCAACTTAATATAGACTGCTACATGCATAAGATATTATATATAAACCTAACGGTAACCACATATCAAAAACCAGCAATAGGTATTCAAGAAACAAAGAGAAAAGAATCCAAGTATATCACTAAAGAAAGACAACAAACCATGAAAGACAGCAAGAGAAGAAAGGAACAAAGAAATACTACAAAAACAGCCATAAAACAAGTAACAAAATAGCAGTAAGTACATACCTATCAGTAAATATTTTGAATATAAATGGACTATATACTCCAATCAAAAGACTTGGATGACTGAATGAATAAAAAAACAAGACCCATCTATATGCTGCCTACAAGAGATTCATTTCAGACTTAAAAACACATGCAGATTGAAAGTGAAGGGATGGACAAACATTTATCATACACATAGAAATGAAAAGAAAGCTTGGGTAGTAATATTTATACCAGACAAATAGACTTTAAAACAAAGATTGTAACAAAAGACCAAGAAGGACTCTATATAATCATGAAGGGAACAATCCAAGAAGATATGATAATAGTAAATATTTATGCACCCAGCATGACAGAACCAAAATAAATAAAACTGCTAATAACAAATGTAAATGAAGTAATCAACACTACTACAATAATAGTAGGGGATTTTAACACTCCATTTACATCATCCAGATAGAAAATCAACAAGGAAACAATGGCTTTGAATGACACACTGAAACAGATGGGTTTAACAGATATAGTCAGAACATTCCAACCAAAAACAGAATACACATCCTTTTCAAGTGCACATGGAAAATTCTTCAGAGGAGATCACATATTAAGCCACAAAACAAATCCCAACCAGTTCAAAAAGACTGAAGTCATATCATTCATGTTTTCTGACCACAACACTATGAAACTACAAGTCAACCACAAGAAAAAAAAAATTTATGTATGTGTAAAGGCCACAAATACATACAGGTTAAATAACATGCTACTAAAAATGAATGGGTCAACCAAGAAATCAAAGAGGAAATCAAAAATGCATGGAGATAAATGAAAATGAAAACACAATGGTCCAAAATCTTTGGGGTGCAGCAAAAGCTGTTCTAAGAGGGAAATTCATAGCAATACAGGTCCACCTCATGAAGCAAAAAAAGTATAAATAAACACACTAAATTTACACCTAAAGGAGCTAGAAAAAGAAGAAGAACAACAACAAAAACCCAAACCAGTACAAAGAAGGAAGTAATAAAGATTAAAGCAGAAATAAACAGAATAGAAACTAAAATAATAACAACAAAAACAAACAAACCAATAGAACAGATCAATGAAACCAGCAGCTGGTTCTCTGAAAAGCTCAATAAACCTTTATCCAGACTCATCAAAACAAAAGCAAGCAACACCACAGAAATACAAATGATTTTAAGAGAATATTATGAAAAAAACATATGCCAACAAATTGGACACCCCAGAGGAAATGCATAAATTCCTAGAATTTTATAACTTCCCAAAACTGAACCAGGAAGAAATAGAAATTTGAATAGAGTGATTACCAGCAATAAGATTGAATAAGTAATCAAAAACTCCTGACAAAAGTCCAGGAACAAACAGCTTCATAGGGGAATTCTACTGAACATTTAAAGAAGAGTTAATAACTATTCTTCTTAAACTACCCCCCCCCAAAAAAATAGAAGACGAAAGAAAGCTTCCAAATTCAATCTATGAGGCAAGCATGACCCTGATACAAAAACCAGATAAAGACACTACCAAAAAGGGAACTATAGGGCAAATAAATCTCTGATGAATACAGCTGCAAAAATCCTCCACAAAATACCAGGAAACAAAATCCAAAAATACATTTAAAGAAATCATTCACCATGATCGAGTAGGATTTATTCCTGGGATGCAAGAACAGTTTGATATTTATAAATCAATGAACACAATATGTCACATCAACAAGAGAAAGGATAAAAACCCTACGGTCATTTTAATAAATGCAGGGAAAGCAATTGACAAAGTACAACATTCATTCACAATAAAAACCCTCAACAAAGTAGGTTTGGAGGGAATATATCTCAACATAATAAAGGATATACATGAAAAACTTACAGCTAACATCATACTCAACAGTGAAAACTGAGAGCTTTTCTCCTAAGGTCAAAAATAAGACAAGGATGTACACTCTCACCACTTTTATTCAACATAGTATTAGAAGTCATCGTCACAGCAATTGGACAACAAAAAGAAATAAGACATCCAAACTGGTAAAGAAGAAGTAAAGTTTCCACAATTTGCAGATAACATAAGACATACAGAAAACCCTAAAGGCTCCACCAAAAAACTACTAGAGCTGATAAATAAATTCAGTAAGGTCACAGGATACAAAATCAATATATAGAAATCTATTGCATTCTATACACTAATAATGAAGTAGCAAAAAGGAAATTAAGAAAACAATTCAATTTACAACTATACCAAAAATACTAAGATACCTAGGAATAAACCTAACCAAGGAGGTGAAAGACCTCTACTCTGAAAAGTATAAAACACTGTTGAAAGAAACTGCAGATGACACAAATGAATGGAAAGTTATTCCATGTGCCTGGACTGGAAGAAAAAAATACTGTTAAAGTGTCTATAGTACCCAAAGCATCTACAGATTTAATGAAATCCCTATCCAAATACCAAGAGCATTTTTCAGAGCTAGAATAAGCAATCCTAAGATTTGTATAGAACCACAAAACACCCCAAACAGCCAAAGCCAACTCCAGCAACAAAACTGAAGGTATCACAATCCCAGACTTCAAGATAAACCAGAAAGCTGCAGTAATCAAAACAGTATGGTACCAGCACAAAAACAGACACACAGATCAACAGAACAGAGTCCAGAAATAAACCCACATTTAAATGGTCAATTAATCTTTGACAAGAGAAACAATATGCAATAGTAAAAAGATAATTTCTTCAACAAATGGAGTTGGGAAAACTGGACAGTTACATGCAAAAGAATGAAACTGGGCCACTTTCTTATACCACACACAGAAACAATTGGATTAAAGACCTAAATGTGAAACCTGAGTCATAAAAATCCTAGAAGAGAACACAAGCAGTAATTTCTCTGACACTGACCATAACAACATTTTTCTAGATACGTCTCCTGAAACAAGGGAAACAAAAGCAAAAATAAACTACTGGAATTACATAAAAATAAAAGTCTTTTGCAAAGCAAAGGAAGCAATAAAAAACACTATAAGGCAACTTAGTAGATGCGAGAAGATATTCACAAATGACATATCCAATAAAGGGTTTGTATCTAAAATATATAAAGAACTTATACAACACAACAGCACAAAAACAAATAATCTGATTAAAAATGTCAGAGGACCTGAGCCTGAGTAGACATTTTTCCAATGAAGACATACAATTGGCCAACAGACACAAGGGAAGATGCTCAACATCACTCATCATCATGGAAATTCAAATCAAAGCCACAATAAGATATCACCTCACATCTGTCAGGATGGCTAAAATCATAAACAGAAACAAGTGTTGAGGAGGATGTGCAGAAAAAGAAACACTCATGCACTGTTGGTGGGAAGGCAAACTGATACAGCCACTGTGAAAACAGTGTGGAGATTCTTTAAAAAATTAAAAATAGGATTACTATACGATCCAGTAATTCCACTACTGGATATTTACCCAAAAAGTATGAAAACTAATTCAGAAAGATATACGCATCTCTATGTTCATTGTAGCATTATTTACAATAGCCAAATTATGGAACCAAACCAGTGTCCATCAGTGGATGAATGGATAAAGATGTGGTATTGAGGCGCCTGGATAGTGCAGTTGGTTGAGCACTCTTAGTCTTGGCTCTGGTTGTGATCTCCTAGTGGTGGGACCAAGCCCTGCATTGGGCTCTATGTGCTCAAGTGTGGAGTTTACTTGAGTTTCTCTCTCCCTCTCCGTCTGCCTCTACCTATCGTGTACTCTCTCTCTCTAAAATAAATATTTTTTTTAAAAAAGATGTGTTATACACCTATAATGGAATATTACTTAACCATAAAAAAGAATGAAATCTTGCCATTTACAACAACATGGATGGATCTAGAGAGTATAATGCTAAGTAAAATAAGTCAGTCAGAGAAAGACAAATGCCCTATTTCACTCATATGTGGAATTTAAGAAAAACCAAATGAGCAAAGGAAAAAAAGAGAGAGAGAAAAACTATGAAGCAGACTCTTAACTCTAAAAAACAAACTGATGGTTACCAGAGGGAACCTGGGTGGGGGGATGGGTGAAATAAGTGAAGGAGATTAAATACCATAATTAATACTGAGTATTGTATAGAATTGTTGAGTCACTGTATCATACACCTGAAACTAACTTAACACTGTATGTTAACTATAATGTAATAAAAAAAAATCTTTAAAGATAAATTCAGTTAAGGTATCTACAGATGCTCCCTTTCATAAACAGAAGAGATAGAATATAAATACTGTGATTTAGGGGACTATCTTAGTTTAAGGCCAGTTAAAAGAGAAAGCATGTCAAGTTCTGATCATCCCCTAAGGCTGAATACCAATGGTTTGCAGATTAAGCTTTTCTCTGTGTTGAAGACTTGAGTTCAAATGCACATCTGTACTTTCAAAGCTCTGGTCCACTTAAAACTTTAAGAAATGGTTTCTTCTAGTTTTTTTTTTTTTTTTACAAATACTAGAAAATAAAAATATAAAGTATGTATGTATTTGGTTTTGTCAAAACTTCTTAAAATTTAGAAAAGTTCCGATACATGTTTTATTTCAAATATCTCTCAGCCCCTTTCCTCTCCCATGCACACCCCAAGAAATGATAAAATCTAACTTTTCTCTAGGAAGGGAAATATTTGTCAAAAAAAAAAAAAAAAGAAATCTTAGAAAAGTAATTAAGTCTTGGATACAAAGAAATGTGTGTACATAGTTACAAGACTGACTAATCTTTTATTTCTCTTCTCATCAGCCTTAAAGACACTCTATAGTAATATATGGAGCTAGTATCTGTGTGTAATAGGTACTTTTTATGGAAATCAACAAATGCAAAACCTCCCAAGGATGCTTTAGAAAATGTAAATCATATTTTTGCAGGTCTCAATGTACTTGGTTGAATCACAGTATTAACCTCTTAATGACAAAAGAACATTATTGTAGAATCATTGTGCTGGGAATAAAAAGGAAGGATGAATGGGGGAAGGTATCACTAATGATAAAATTGACTACAAATGTATAAATTATGATTACAGTAATGGACATTTGCCTAAGACAAGCAGATAAATACCCACCACCTATAAAATGAGCTCTTCTATTTATAACTGTTGGTGCAGGCTTTAAAACTTCCTACCATTTCTGAAATCAGATATTGTCACACAATCTCTCTGCATAGCATTTAATAGGTATTCATCTAACATCCTCAGCCAGAGAACATTACCTAACAACGAAGCACTGTGAAATGCTAGTTTGTGTTTAGAGAATATTTAACCCACCAGAATGGAAACTTTTTGGAAACAATTTGCTCTACTATATATTCCCACAAGTTTGTAGATTCCTACAACTTTATATCACATGGCAACAGAAATTACTCTGCTCTTCCTAAAGTAAATGTGGCTGTGGCTCTTAATCAGCATCTTTAAAAGCCTAAGCCTGGCTTATATATTTATAGATGCAGACATTCTAAAGATACCATAGGTTAAACTGGATAAGCCTTGTCAAGGGACTCTGTAGCTTTTGCTATATATGCAGAACCCATAAGAATGTGCTAATGCCATTATCAAATGCAGCCCTATCGGTCCTAAACACTTGGTTTGGCATTTTGATAGTAACATTTTAAAGAAAGTGGGCAAAATAGGATTCTACTTCATATTGCAAATGTATAATAAAGAAGCTTCTCTTACTGGTTTAGCAAGTGAGAAAACTTGATGAAATTTGTAACATAAGAAACATAAGGATGGTATCTATCATAAATTCTCACAGGGGGAAATGAACTCTTTAAATAGCTGATTCTGAATTTATGCTGCTATTCCAATTAAGGGGCTGTCCATTACATGACTATTTCACAAGTGATATTTAGGGGCTTTGCAATGTTAATACAGAAAGATCCCAGCACTACATTCTACTGAAACTCAAGCTTATTCCAATAAGGAAATTATAAGGAAACCCTTTTTCACAATTTATGGAATAAAAGAGCAAAACTCCCTTCCACTGAGAAGGAATACTATTCCGATATAGTGGTAGAAATGGAACTAAGGAAGTTAGAAAATTGTAGATAATCACTTTACCACAACAAACCTGTCTTCACTCACCAGCCTACTTTTCTGCATTCCTGCTTGGCCTTTCCACTGTGCCTGTTTACCTCATGGCTCTTCTTGCTTCTTGCTAAAATTAAGAATTGAGGAAAAGGTGTTTGATGATTTTTAAATCTCTTTCTCACCGATATGTTTAAAAAAACAAACAAACAAAAAAAAAAAAAAAAACAAGCACTCATTTGAGAGTTGGCAGTTTTCCTATATCCCTCAGCAGTTTGTTGGGTAAGTGCTCTTGGAAGCCCCATAACAGACGAGGAAGCAAGTCCAGAAGAACAAAGAGGTTTGCCCAAATTACACGTTGAGCACAAGGCACCAGTACATTGCCATTCACCTTCTCTGAAATCACATCTCATGTTCCTCTCACACCACTATTTTCTCCCCTCAAAGGGATGGTACGACAGAAGCAAGAACACTTGGTGTGGCTTTTCTTGTGACCAAAGTTCTAAAGAAATGAAAACCTGCAAAGGTAACCCCATATTACCCTATGGAAAGTACCTCCTTCCCATACTAGAACCTAGTGAGAGTTTATTAATTTTGATTTGTTCACATGTACCCTATATTACTGAAGAAAAGATCTAGGGAATTTGACTAATAATGTTGAGAAAAGGTAGATGCTAGTATGCTGAAACGAAGTTCAATAGCATCTTTTTGTAGCTAGAAACATTTGATTTAGTTTCCAAATAATACTAATTTATGCAAGAAAATATGACATATTGTATATTACTGAGGAAAATGCACATTTATAACCTACAACACTGTATTTCGGAATAAAAGACATATTTTAACATGCCTTAGTCCCTCCCCCACAAAAAGAATGCATCATTTCTGAAATAAAACCATCTAGGAAGATAGGATAATATATCAAATAATGCCACAGACAGGGACTTTATGTTCAACCATCCAATTTCTGCACCAACTCAAAGAAAATCTTTAGCCTCTCTGTGGCATACATAAAATGAAAGCAAGTGTTTTCTCACTTACCCACTAAAGATACCACTTGGGTACTTCTAAATAACATTGGATCTCAGAATGCAGGCTGCTTATAAATATATACCAAGGATTATTAATCTTATTTTAAGCCAATACTATCAAACAACAAAAAGGGAAAAAATACTCAGACTGAACTCATCTGTAATTCACACCACAGCAAGTAGTTATTACAGCCCATATGGAGTGATGATCACCCACTGCTGAAAGTTCCATGAAAGTGTGACAAGGTGACACACAGGAGTTAAGTGTTGTATGCTAGGTGGCGGCTCACTTCATACCAGGGTAGAACTTGCTATTTGAAAGGGATGTACAGAAAGCCCACTAGCAGACAGGGGTGAAAACTGCAGAATCAAACAAATGTTGCTGATTCAAAGTTGTTCTCCTACAATAACAACCAGCACCAAATGAGTTGCCGTGGTGGAGAGCAAGCTGTGCTCAGAGACTAATTGCTACACTTGTTAGAGTGTGCAAGAAGGTGTTTATTTGTTTTACATGTGTTTGGTGCCAAGACATCCCGGGGATCTGGAGCTGAAGTGGAAACAGAATGACAGTGTTTAGAAAACTAAACACAAAAACAAAAGGGAAAGAGGATTTTTTTTCCCTGAAAATGACTTACTTGAGCATTAAATGTATAAAAACCTTGAGGCTCTTATCCTGGGTGATTAATTCTTTAGGCTCCTTCACATCAACCCATGGGAACCCAAGCTGGAATGGAGTGTATTAAGTCTGAGATGCTTTGATGTTGTGACTTGTATTTAGATGGTGAATTATTCAAAGCAGGGAGGATCAATCTAAGAGCTACCAATAGAAATAAAAGGGAATGAACTCAGGAAGAGGAAGGAAGTAAAGCACAAAATGTGGGTGTTCAAACAGTTCCACCTGAATGGCAACATTTAGAATATGTACTACAGGAAATTTGCCACACTGTATCCTTCCAGTTTCAGAAATAATAACTTGATTTTGATTGACATTTCTAAAGGTTTAATGATGGAAATACTACTGATCAACTTATTTTTCTTCGCTCATACTTCATAGGTCTCCAGAGTCTTCCTTTGGACAGAAATTTGCTACTCTAAATATAAGCCTCAAATATTTCCAGAATATAATTAACAAGTAAGTTAATTCCTCCAACCAATGAACATGGTAAATATTAAAAATATTATTGTTACTTATTATTTTTCTTCAAATATGCAGAGATATCTGAGCACCAATTAAACTCAAAAACAAATGTGATATGTTTATATTTTTCACAAGATTAGCATATTATGTGGATTATTTTAAATTATCTTAATTTTTAAAATTAAGAGGCCAGGCATGCCCCAAGCTCCAGTGTCAGATGAACCAGGACCTGCTCCCAGCCCTCAGGCTACCCTTACAGATGGAATCCCAAAGGAAATTGATAGAGATGGAGATGGAGACTAGAAAAAAAGCTCCAGCTAAAGGAGAGCTCAAGAGTCAGGACGTCTCAGATTTAACAGCAATTAAAAGGGGAGACTCATCATTACTTACCCCTACAGCCAAAAAAAAAAAAAAATGAAAATAGATACCAAAGGAAAAAAAAAAAAAAGAAGCAAATAGTAAAGATAAGATTTAAAAGACGTAAATCTTGGTTTCTTCTTTTTCTGAGGACCAATATGAAATGTATCACTGGTCAGCTTTCCCCTTGGCAGCCATAAAAAGGCTGATCCAGAGGCATCTGCGTGGCTCAGTTGGTTAAGAGTCTGCCTTTGGTTCAGATCCTAATCCCAGGGTCCTGGGATCCAGCCCCCTGAACCTCCCACCCCAGGGCTCCTGGCTCAGCAGGGAGTTTGCTTCTCCTCTCCCTCTGTCTCTCCTCCTGCATGGTCCTTCTCTTGCTTTCTCTCTCCCAAATGAATGAAATCATTAAAGAAATGAATAATTAATTAATCAATGGCTGATCCAATCCATCACTGGCACCTGTGTCTCAGAATGTTGTTATTGCTGTCTGGTATTTCTAGGGTTTTCACCGTGGAGTTGGTAGAAGCAGCACTGGATGTGTGTGAGAAATGGGGAGAAATGCCACCACTACAACCCTAACATATGAGGGAGGCTATTCAGAGGTTAAAGCAAAGGGGCAAATCCCAACTCAAAGCACAAAAAAATTATCTTAGAGACCAAAGCCTACAAAGGCCTCATACTAAAGAAAGAAATACTGGTTCCAGACTCCTTCCTATTGCATGAGACTTTTGCTCTGGTGCTTTAATATCTCAGCCCTGTAAGAATTCCATGATGGTTTTACTGTTTTTCTCAGAACTCTGATATTCATCATATCTAAAAAGCATGCAGCCTGTTTCATACTTGCCTTGACTAAATACTGGGGCCTCTTTGGGCATTCTGAGGCATTCAACGGTCTCTTGCCTATCTGGAAGAAAAAAGATGCATAGGCCTTAAGCATCTTCTAGACAGGGAAGTAGCTTTTTCAGAGAGAAAATATTTCACAAAGAGCTTTGGCATTGTAGCATGAAGTTGCTATGACTTAGGTTATTTCTTCCAACTGTTTAAGTAGATGAAACAACCAGAAACTTTTGACTTGTGATAGTCTACAATGAAGAACATGGTAATAGCAAGACTAGTGGAAAAGTTTATCCCTATAAACATATAAAGTTCTCTTATGGATTTTAGTGAGTGATCGATCATTAAACTGTTTTCCAACTTGCAAAAAAAAAAATAAAGTAAAATAAATAAAACTAAGAAATAATATGAATAATATTTATTATATACCATATATCATTTGGAAGTACCTGTTTTATATAAACTATCACAAAAAAGTAATCAGAGTTTTTCAAGTTCCCTTTATTACCTCAAAAAAAATTTTTTTAAGATTTTATTTATTTTATTTAACAGAAAGAGATCAATCACAAGAAGGCAGAGAGGCAGATAGAGAGAGAGGGGAAAGCAGGCTCCCCTCTGAGCAGAGAGCCCAATGCGGGGCTCGATCCCAGGACCCTCAGATCATGACCTGAGCCTAAGGCAGAGGCTTTAACCCACTGAGCTACGCAGGCACCCCTACCTCAAAATTTTATACAAAACCTTTTTACTTGGTTTGATACTCCTTCTCTCTTGTATCTCTCTTTCTTTCTCTTTCTCCCTCTCTCAGGTATATATCATCAGAGAGGAGGAAGTAGTAACCTTCATTTTTCATACAAGGACACTAATGCAAATCTATACTCACTATAGATTAAAAACTTCATTTTAATGTCAATTACTTTCTATTTTCCACAGCTTTCTGCCACATATAGTGTGAATGGTTCATTAATGTGTAGTGAAAACATATGCCAAATTGGGATTCATGCAAATCACCAACCCTACACAAAAAGAAAAATTTGTACCCATAAAAATCTAACAATTCCTCCAAGATTCAATTTATATTTAACCTTGAAACTCTACTCATGTGGTCTTCAAAAAAGTCATCAAGAAGAGGTATGGTTTTTGCCCTAATAAAAATTAATTTCATGCTTTTTCACATATAAGGGAACATAGTTTGCAAAATAGCCTTATGGCAAGGAATTAGCTTTTGTCTCTGGTTTAAGGCAAAATACATCAAATAAGTCAACCACATATTATTAGCCCAACTATTACAACTATATACGAGTTCTTCTGCCTCACTGAAGTTCCAAAACTAAAAAAGAACCAGAAAAACCAACAAATGAACCTGTATGTATAGGAATGTGTGTGTATTAATATGTGTGTATATTCTGATCTAATGCCATAGTTCCCCCTTGCTTTCCATATTTTCTATTTGCATCTCTATGTTATCTGCACCCCCAAAAACACACACCCAGGCACTCAGCTCCAAGAGCAGGAGTGTCACTCAGAGAAATACTTGCAGCCATCTCACCAGCTCCATAGCGCTGACTCAGAGATTTTGTCTGGGTAAAGAACAGACTGTAAAACAGATGGCTGCTGATCTCTTCCCAGAGGAACTGACTTCATTTGCAACTGCATATGGAAAAGTTTAAACCTGAGGGTGCTCTCAAGAATAATGGAGGTTGCAGTTATGGAAATGAATAAAATAAACCTTATTTAAAATGGAGATGGGAAGCCAGAAGGGGGAGCTCTCATGCCATACCATTCCTTGTAGTCCTTTGCAGAACCAACAGGAAGAGGCACATTTTGCATTTCAAAAAGGAGGAAGCCTATATTTTACCAACCAGGAGGAGGAGGAGGGGGGCGGGGGAGGTGAAGGAAGAAAGGAGGAGGAGGAGAAGGAAGAAAGATTTTCTCTTTGCCCAGCAACAGCCCAGCCAATGAGAGACTTACACAGCTTAGCCAATGAAAAGCCACTACACTTCAAACTCCCAGTTTACTCCAATGGACTTTCAATTACAACAGTTCCTCTTAACTCCCATTTCCTCTATAAGAGAGAATTCCCCTCCTTGCTCTCTGAATCTGCTTGTTTTGCCATAGCTTGCAGGTCCCTAACTATAATTCCTCTACTATACCTAAAGAAAGCCATTTTGCTAGTAAAATAACTGGCTGTTTTATTTTTAAGATGAAATGGTGAAAGAAGATTCAAACATGAGGACATTCATGAAGATACAGCCTAGACCATAGATGCTATTGCACAGGAGATAACTGGGAAATAAGACAGCTGCAAAAAAACCTTCTGGGGTCAGAATAAGTATCAAACACTGACCTCCAAAACTATTCTATCCATGGAAAGAGTCACAATTTGATTTGTTAGTTGGTAAAGGAATGTATGCTCCAGCATATTGTTGTAAATAAAGCAATCAACTGGAAATCAGTGGAGTGTAATAGGTGGGTGGGATCAAAAAAAGAGTGGAACAGAATTATATCAATCCCATTGTTACAAGGATGACTGTGGACATATCCAAACGTATGCCTCCATGAAAAGCAACTTCAGAGGTTTAAAATTGGGAGGTGAGGACAACAGACTACACTTCTATAATCCTGTCACTTACTAAACAAATGAACAAGTAAATAACAGTAGTGGCCCTGGGACGGAAGAGGATACCCAGAATTGTTACAATGTATTATCTAAAATGTTCAGTTTCCAAAAAGGAATTATGAGGCATGCAAAGAAACAAAAATATGACCCAAACACTGGGGGGCAAAAGTACCTATGATAGTGACCAGACCTCAGATTTAACAGGAAAAAATTTCAATGTGGCCATTATAAATTTGCTCCCAGAACTAAAACAAAGCATGATTAAAGAAATAAAAAGATATATAATGATAATGTTGCATCAAATGAATATCAATATCAAAAGAGATTGAAATTATAAAAATAAATAAAATAACCAAATGGAAATTATGGAGCTAAAAAGTACAATAACTAATATAAAAAAAAGTTACAGGGGCTCAACAGATATAAAATGTCAGCAGAAAGAATTAACAAACTTGAAAATAGTTGACAGAAATTATGCAAGACTAACCAGAGAGGGGAAAAAAATGAAGACAAATGAATAGGGACTCAGAAATGTGGAATGACATTAAGAACATTAAAATAAATATAAGAATATCAGAGCAGAGAAAAAAATGAGAAAAAATATTCAAATAATGGCTAAAAACTTCTCAAATTTATTGAAAAATTATTGCCTACACGTCTAGAAAGGTCAACATTCTCCAAGTAGAAACACAAAGATCCAGAAACAGATATACCCTACTAAAAATGCTGACAAAGAGAAAATCTTGAAAGCAGCAAGAGAAAAAAATAATATCACTTAAATGAAACTCCAATAAGATTAACAGCTAAAAAAACTCAGCAGTAATCAAAAGGCAGTGGTTAACATATTCAGTGTTCAAGGAAGAAAAGTCAACTAAGAATTCGATATCACGCAAAACTATTATTCTCAAAGGTGAAATGAAGATTTTCCTTTTTTTTTAAATAAATGGAATGTTTATTTCTAGCAGAACTGCCTTGCTGAAAGCACGTAACTACAGATGGTAATTCACATTCATAACAAGAGTCACAGTAGGTGTAATTATATAATAAAAGAAATTACTACTGCATATTTTTTAAACTTTCTTCTTACTCTTTCTGTTTTCTTCTTTTCTCTCTTAACTGATTTTAAAAACCAGTTGTTTAGGGGAGAGGAAGCAAGATGGCGGAGGTGTAGGAGGCACAGAGAGCACTGGGTCCCAGAAGTCCAGCTAGAAAGGCAACAAGCCATTCTAAAAGCCAGCAAACACAACAGGACAGAGAAGAGAATAAGAACAACAATTCTAGGAACAGAAGATTGACCACATTCCAAAAGGTAGGACGTGTGGAAAAAGTGAATCCAAAGCGTCGGGAGCCGCAGAGCCGCGGAGCACAAAATCCGGAACTTCTAGTCCCCTCCGCTGAGGGACATCGCTCCGGAGACTAACCAGGGGTTCAGCCCTGGCAGGAACAGTGTGGTTTCAGGACCCGTGGGGTCACCAAGGGACCAGGGGAGCCTGAGTGCA
>CM053615.1:37766998-37810588 GCA_028646535.1 Procyon lotor | reverse complement strand
TGGAATACTATGCAGCCATCAAGAGAAACGAAATCTGGCCATTTGCAACGACGTGAATGGAACTGGAGGGTATTATGCTAAGCGAAATAAGTCAGTCAGAGAAAGACAATTATCACATGATCTCTCTGATATGAAGAATTTGAGAGGCAAGGCGGGAGTTTGGGGGGGTGGGGTAGAGAAATGAAACAGGAAGGGATGGGGAGGGAGACAAACCATAAGAGACTCCTAGACTCAAGGAATGACCTAAGAGTGGCTGGGAGGCGAGGGGTGGGGCGGGTAGAGATAGGGTGGCTGGGTTGTGGACATTGGGGAGGGTATGTGCTATTAAGTGCTGTGAAATGTGTAAGCCTGACGATTCACAGACATGTACCCTGGGGCAAATAATACATTATATTTTAATAGAAATTTAAAAAATAGGAAAAAATGGCACAGAGGCAATCTTTAAAAAAATAATTGCTGAAATTATCTTTAAAAAAAAATCGGTACAACCATACACTGAAATACTAAGCAGTTATTTCTAAAAGGGAGGAAGGAAAAGACAAGGAATCTCTTTGAGTTTGATAATGGAAATATACAATATACAGTATACATTGTTAAATGAATAAAACAAAGTGCTATCTTTCAAATCATATGAAAGGAGGGTGAGGATAAGAATAAAATATAATACCTGTTTGCTTATATTTACATTAAAAAATTGTGGACGTATACCAAAGAAATTAATAAAGAGGACTAAGGAGCCAAGACAGTTATGTTTTACTATATGTCTTTTTACTTTTTTAAAACAAGTACATTTTTAAATGGGAGTAAAACTCAATTAGTTATATATTTCAATGAGCTAAAATGGTAGTCATTGCCGAAGAGGCTTTACAATCCAAGCATTTTTTTTTCCAAGCATTTTTTTTTTTTTGCATATTTATTTACGGTTTGACCTTCTGCTTCAAATTTTTACAAAACTATATAACTCTCTCTATAGAAAGTAAATGTAATTTTACCTTTTGATCTCCAGATTTTGGAAAATAACATCTCCATCTCAAAGCCCCAGCAGTGACCAATGCTATCAACCTTACGTGTATCTGACATACATCAAAGTCTCAGCCAGGAAGTTAATTTTAAATGGCTCTATATTTGTAGAGGGGACAGGCAAAGCATTTCAAAAGGGGTCTAGGATGTGGTTTTATGTTTTTGACATCAGCCCACCAGGTTTGCCTGTCAGGGGTAATGTGTGTGAAAACGTTTTATCTGGTTCTGACATTCTCGAAATGATTGCATCAGTAGTCCCTCTGGAGGACCAAATGAAAGCTTGTTCAACTAGAACTTGAGGCAATGACAGTAGCAAGCCTCTGGCAATTCCTGCTCTTGGAATGTTAAAGGTCATTGTTAAAATTTATAACATATTATCTAACATTAACACTTCTGCTGATGTATTCTCAAAAAATTTCCACTTTGATCTCCCTGAATTAAAGTTTGTTTCACAGTCTGGATTCTTCAGCACGTCTCTTCACAACAAGCACGAACAGAACAGTCGATTCATTGGAATATTTATCCAGACACATCTACAGGTTGTGAATTAGTTGGTCCTTCGGTTCTGAGCACAGGTGACATGCCAGACTTTAAAGAAACGATTATTTTTGTTGTGACTCTAATTGTAACTGATTTGGTGGGTTTTACCCTAACTGCTCCCACATGGCATTTTATAAAGAAATGTGTCAGTGTAGAGAGAGCACAACTACACACACCATTAGCACCATCAGCAGCATTAATGTGACGGTTTCTTTTCATTAAATAACAAGAGAAGTAGCAGAACATACACAATCTCTTAAACTTTTATTTGTCCCCCAGAGGTGGTTGAGCTTAGAACAGGCAGATCTATATTGCATGCAACCTGGAAAGGCTCCAGAGAAGGAATCTAGCTTCCCAACCCTCTGCATACAGGAAAAGAGGACAAAACAGTACTGCAGGCAACCCATAGGTTACCAAAAACCAACAGCGGCTTCCTGGTAAGAGAAGCAATCTTATTAGAAATGATGGGTAGGGGAGGGGCCCTTCACCTCTAGCATAGACCTTTCTCTTGTACTAACTCAGAGCTGCTGCACCAAGCTTCTTGCTAAACTACCCAGAGATGGGAAGAAAGGCACTTCCATGGCTATCTTGGACCATTTCTCTCCTCAAAATGCCTGGAGCATATGAACTATATTGTATGCAACAAAGCACTGTATAGGCAGTCTTGAGAAATGTGGACATCTCAGTCAGGGCCTAGCCCTTCTCTGCTGTCCACCTTTCTTAGCTCATAGTCCTGACTCTTAGACTAGGAATACCTTCCGTTCTTCCCATGTGAAGCCCCCCTTTGCACTTGGGCAAGAAACATGCTTATACCTGCTCAGCACAATATCCTAGACCCAACAGGCATTCGATAAATGCTTATTATTGGTTATGAAGAAAGTACTCACTTATATAAAGCTCAATTGATAATTATTTCAATGCTCTTCTCAGTCATCTTTCGATTAATAACATTGTTCAAGCTTGAAAATTTTGAAAAAAGAGCATTTGATATGGCACCATTTAAAAAAGGAGAGGTGGCAAATACCAACCAGGTTACCTGGAGGAATTCTTATGTATTTGAGTACAAATGGAATAATAATGCATTTAATAATAATAACTATCTCTTTTGCTTTTATTTATGTTGGGAAATAGTAACTTTATGTGAATTAGCGGCTTAGTCTGCTCTAGGAACTGATTCTCTATAAATACAAATAATAATATAGTCTTTACCTAATTCTATTTTATAAGAAATGGGAGGGAAAAACACCTATTAAATGGGCCAGGATGCTTTCCTATAGTTAAAGCAACTCTTGGTAACAATAACAATGTGTTTTGTTTCTAGATATAATTTGGTGCTTTATTATTGCTTGCCAATGTGATAAAACAGTTGGGTGTGCTGGCTCTGCTTTAGCACATTTATTGCATTATTATTCAGCAAGAAAACAGAACTTTCTTGGTAGGCAAACAATTGTATCTGTGTATTTTCTTTATCAGGATACTTAATTTGGACCTATTTTAAAATATAATCTAAGTGTGGTTTTTAAAACGTTAGTCTAAATATAATTATATATATAATATTTACCCACTAAATTTTTAAAATACACTTATATTTACACTTATATATATATACACAAATGCTCAAATACACACCCATGTATATATACATATATATGTACATGCTAATCTCTATATATACATACATACCCATATCTGTAAACATGTATATACATTAAAAAGAGTGACACCATAGGAGAATGTCAACTAGTTTTGTAGTTAGACTGATAGAGCCTTAAGTTTGAGTTTTATTATACACACTAGTTAGGACAACTTGGGAGAATTATTTAACCTTTCTCAGGCTATTTGCTCATTTATAAAATTGGGACAAGTACTCTCCTCAACACATTTGAGAAGATTAATGCAATGGAATGAAATGTCGAATATAAAGTGCTTAGCACAGGTCAGGCGGCATCCGCCTGAGGCAACAATCAACAAGGAACACTAACACAACCCTGGAATACATTGGAAATATGGGATGAATTAAATCCAGATTCCGAAAAAAGGTTTTTGATGTAACTGGACACTTGCGAATTCCAGTTCCCATAGAAGTAGACAGTGCCCTCAAGTGGAAGTTCTAAAAAGCATCCTTAGAGAATGGGCCCCTTTGAGCCAGATGAAAATGGCATAGTACAAGTGGAAAGACACCCCAGGTTAGAGAGTCACCAGCTGACATGGCCTCAGGCATCAGATTGGAAAATCTGAAGCACAGGGCAGTGTGGCCTAGTGCTATTTTCCAGGAACAAATGACTAGTTTTATGATCTAAATTGTAATTCTTTTTTTTTTCTGAAGATTTTATTTATTTAAAAGAGAGCGAGCTAGCACAGAGGAACAGTGAAAGGGAGAAGCAGACTCCCGCTGAGCAGGGAGCCCAACGTAAGGCTCCATCCCAGGACTCTGAGATCATGACCTGAGCCGAGGGTACACACTTAACCTACTGAGCCACCCAGGTGCCCCTAAATTGTAATTCTTAAATTAAAAAAAAAAATCATGGGTTTTATTTGCAGGTTTAATGCTGTTCCTTGTTGAAGTGATGCAGATGTGTTGTTTCCTATTTCTTTAATCTACCTCCCTCCACACTCAACAACTCTCTGAGCTAGGTGGTATTGTTATCATCTCAATTGTCAGACAAGGCAACTGGAATGTTAAAAAGTCAGTACGTTGCCCAAGACAGGTCAAACAAGAAGTAACAAAATCAGGAATTGACCCTTAGAATCTTGCTCTTAGTTTTGATGTCAATTAGCTTTACAGTTCAGAAAACCAGAACAGAAAGCTGGAGAAAGAAAAAAAATCCCCCAAATAATAGGAAATGTTTTGCTAACAGAAAAGATGGAAGAAAGAAATTTCAAATACAGTCTAAACAAAATGTGACACTCCCCCACCGCTGTCCAAGGGAGGTGTTTCTTTTCCCATGGTGTGAACGACGAAAGACTACATCAGACACAACCGCAAACAAGTTCAATGCTGTGGTTAATTAGTTTATAGAAGAAGTCCTCTACTTGGAAGATAAGAATTCCATTTTTATTGATCAGAAACAAGTTTCTAACTGCCAAAATTAAATAAATACTAAGTATGTATTTTTAAAAATCTGATTTAAAGGACTCCATATTAGTCATCTGTGCCCTTACATTCCTGTTTAGGGCCCACCATACAAAAGTTATTTAGTGAATGTTCATTTCCTGCCACCCTGCTTTTCCTCTAAGATCATTTCTGTATTTATCTACATAGCCCAGAATATTGTTGTGTACATGTTGCTTATTGAATTAAAAATCAATTAACACTTATGCATGAACGAAGAACCACTTTCTGGCTGCTCAGTTCCCGAACTCCTGGGGATATATTTAATACTCTTTTGCTACAGAAGGAAAAGACAGGGGGGAAATACTTCTTGCTTGTTTGGATCCACTACCAGAGAAACAGTGGGATCCAGTGGAAAAAGCACAAAAGTAATTCCTTAATTTCCATCATGAACTCAGTCTACAGAATTAAAATTAGTGATCTCATGATAACCCTAATCACTCTCCTATGTCTGAAAAAGTATTTTTGTATTGCATGAATAAAGTGTTCTTCCATTTTGTTATTTTTTAGAAGTTTTAAAGCCCAGAAAATTAAAATAATAATAACGCAGTGTACCTATACTTGAATTGAGTAAAACTGGCACTTTGTCATATTTAAGTTTAAAGAAATAAAACATTATAAATTACGTTCAAGTGCCTACATTACCCTCCCCACTCCCATTTCCCAAGCCTAGTTACAAGTAACTAATGTGATTTCTTCACCATAACTAATCTGTTTTTACTTTTATTGCATATCTTTCTATAAATGATACATAACATATATTGTAGTTTAATTTTCACAAATGGAATTATTCCATGCATAATCATAATAAATGTATTTCATACCTAATCATTTCATGAGTTTTCTTTAATTCAATTTTTTTTTTAATTTTATTTATTTGAGAGGGAGAGAGTCCTCATATGTGAGCAGAAACAGGGCAGAGGTGCTTAATAGAGAGCCCAAGGATGCTGGGATCACGATCTGAGCTAACAGCAGATGTTTAACCAACTGAGCCGCTCAGGCGCACTAATTCAGTATTTTGCTTGAGATGGATAAACCATGTTGATATATAAAGATCCAACCAGTTCACATTAACTACCATGTAATGGTTTACATCTTCTAGTGGTTATTTAGCCAATTATTGGTCCATAATACTTATATATCCTGGATAGCCATCCCTTGTGTGTTATATATGTAGTTTGTCACTTACCTTTGATTGTTTTGCATATTACTGTTCAAAAATTAATTTTACAATAGTTCCATCCGTCCTTTGGGATGTATGTTTTTGGGATCTTGGTAAGGAAATATTTCCATATTCCTTGATATATAGTCTTATATTATCTTTTAATAATTTCAAAGTTATGCTTTTCACATATGGGTCTTTATTCCATCTGGGATTTATTTTTGCAGTGAGGTTGTACCAGATATGTTTCTTTTTATTTCCAGATCAACTCTCCCACTTCTTCATTCTACTTTGTGTCCCAAAAGGGTATGGTGATGTATGGGTACATCACTCAGCTTCCTTTCCCTCCATCTTCCAATTGGGTTTCTTAGTGAGAAGTCCCAGTAGGATATCAGAAGTAGAAAGGTGAGTAAGGTCATGACTCTATTCTAGAACAGCTGAAGAAAAATAACTTAAAATGTACATCAGTACATCTCATGGTTTGGAAGTTACATATTTTATTATTATTATTTATAGTGATAACGTTTACATTTTCAACATGAATACTTCAGAAAATATTTTTCTAAGAAGTCCTATAATTGTGTAATACCTGTTTTTCTCCCCAAAAAGACAAAAATCTTACCACAAATACCCTTTCCCTAGCTATATTTTCCATGTTGTTGCTGTTGCTTAGATCTATAGTCCCAAATTTTTTAATTTTTAAAAAAGTAGACAAAGTAGTTAACAACATTTACTCACATATTTTAACTGCTTTTTCCTCTTTCTTCCTACTACTGCACAACTGAAACTACTGTAGCTGTTATTCTGCACAATTTCCTTAATTCTCTACCCTAGGACTCCTATAAGATGTATGTTAGCCTCTCAATCTACTTTCCACCATCATTCTAAATACCCATTTATCCTTTTCATCTCTTTATCTCTGTGCTTGGTTCCAGATGAAATTCTCAGTATGCTTTTCCAATTAGTTAATTCTTTTCTCAATACTTTTTATTTCTAGGATTTTTCATTGATTTTTACTATCTGTATCTGTTTTACAGAAATACATATCAGTCTGAATTTTTCATAAATTAATTTCTTTTTAACTAGTATTTCTACTTTTACATCTTTGAGGCTTTTAAATATATTAATTTTAATGTCATCTTCAAATCACTCTATTATTTGAGTTTCATGGACATATACTCATGTCCCAAATGTTCCTTGAGATGGTCATGTCTTGGAAATACATTTTCTCATATGCATTAAAATTTTAATTCGCATGCCTATCTTTAGTGGTAGTTCACTTTGCTTCCTTTTGTATTCTCTGTGTTCATTCTTCAGTATCTTTATGCTTGCCTACAACATACCCTCAAGACTTCCAGTCTACAGGGGTGCCTGGGTGGCTCAGTGGGTTAAAGCCTCTGCCTTCTGCTCAGGTCATCTCCGGGTCCTGGAATCAAGCCCTGCATCGAGCCCTGGATCGGGCACTCTGCTCAGCAGCCTGCTTCCCCCTCTCTCCTTGCCTGCCTCTCTGCCTACTTGTGATCTCTCTCCCCATCAAATAAGTAAATAAAAAAATCTTAAAAAAAAAAAAAAAAAGACTTCCAGTCCATAACCATGTATTATAATGGCACCTCAAGGCTCCTATTTCACATTAGTACTTAGTATTAAGTATACTTAGTATTAGTATTTCAAAGACCATAATAGAGCATGATCCAGATCCTGGTTACATGACTAGTTTCTCTTTCCTATCATCCCACCCAAAGTATAACTGTAGGCAATTGTGGCAGCTTTTTTCAGACTGCTTTCCTTGGCAAGGAACTCTAGCCACAGACTCCAACTTATATTGATCAACTTTTTTCACTAACTACTCACAAGCAGAAGGCAATATTGACTGACATTAGTCCAAAACAATTGAATTCCCATTGCCTTCCACCTTTTGGGTCCCTAAAGCCCAAGAAACATGTACTGTTAGCCTTCTGTTAACTACTGTCAATTTCTGTTCTTTTCTACAAAAATATTTATCTTGTTTTTTTTTTAACAAAGCTATGTGTAATTTTTAAATAAATGTATTTTTATTTATCATTGCTATGTGTATTCAGCAGAAATAGTAAAATGGCTTAAACTATGAACTCATAGCTACTGCCTGACCAGATGGTAAGACACACTGTTTTTTAATCTAAGTTATCTTAATGCATTTACAAGCCACAGTGTGTTCCACCCAGGGAAATAACCATAGCTTTCTATATTTGTCTATAAAATAAAGACTAAAAAGACCAAAAATTACAAGATTTCATTTATCCTGGTATTTTTTTTAGAAAGTGTTGAGAGTATGTTGGAAAATATAAATTTTCAGGACATCTGGGTGGCACAGTCAGTTAACTGTCTGACTCTTGGTTTTGGCTCACGTTGTGATCTCAGGGTCCTGATCTCAAGATCATAATACTAAGCCTTGCATCACACTCTGTGATGGGCAGGGAATCTGCTTGAGATTCTCTCTTCCTCTGCCCCTCCTGCCATGTGTGTGCCCTCTCTCTCTCCTTCTCTAAAATAAATAAGTAAAATCTTATATAAATTTTCAAATCAAAGAATAAATTATAAATTATGAAATGTGATACATGAACCAAAGTATCTGCATTCGTTTTCAAAATATGAAAGAAAATGACAAAAACTCAGAACTTTAACAATCACCAAGTGATTAAGCTTCTTTTGATTTACTAATAGCATTTTTTGCATGGAGTACAAGGTGTGTATGTGTGTGTGTGTGTGTGTGTGTGTCGGAAGTGGGGGGATGGAGTATGTTTTGCCAAAACAGTGAGACAAAAACCACAATTACAAATGGCAACTTTAATACCCTACTATCACCAATTCATAGAACTATTAGACGAAAATAAGCAAGAATATAAACATACTGGACAATACAACCAACCACAGTATCTAACTGACATATACAGAACACAACAATATACAACACAAAACAGTGAAGACACATTTTTCAAGCACCTTTGATGGCATGAATACTATTAAAAGAAAATAACAACACAGAACTGAAACAGTATCCAGAATTATTTAACCTGCAGAGGTCTTTGGCACTGGCTAACCAATCGTGTCTTTAGGACTAAAATAGGAAACCTGAAAAAGCCGTATTTTATTTGTCTAAATAGAAAAGTTTTAAGTCTGATAAAACTAACTCTTTCTTCAATCACCATAAAAGACTTATGGCTACTCAACAAACTTCTAGGCTTGAACCTGTTTATAGACCTAAAACCTCATAGAAATTGAGGATGAGTCCACCTGAGTAGGGATCCTGCTGTACTTTCAATAATTTAAACTACACATCTTCCTCCTAGCTTTCTCCAAAAAGACATGAGCCAATTTACAAAGTGATTACACATTGGGGAAAGATAAGTAATATTTTTCAGAGTTTATTAGACAGTGACTATTCCCTGAGAATCCAAACTACCACTGTGATCCACTAGGCTAGATACAGTTTAAGGAGGAGAAAGGAGATCTAATCATCAATTACATATGGCTCTGATCAGTCTCAGAGTGAAGCTGATCGGTGCCTCAAATTATCCTATATTTCCTCTACTCTGGAAAGCATAGTTGGAAGAGACATACTCAGTCAGCAACTGATAGAATCCCCACACTGGATCCCTGACCAATAGATTGAGGATGATTACAATAGCAAATGTCAACTGAAGTCTCTAGAACTTCCACTCTCGACCCTAGCAGTGAAAAAAGCAATAGCACATTCTTGGAGATAATGCTGAGACTTCTGTCACCATCAAGGACAGAGTCCTATCACATTTCCATTCAACTCATCTATTTGGCCTATGGATAAGACACATAGGTCTTGAAACATGACAGTGTACTACCATAAACTTAATTAGGTGGTAACTACAACTGGAGCTGTATTTCCAGCTGTGGTTGTTTTATTGGAGCAAATCAACAACTGTTCTTCTTTTCCAGTTTGAGACTATTGATCTCAAAAATACTTTTTCTCAAACGTAAGCAAAGAGGAAAAAGACCTATACTCCAAAAGTTATAAAATACTGATGAAAGACATTGAAGATCACACACACACACACACACACACACAGGAAAGATATTCCATGCTCATTGATTGGAAGAACCAATATTGTTAAAATGTCCATGCCACCCAAAACAATCTACAGATTCAATGTGATCCCTACCAAAATACCAATGACATATTTACAGAACTAGACTAAATAATACTAAAAATTTGCATGGAACCACAAAAGACCCTAAACAGCCAAAGCAATCTTGAGGAAGATCAAAGCTGGAGGTATGAGAATTCCAGATTTCTAGATACACTACAAAACTGCAATAATTAAAACAGTTTGGTACGGGCACAAAAACAGACACACAGATCAATGGAACATAATATAGAGCCCAGAAATAAACTCACACTTATATAGTCAATGAATCTAAGACAAAGGAGGCAAGAATATACAATGGGGAAAAGACAGTCTCTTCAATAAATGGTGCTGGGAAAACTGGACAACTACATGTAAAGGACTGAAACTGAACCATTGTCCTACATCATACATAAAAATAAACTCAAGGGGCAGCTGGGTGGCTCAGTCAGTTCAGCATCCAAATCTTGATTCTGGCTCAGGTCATGATCTCAGGGTTGTAAGATCAAGCCCCGAGTCAGGCTCTGTGCTCAGCAGGGAGTCTGCTGGGGATTCCCTCTCCCTCTCCATCTGTCCCTCCTCCAGCTCATGTGCACTCTTTCTCTCTCACTCTCACTCTAAAATAAGTCTTTAAAAATGGGGAAAAAAAACTCAAAATGGATTAAAGATGTAAATGAAGGACTTGAAACCATAAAACTTCTAGAAGAAAATAAAGTCGGTAATTTCTCTGATATTGGCCATAGAAATATTTTTCCAGATATGTCTCCTCAGGCAAGGGCAACAAAAGCAGAAACAAACTACTGGCACTACACCAAAATAGAAAACTTTTGTACAGGAAATAATCAATAAAACAAAAGGCAACCTACTGAATGGAAGGAGATATTTGCAAATAATATATTTGATAAAGGGTTAGTATACAAAATATATAAAGAACTTAGAAAACACAACACCAAAAAACCAAAATATCTGATTAAAAATGGCTGAGGCACCTGACTGGCTCAGTTGGCTAAGTGTCTGACTCCTGCTTTTGGCTCAGATCATGATCTCATGGTTGTGAGATTGGGCCTGTGTCAGACTCTGCACTCAGTGGAGTCTGCTTGAGATTCTATCTCCCTCTGTCCCTGTCCCAGCTCATTCTCTCTCTGTCTCTTTCTCTCTCTCACTCTCTCTCCAAAATAAAATAAATAAAATCTTTTTAAAAATAAAATAAATAAAATCTTTTTAAAAATAAAATAAATAAATAAAAATAAAAATGGCAGAGGACCTGAATATCTTTCCAAAGAAAACATACAAATGCCCAAGAGACACCTAAAAAGATGCTCAATAGCATTCATCATCAGGGAAATACAAATCAAAACCATAATAAGACATCACCTCATACCATTCAGAATGGCTAGTGTCAAAAAGACAAGAAATAATAAATGTCAGTGAGGATGTGGAGAATAGGGAACCTCTGTGCACTGGTGGTGGGAATATAAATTGGTGCAATCACTATGGAAAACGGTACAGAGTTTCCTCAAAAAACTAAAAATAGAAGTACCATACTATCCAGTAATTTCACTGCTGGGTGTCCACCTTAAGAAAATGAAAACACTAATTCAGAAAGATAAATGCACCCCTATATTTATTGCTGCATTATTCACAATAGCCAAGATATAGAAGGAACTCTATAGTGTCCATCAGTAGATGAATGGATAAAGATGTAATATATATACACAATGGAATATTACTTGGCCATAAAAAGAATGAGATCTTGACATATGTAACAGTATGGATGAGCTTAGAGAGTATAATGCTATGTGAAATAATCATACAAAATACAGGGGCACCTGGGTGGCTCAGTCAGTTAACATCTGCCTTCAGCTCTGGTCATGATCCAGGGTTCCATGATCCTGGGTTCAAGTCCCACATTGGGCTCCTTGCTCAACAGGGAGTGTGCTTCTCCCTCTGCCGACCACTCTTCCTGCTTGTTCTCTCTTTGTCTCTGACAAATAAATAAATGGGATCGGAAGGAAGGACGGGAAGGGAGGGAAGGGAGGAAGGGAGGAAGGAAGGAAGAAAGGAAGGAGAAAGAACTACAAATACCATATAACTCATATGTGGAATTTAATAAACAAAATGAAGAAAACAAGAGAGAAAAAAGCAGACTCTTAAATATAAAGAACAAACTGGTGGTTTCCAGAGGGGAGGTGGGTGGGGAGGACATAAAGACATAAGGCAAATAAAGGTTGACATAAAGGCAACCTACTGAATGGGAGGAGATATTTGCAAATAATATATTTGATAAAGGGTTAATATACAAAATATATAAAGAACTTATAAAACTCAACACCAAAAAAACAAAATATCTGATTAAAAATGGCTGAGGCACCTGGGTGGTTCAGTTGGTTGTGTCTGACTCCTGCTTTTGGTTCAGAAGATGATCTCACGGTTGTGAGATTGGGGGATTAAGAGTACACTTATCATGATGAACACTAGGTAATGTATAGAAATGTTGAATAATTATATTGTACCCCTGAAGCTAATATGACACTGTATGTTAATTAGACTTCAATTAAAAAAAAATAACAAAACAAAACAAAAAAAAATACTTTTTTCTCTGTACTTCTTAGTAAAGGCTACAGGTGTAGTAATACACTTTAGTGTTCCTCCTTAGAGCTCTATCAACTGTCTCTGACAGTCTAGTCCACTGGGAACTTGTTTGCTTCTCTTCTCTACAGGGCATCAAGCAAGCCTACTACATAGATGATATCATGCTAATTGAACCAGGTTAGTAGAAAAAAGTAAATACACTAGATATCTTATTAAGATGTACGCATGCCAGAGAATGGGAAAATAAACATCATAAAAATTCAAAGGTATGTTATCTGTGCAATTTTCAGGCAATCAGTGGTCTGGAACATGTTGAAATATGTCTTATTTATAATGTCTTACATTATAATATGTCTTACAAATGGCAAACATGTTTCTGTATTTGGCACCTGCTACCTCTAAGAGATGGGCTTATGAATTTTGGTTGTGAAAGATACCTGATTTGAGCATCTTAATTCAACCTATTTACCAAATAACCCAGTAAATGGTGTGCTTGGGGTCACATGACTCTGCATTTTCAATAGTGCTTTAAGTGTCTATTTAGTTGGGGATCCTTAGAGAAAGCTTTGGTTAACCTCTATAGGTAAATCACAGAGTATTCTTCTTGGACTTTGAAGAAAAGTTATGCTTCCTCCGCAGATAATCAATCTCATTTGAGAACAGCTTCCGCCTTGTTACTGTATCCTACTAGAGTCCTAATACTTAATACTGGCCATTAAATAAACATGGGACCTTAAATACCCACCAGATGTTGTCTGACCCATCAAGCCCTCTATAGCAGTATTTAGTCAAGTGGAAGTGATATATAGGTTTTTCTTCACAAGTTTTGAAGTACAAATAGGTTGAATGAAAAGTGGCTCAAACTTTTGCACATTTTCACCTCTCTTTCTCCTTCATGTAGAACCATCTATGACAGCAGAATAAGAAAGAACAATTTGGTCCTTGTTCACAGATTCTACACACTATTCTGGCACTATCTGGAATGAACAGCTGCAATACTCCAGGTACGGCCCTGAGGGATAGCAGTGAAGAAAATCTTTCCAATGGGAAGAATTTCAAGCTGTGCACCTGATTGTTCATTTTGCCTGGGAGGATAGACAGATAGACAGAGGTACATATCTAAAAATGAGTCACGAGTAGTGGCTAACAGTTTGGCTTTATGGCCAGAAGAAATATAATTTGATGAAACATGAAAAAAAGTGATTTAAGGAAGAGGTCTGAGGAAAGACCTCTCCAAGTTGGCACAAAGACAAGAATCCTTTTCTCCTATACAGATGCTCTCCAAACAGCAATCTCAGAAGAGGAAGATCTTGATAATCATATGTACAAAGTGACCCATTTTTTTTTTTTTAAGTGACCAATTCTTTTCCCATTCTTTTATCCCTATATTTGCTCAGCTGGCTCACGAAGACAATGATCATGGAAGCAGAGATGGAGCTTGTGTATGGGCTCAGCAACACGGATTTCCACTCACCAAGGCCAATTTGGATAGAGCCACTGCTGAGTACCCAACCTGCCAAGAGCAAATATCAACAATGAGTCCCTAAAATGGCACCGTTCCCTGGGGGAACCAGCCAGCCACCTGGTATCAGGTTGATTACACTGGATCACTTCCATCATTGAAAGAGTAGCTCTTTGTTCTCATTGGAAAAGACATTTATGCTAGATATGGTTTTATCTTTCCTACTCTCAATGTTTCTGCTAAAACTGCCATCTGTGGGCTTAGAGAATGCTTTATTCACCTTCACAGTGTTCCATACAACATTGCTTCTGACAAAGAGATTCACTTTATAGCAAATGAAGTACAACATTGGTCTCATGCTCATGGACTTCTCTGGTATCATTACGTTTCCCTTATCCTGAAACAGCTGGCTTAATAAAATTATCGAATGGCCTTTGGAAGACTCAGTTATGGCACCAGCTGGTGACAGCACTTTATGGGGCTGGAATACTGTCCTCCTTATAGCTTTGAATCAGCTATAAACACGTAGTGATGTTTCTCCTCTACCCAGAATTCATGAGTCTAGGAATCACAAGATAGATATGGAAATGGATCTTCTCATATTAATACTAATGAATCACAAGAAACTTTCCTTTTGTTGTTTTCTTTTTCTACAATGTTTGGTACTTTTGCTTTAGAAGTCTTACTTTCCAAAGGAGAAAAGATTCCACCAGAGAATACAATATTGTACTGAAATCTGAGACCATCATTGGCTACCTGGGGCACCTCCGGACACTGAAATAACAGGAAAGAAGCATGAGGAGTATTTCCAGCATGCAAGAGATCCCTGGGAGAGTTACTTAGTCTTCCCATATTTTATGGTAAAAGTTAATAAGTTACAGCAACTCAATAAAAGCAGGGCTGTAATGGACAGATTTTTCAGGAATGAAGATGTGAGTCACCCCACCAACTAAGGAATCACAATTAACTGAGACACTTGCTGGGGGTGAAGAATAGGAAATGGAGAGTGGAAAAAAGAAGTTATTGATACCATCCATGATCCCATTATTAATTACAAATATGAAGGCACTGGTACATAGAAGGTTGTTTTCTTTGCTTCTTTTTTTTAAATATTTTATTTATTTACTTGCGAGAGAGAGCGACAGAAATAGCAAGAGAACACGAGCAGGAAGGAGAGGGAGAAGCAGGCTCCCCACTGAGTGGGGAACCCAACATGTAGCTGGATCCTAAGACCCCAAGATCATGACCCGAGCCAAAGGCAGACACTTAACTAAACCACCCAAGTGCCCCCATTCCTTCCTTCCAAGTAAGTGTGTGCATGCATACACAGACCAATTTTTCCTCTCTCCCATTTCTGTACTCTAGCATAAGATCTGTTAATAGTGGTTAACTGTATCTCAAAACTATTATCATTGTTTTACTGAAAGGGAACAAGTGATCAGGAGGTTAATTATCCGGCCCAAGTCATTTAGCCAAATTCATCCTAAGTCTCCTCAACTCTGGAAAAAGTGCTCCTTTCAGAAAAACATACTGATGTGTACTTTATGAAAAATATATTAGTTTATCTTCAGTGCTCTTCATGTCCTTTTTGAGCCCTGCCTTTCTTTCTTATGCCTTGTATACCAACTGACCTTATGCTAATCTCTATATTTCTTAACCCCTTGTAAATCATGCACTATTCTGCCTCTTCCTTTTTTATCTATTCCTGAGACCATCATATAGTAAAAGTTCTGATGAACAAAATTGCAATGTGTGTTACACATTACACATAGATAATGGTTAGGTATTTTCATTTTCATCATCTTGGAACTGAAAGTCATTTATTCAACAAATATTTATCATTTTTCTGGTTTGCTTTAATAAATGATGGACATTGAGGAGGGTATACATTGTAATGAGTATTATAAATGACTGATGAATCACCATCTGTACCCCTGAAACAAATAATATATATGTTAATTGAATTTAAATTTTAAGAAATATTAAAGTAAAAAATAAAATGATCAAGTTCCAACACTGAAGCCATACTGAAAAATCTCATCAGTCAGGTCTCCAAATGGTAATTTCTATATGGTATTTTCAATGAGTAGAGGACATATTGTTATACAAGGCAGCCATTCCACTCTTGGACAGTTGCTAACTGCCAAAAAGTCCTGCCTTATGTTCCTCTGAATTCTCTCTCCATTTAACTTTTACTTTCTATGCACTCTACACTCTACAGAATGACCCCAGTTCATTTCTGTCATATACTATTTAAAATGTTTTCATTTATCCTATTTCTAACACTTTCTCATAAAACACTACCACTACCGCAATCACCACTTAGCCTCTTATACCTCTCTATTTTGTTCCTGGTTTTAGAATCATTTTTAGTGTATGCACTCAGAACTGATAGCATGACTTAAGCTAATACCTGGCCAACTGCTATTCCAGAGTACATGGTACTCTCACATCCCTCATTCCACATACTTTATTCCTATTCATGTAATCTAATTTCATGTAATATGAAATTTTATAGCATTTCATATTTCATAACATGCCTCTTAGAACAGGCATGTTATGTGGTAATCTCATGGTGAATTTACCAATCAGTAAATAACACTACTTTCTCTTCTCTCAAAAAATTGTTGTAAATCTGGGTCTCTCTTCCTTGGCTATGTGGTTTTTTAATCCCAGGATCTTGAATATTGTATCAGTTTACTTGAATGAGAGTTAGAGGGTGAGAATTTATCATTTAAAACTTAATTCTGTCCTTCAAAAGATCAGCGGCCCTTCTCAGATGTGTGTTGTCCATGAATAAAATAACAATGAATTTTACACCTTTATTCCTTCATCTAACTGGTTGATAAAAAATTTATAAAAGGTCAAGGACAGGAATCTAAAACACTGCCTGCTTGACACAGATTTTCTAATTAATATTTTTTAGCATGCTTGTTCAACTTTCTATATATTTCCTAATTGTATCTATGTCCAGTCTATTTTTCTTGAATGAACTTGTCACTAAGATGGAGTTTAATAAATATTTGATATTTTAGAGCAATTTTTGACATAGATGTTATGAAAAGGCCATATTTTAAAACTATGAGCATCCTCATAAAACTACATAATGTGGTCATTATGACTTGAGGATACTGTGACAGTCTAAAAAAATTAAGATGTCAGTTTTTTCAAATTACCAAATTAGCAGAAGTAAGAAAGGATATCTCCATAGTTTTCTTCCCCTGTCATCTTGTCTTCCCTTGAATTCTCCATCATTAACACGGAGTTCAGAAAGGGGAAATGGTAATGAATTTCTCTCATTTGAATAATACTTATTAAGCAAAAACAAAACAAAACACAAAAGTTATTTTAATGTTTGGCACAAATGCTCTGAAGTGTTACACCAAAACAGGTTCAATTTGGAGGGGACAATGCCAAATAACGAAGTGCCTAGCTCTGCAATGCAGGCATCCATAACAGGGGTATTAGAGATGTGTGAGGAGGGTGAAGAAAGGATCTGAGCAGGAACTTCTCCCATTACCCATGACCTAAAGGATGAGCATCCACACTTAAGAATCACACCACCCAGGGGCGCCTGGGTGGCTCAGTCGTTAAGCGTCTGCCTTCGGCTCAGGTCATGATCCCAGAGTCCTGGTATCGAGCCCCGCATCGGGCTCCCTGCTCGGCAGGAAGCCTGCTTCTCCCGCTTCCACTCCCTCTGCTTGTGTTCCCTCTCTAGCTGTGTTTCTCTCTGTCAAATAAATAAAATCTTTAAAAAAAAAAAAAAAAAAGAATCACACCACCCAGAGGAAAAGTTTTGCCTTTATGAAGCTGATGATGCATTTCATCTCATTTTGTACATAGGAGAATGATTCCATCTATAGTGGTAAATAATTAGATGCTTTATGCCAAGCTTCCCTTGTATTGTGAAGGTTTTTCAACTTCAAAGAAAAACAACTGTCTAAGGAAATAGCAATTAAAAAAATAAAGAGTTGAATGAATAGGCCACTTCATGTTTTCTTAATTCCAGTTCACAGTTAGGAATTTCTAAGAAGGAAGGAAGGTCTTAAAGCCCCCCAAATCTTTTTGTTTCAGCAGAAATTGCAGAGAAAAAAGTAGATCATTTGAATCACACGCTCTTCAACTGTCCCCTCAACTCTAACCCATTTTCATAGACTAGCCAGATGAGAGCCTAGACCAGGAGGCCTATGCACAGACTCGGAGACATTCCAAAAGCTCACCCCTGGAATTGGGATTAGGAAATATCTCTGATCCAGAGGCCATGAGGAAGCTAAGATGACTTCCACACACTCCATTAAAGGGAACAAAAGCTTCTCTTTGCCCACTTCTTTCACTATAGACCTGAAAATTGTTTACCTCTCAAACAAACTGCACTTTCCTAAACACACTATATGGAAACAAATATTGTCCCCCTTCCTAATGAGTGGTGTAGGAGTTCAGGCCTCAAGCAGTATTCATGGGCATAAACCTCATGATTACACAGAACTCATGATGATGTACCAACATTGTCAAACAGTACCAACACTGCATAATTCGTTGTTTTTGTACACATGGTAATAGAGACTATGAGCAACTTGAGGTAAGGTCTTGAATCTTATTAACCACTTTATCCTCTGTATCTAGCACAGTGCCTGGCACAGAGTAGGGGCTTAATAAATTGCTGAATAAACCAAATTCTAAGCTAATACTTTCTTTTTATGTTTACTTCAGTCATGGAAAACTATTACCTGAGCACCTAGTATGTACCAGATAGTATACAAAGCTATGAGCAGACAGACATGGATCTTTCCTCAGCCCTTATAGTCTAATTGAAATTGGTGAAGTAATTTCTGCTTCTGATGACTGACACTATTACGGCAACCTTGGGGAGGGACAACACAACTGCTGAGCCTCAATTTCCTCACATTCAATTTAATGTTGGACAAAATGACCTACTCTATAAGCTTATTGTAAAGTGGATGAAATGTATAAAGCATTATGTAAATTAACTTAAGTTTTAAGATTATAAAATTATGTTTTCACTTGAATATGGCTCAAAATAGATATTCCCCAGTTCAAAAGCAACTCAGCTTCTCAAATGGATACATGCACATTATATGAAATCATATAAAGAATCCAATGACACTAGCATTTTTATATTTCTAAACCAGATCTCTACTGTAAAATGTAACTTCCTTGAGAGAGCAGCATTTTACATTTGGTATCCTCTATAGGATCTAGTACTTTTCACAAAAAATAGCATTTGAAAAATGAATCAATGCAATGGAAACAATTTAAGAATCACAAGGATCCTAAACTGAATGGTGAATGGCATTTAGAGATTCAAGAACCCCATGAATTATATCCAAAACTGTGTGTAGGCCATTGTGTAGAGTTCTTTGGTTTTATCAGAGTCTCATTATCCAAAATGGTTCCGTTAGTCAGTATATACTAATTGAATATCAACTAGTTTCCAGGCATTGTATTATGGTTTAGGCTAAGAATCTTAAACATTTTTTTATAAATAATGAATATTGATTACAACAAATCTTTACAAAATTTGCTTTCTCATATTCACACCACTAAAAATATGCATACCATATTAAACATAGCTACATCCTAAATCATCATCAGATTCTATGCATTTAATATGGTATTTAATGGTAACATATATATGCATATATATACATACACATACATACACACATACATATAATTTAAGAAATTTTTAGTGAATCATGTTGCTTAAGCTGTTTAAACTATTTCTAATTCATCAACTATCTTACACTGCAGCTGCGTTTTCATTTATTCCTAACAATAACAATGAAGCTACTGTCCTTAAAAAAAATGATGACAATGACATATAAAGAAAACTTCATGAACTGTTTTATAAGCAGTTTTCTCAGGGACATTCCACTAACTGAAATAAATAGCTTTCGTATGCTCCAGATGGAGGACAAAAAGTATTATTAAAATCGCAAGGAAGCCTCTAAAATTAATGACAATATTTCCCCTTTGGAAATTTTATAACTCTCCTCAATGCATTAAGCATCATCTACCTATAGTCAATCAATATGTATCTGACCAAGTATTTAAATTTTCTGGGTGAGACTATTTTTACCTTTGAGAATGGCTGCCATATTCTTGCCACAAACGTAAGGAAAGGAATATTTCTCCAGATACTAAGATTGAAATCCTAACCCACAGTAGACGTTCACTTTATAAAATGAAAGTTTCTGTGTAGCATGATCCAATATGACTGTTTCAAAACAAGGTCAGCTTATACTATTAGGAAACCATTAATTTCTAATTCCTACACTCTACCAGAACTTAGATGCAATTAGTGATAGTGGCCAGGAGATGGTGCAGTCTCATTTCCTAAAGTTTACTTCATAGGCTTTGTGTAATTTACGAAGTTCACTTTAAAAAGAAATGTTTTATTAATGGCACTTGTTATCAAAATCGGTAGATATGAATGAAAAATAAGACATTCAGGAAAAAATAAGGAATTTAAATTTCGCAAAAGTTTTACTTATTACTAATCACTTATATGAGAATAAAATGCTTTAAAATACCTTGAATAGCTTTTTTCTCTCCTGTGTACAAGGAACAGAAGGAAAGAAAAAGTTCAAAGTAATGGTCATTTGGAACTACCTCAACTTTTCAATTCTTCCTTTTAGTTCATTCTATATCCTGAGTTGATTTACACTTATAAATGTATTTTAAAGCTATAAACTCCATTTTTCAACAAAATAAAAACAAGTATAGTTATAAAATAGGAATTCTACAAATGATATTTTAGGGAGAAAATTCATGAAAGTAAAGATATTTCCTGAAATGACTACTCAAGGCACATATAAAGTTTAAATGCTTCTTTTACTTAGTAAATGCTAAAGAAGAATCTTATGATCTCAAATCTATCATATTGGTTGTAAAAAAAACAAAATGGCATTTTTAAGGTCTAGTACACCATTCACATACATAGCGTACACATTAATGTGTGGGCGTGTGGGTTGTATTGCATACTTCTAGAAATACTCCAAAAAGGGAGAATAGGCAGAAATACTATAGGTTGTCCTGATTTGGCCTGGAATACAATCTACCACCAGTTACTGAGTCTTTGCTAGGAAGGTAGGAAGATTCCCTAATCATTCCTGAAAACGCATAATCCAAAGCTGGTCGAAAAGGCAATGCTGGTACCAACCCTGGAGTTAGATAAGGAGACATAAAACCAGAAAGTCCTCTTCCTGGAGAGGAATATGCCAGCCGTAAGGGACTGATACCTAGTCTAGGATTTAAGCTATAGAGACTTGAATCACCTCCATAAGAAGTAGAAACAGTTTGAAGAGGAGAGAAAGCTGATTTATTCCCTAGAGTTCCAAAACCAATTCCACCTAAACTAAAATTTGAAGCTCTCTGAAAAGCTGTATTTTCCAATTCTCCTGAGCTTGCTAGGTCCCTGGTGTCTGGTTGGTGTTCCTTCCCATTTAGGACCTGTTCAATGGCTTGAACCACATCCCCTTTGCAGAAACGCAGAATGCCTTCTAGCCGGTTACGCCTATAACTTGGGAAAATCCTGGTAAGGATATCAAGAGGGTCTCTTGGTCTTGAGGACAGTGTGGGAAGGCTGGCTCTGGCAGCAGTGAAGTCTTTAGCCCACTCACTTTCATTTCCTGATTCCAGATCAGATGATGACAGGGATCTGGGACTCTCTTCCCCTCCTGATAGCTCCCCAGGGTGAAGAGGCTGAATACTATCTTCCTTGTTTGAGCTTTCTGAAATAGATGGCCTGATGTTTTGTTTTCCAATGACACCATTAGAATTAGGAGATGATCCCAAAGTACACTGATGGGATTTAGAGACTGGCTCTTCTTGTCCACTCTGGCATGAGTCACATTTACTCTCTTTTAGTTCTGGGGGATAGAAAAGAAAAAAGAAATCAAATAAAGGAAAATTTCCCAAAACACAGACAGTACTGCCTACTTGAAAATAATGCCAGATAAAGTAATTCATTTACTAATAGTATATTAGTAATATTTATTTGCTGCAAGAGACTTTAATGAATAAAAATTTTAAAAGGTCATTAGGAATAAAGACATTGGAATAGTGGGAAAATGCTACTAGGATAGTCCAAGATCACAAAATTATATAATATACAAATGCTGTAGTTAATTTAAGAATTAGAAGATAAAAGTCTATTATTACCCCAACTATTAATGTGAAACCAGTATCTCACATTATTTGCCCCATTTGGTGAGATTTTCTTAAATTTTACCCAAATTTCATTGTTAACCCAGTGAGTTTTTTTTTTTCAAAATGACACTATGCAGAAAGAACTAAATAAAATGACTGTTTAGATAAGAAGTCAAAGGAAGGAACAATCTCAGTATTAAAATGAACATGCTATTTAAAAAATAATACTGTGTTTCAATTTTTTTTTTAATGCTCACATTTCAGGTTCCAGTTAAATTACCTGAATAATGTAAAAAACAACAAAAAAAATTTTTTTTAGAGATTTTATTTGTTTATTTGACAGAGAGATCACAAGTAGGCAAAGAGACAGGGAAGCAGGCTCCCTGCTGAGCAGAGAGCCCAGATGTGGGGCTCGCTCCCAAGACCCTGAGATGGTGACCTTAGCCGAAGGCAGAGGCTTAACTCACTGAGCCACCCAGGCACCCCAAAAAACAACAAAATTCTTCATTTCACTTCAAATCTAAACCAATAATGACCACACTGTGCCAATCTCATGTCATATCAGAGCTCACATTATTTCATTTTATGTGAGAGATGATAAAGACTTGTTTTTTTTTTTATAATCCCCTATGAAATACAGACTTTCTTTTTCAATCCCTAGAAAGTATAAAAAAAAAGTTTACAGTCAAGTTGTTTCTAAAAGAAAATCATAAACTGCACTATTGCAATCTGTATATATCTTCAAAATGTCTTGTTAAAAACAACGTATTAGTTATTTGCTTCAAATCACAAATCCCTTAAAATATTAGGGAGTTTTCCAAAAATATTTTTACATAAAAAATCTCATTTTATACCTCAACATGTTGAGCATATTAATATTCATAAAACACTACCATTTTAAATGCCCTTTCGCACAGTTTATGCCAGGAAAATAATAATGTATACATTCACTAAATAACTTTTATTTTGGTTTACATTTTCTCTTATCCTGTAAACATATTTTACCTCTATTTCCATTAGAGTAAACTGTCAGTGGGATACTCAGAGTATTTCTGTCAAACTTTCTTTTTCTACAAATGTTATGAATTCAACAAAACAAATATTGCCCAAAGCAATGATTTGCATACATGATTTGGTTTCTCAAGAAGCACTCCTAAATTCTAAAGAAGTATCTATATTTTAAAATTAAAGTGTGTGCATTTAACACTTTGAGGGTTTAAATTCTGTCATTGTATCAAAGAGATGACAAAAGAAAACATGTTGCTCCTGTAAAACTGCAAAGACTCTAGTATTTTCAACTTGAAAAGAAACAATAAAACTTTTCTAATGAAGTCTACCAAGTGGGGAGAGATTGGCCTTGGTCCACCATTACATTTTATTTCTAACTATGATCCACTAAATACGCTCCCTCCACCAAACAAGTTATCAAGACTTCATGTCTACAGTAATTAATGCACAAAACAATTTTTACTAGTATACTGTTCTCACAGAGTACAATATGATGCAACGAAGTATTTATTGCATAAGACTCTGGAAAATAAGGTATCTTTAAGATACTGTGGTATCATTTACATCATCTGTTTTCTCAACTCCTATATCTATCTGGTTTTATTTCTTTACTTTTATCATTGTATATTTTGTCTTGTGTTAGATACATATAGTCTTCCTTCTTCTGTATGTAAGTTTTAAGTTTTTTGTGTGTGCAGAAAAATCATATTCACCTCTGTGTCACTGTTAGTCTTTGTCTAATGAGTGAGTAAATTAAATAGACTACTGCGGCTCATGGATATTGCATAAGAGGATTGGTTTTTATCAGTTTCTACCAATCTGGAAAGCCTAAATTTCTTTCCTAGGGGGAAAGAGCTAAACTTCAAATTTAGAGCTTTCTATACTTTTGGAGGCTAACAGTCATGGGGTGGTGCTTAAAATTTTTAAGGTTTGCAGTAATGTTAGAAAAGCTATAGACATGGCTTTTCAAAAAAGTAGGTCAACTGAGGCAAAGAGTAAAATACCTGATGCTATAAAAAAGAACACTTTGAGTGCCCCACAAAACATATAAATCAATGTCTAACAGAAAGTTATCAGCCAGATTTCACTGTCAATTTAGTCTACAGAGTTTTTCTTTTTTATAGCAGTTATTATTTGCTTAATGACTTTGTTCTTCAGAACTCTTTGATTTTTTCACAAGACATGTTTAATCTGTTTGTCCACTGAAAGGAATGAGAACATGGGCAAAACATTGGCATAAACACAAAATCATATATGCCTTATTAAATACAGAGAATCTTTTTCAAAAGTACATCCTGTAATCCAAAAAGATCTGCAATTTTCAGAATTTGGGGAAGTTTTCTAATTAATAACTTATTTTCTATTACCATAGACTTTCATATGATACAACCTGTCTTGAATTTATACAAAAATACTGAAATGACATTTACACTCCTAATGTTACCTGTTGAGGGCTGGGAAATTCACTAAAATACAGTGAGATTTACATCAGCAGGAAAACTTAATTTGAGATAAAGCTAATAAAAAATGCTTATATCTGTTTTACATAACAAAGGGGATGAGAGGAGTATGCGGTCAAAAAATTAGAGGAAGAAAATTAAGACTCCTTAAAAAAAAAATTAAAACTCCTTGTTTAAGAAATCCCTCACACTGGACTTTGTAATTCTTCTTCCCATTGGTTTTTACCAATCTGGAAAGCCTAAATTTCTTTCCTAGGGGAAAGGGCTGAAACTTCAAATTTAGAGCTTTCTACACTTTTGGAGACTAACAGTCATGGGGTGGTGCTTAAAATTGTTAAGGGAAGAAAAAAAGGTGAAAAAAGGTTTGGTAGCCAGCAGCAAAGGTTTGCCCCAAAGATGAGGAACTGTACTCTCAACCTTCAGTGAATTTCCCAGCAAGACTGGGAGATTAACTCTGGTTTTATAGCTGAAAAGAGTATAGGGCAAGTCCAAAACTCAGCTTCTCTCACTAAGTATTTTACCCAATGCCTGCCTGAAGTTCTAACTCACCCAAAGTAGTAATAGCAACTTGTGTGCAAATTCTATTCCTAGCATGCGTTGCTCATCTGACCACTAGCTCTTCACTTTTACATTATCTTATCACCTAAGGGTACAGAAAGCCCCTCTAAGGTGATGTGTCTCTAACATCTTCATGAACATTCCTATTACAAAGCAGTTTCCCAGAATTTAAATGAGTGCTTCTTTTAAACTTTTCTTGCCCACGGCCAAGGCATGGCTACTTGTTTCCAAGAGTCTTTTTCCGAAATAACCATTTTTCTTTGCAAAGGGTAAATGAAAGACCAACTTACCTTGTTTTAGCTCCGCATTATCTGGCTGGACAATTTGGAAAGCAGGCGTCGCCAGACTAGCCTGCTTCAAGGTACTCAGTGCCATTGCTGTCACCGCCGCAGGGCTGCTGGAGGCCTGGGAATTCTCCGTTCTGTTGCTGCTGCCTCCGGATGTCCGACCTCCAGGCCCGCAGGGTCCAGGGTACAGGAGCCTCTGCAGCCCCCGGGCCTCGCTCTCTTCCTGGGCCTGTTGCCGGCGCAGCGCCACCTGGGCAGCCATGACGCGCTGGCGCTCGGCAATCAGGGTGCACTTGGCACACGCGCAGTCCCGCCAGCGGCAGAAGCGTTTGTGGCCCTTGAGTGCCGACACGACGCCGTGGTTGCGACAACGGGCGCACTTCGGTGTCCGCGGGTAGCCGCAGCCCACCGCACCCACCCCCCTCTCCAGTCCCGGAGCCGACGCGCAGCCCCCGCTTCCTGTAGCAGCTGTGGCAGCCCGAAGAAAGAGGCTGGGTGGCCGCAGGAAAGTTGGAGGAACTGGTATCCCTGGGGGTACTGGCAACGCTGAAGATGGGGGCGGAGGGGCGGCCGCCACCAGCCCCGGGGCCAAGTGGGGTAGGCCGCTGCCGCTGCGGTCTCTGCTGCCACACTGTGACGGCTCCATTTCCGAATCTGGCGAGCAAAGTGCTCTGTCCACAGCTAACACTGCCGGGAGGTGGGGGGAGCCGGTGCGCAAGGACCGGACGTGGTCCCGCTGCCTCTCACCCACACACGGACAAAGTTTGACAGAATTCCCGCCTGGTGCTGGAGACTCTAAGAGGTGCAGATGCCCAGTGTGCCTCGAGAGTCCCGGGACGCTAAGTTAATGCCCTGTGCTCCGCGCGCTCAGCCCTCTGAGCGGGTGGACGGTCGGCTGCAGAGGCTACCCCGCCCACTGGGTCTACCGGCAGAGCGCTGAAACCTAGGGAGGGCGGGCTGAGTGGGGAGTGGGACTGCCTGGGAGGAGGGACGGTGGGAGACACAAGAAACGGTCTTGGATGGGCTGTTAAGGTCCGTTCCCAAAAAAAGCCTTTTCTCCCACTTGCCTCCCCATGAGTTCCTTAACGTCTATTTTTGCGAAATAATCAAGCCTTCTGCTATGCCTCTTACCGCCCTTCTTAAATTAAGATCGGAAGTTCTTTTCTCAGTCCCACGCTTCTCCTAAACAAGTTTGAAAATTTGGATGTGGACATGTTTTTCCTTTTCCTTTTCCCAGGTGAAGTTCTCAGGATGGCAGCATGGCTAATGTTAATGAGAAAGCACAGCTTGACAGATGGCAAATATTTTGCACCTGAAAGATGCTTTATTTTAAATGGGTCTTAGGACTGCATCAAAACAATGGGTAAATAATGAAGGGAATTCATTCACATTCGGATTCTTCTTGTTCATTCTGTTTACTTACAAATGCCAATTTGAATTGCGCATTATTATAGTTTGAAATGGAACCGCTCAAATAAGTCTTTATGCATTTCTTTCTTTTTTTTTCTTTTTTTTTTTTTTTTTTTTTTAATTTGACAGAGAAACAGCGAGAGAGGGAACACAACCGGAGGGAATGGTAGCGAGAGAAGCAGGCTTCCTGCCGAGTAGGGAGCCCGATGCGGGGTTCGATCCCAGCACCCTGGGAACATGACCTGAGCTGAAGGCAGACCTTTATGACTGAGCCACCCAGGCACCCTGGTCTTTATGCATTTCTTATGTGATATAAGCAGCAATTGTGTTAAAGCTGTTTCAAAAATACTTCACATTTCTGTAAAATACTGGGAAAGGTCATGTAGACCATTCTTTAAATATACTATCATAATATGCACTCTTAAAACATGTGTTTAATGTCCTTAACTATAAGAAAAGATCATACTGCTTTTAAACCAAAAGAGCATTTGAGGCAGAAAACTCATGAGTGTTTGTTCTTAATGGAAAGGAGAGTCACGACTTGTCAGTTTTTCAAAATAATATTCAACTACCTTAACAGGCACTTCACATTCTAACCCTAAAATGGCAAGTAACAATGACATTTTTACCATCACAACCACGGACATTCAAGGCAGACACTGTTAATCAATCTGAGCTTTTTCCTGCCTCCCCACTTCACACCATCACCACCGACACCATCCTCCCATATCAACAAGCTAGAATCCTATCGTAGAGGTTTGGCACCCCTTCCTAAGCACTGGAACTACCTAGGGAACTTCTAAAAAATAGATTCCCCAATCCAAGTATTCTGATTCTTTGGGTCTGAGTCTTTTAAACTCTCAAAGTGATTATATACAACCAAGTGGTAGGTTTAAAACTACCACTCTAGGAATGTCTACCCTCTCCAGATTCTATAATACTCAAATTTTCTCATATTTGTAGATCTTTCCTCAATCCACTCCTGTCTAATAGCTAGTTCCCTAACTGTGGAACACAAATCCAACATTTGAGAAATGAGTTTTTAGTGCTATGTGGATCATTAAAGTACAAATGAAGGGGCACCTGGATAGCTTAATCAGATGAGTGTCCTACTCTTGATTTTGGCTGAGGTCATGATCTCAGGGTCCTGGGATCAAGCCCCAAGCCAGGCTCCATGGTAGGGAGTCTGCTTGAGGATTCTCTCTCTGCCCTTAACCCTGCTCATGCTCTCTCTCTCAAATAAATAAATCTTTAAAAATAAATAAGTAAAGTACAATCAATTACCTAGTGAGAAAATAATTCCTTTTCTCTATTACATTTAAGACCTAGTTACTTAAAGGAAAGGCTCAACTTGATGTAAGTATGTCTTTAGAATCTCTAAAGACTTAATTACGTTTTTTAACAAAAAAAAAAAATTTAAGAGCTTCAGCAAGTACCACTGTTTACCTGGAATTTAACACAATTTACTGGTTTTATTTGATTATAAAAGTTACCTTCCAATTAAGGCAAGTGATATTGGTTTTCTTTGAAGGAAGTGAAAATAATTTTTAGGTGAATGTATTTAAATAAAAGATATGTCTATTTAAATGAGAAATAATGTGTGAGGGACTGAAAATTAATAAACCTTGTTGACAAGAGTTAACAATCTAAATTAATAGAGAGACATATCATGTCCATGGGGCAGAAGACTCAATATTGTTAAGAAGACAATTCTACCTACATGGATATATAGAACTATTTCAATCAAAATTCCAGCAAACTTTTTTTGGGAGAAATTGTCAAACCTATTCTAAAATTCATAAGGAAATGAAAAAGACCCTAGAATAGCCAAGAATAAAGTTGCAAGGCTAACAATATTTTGTTTCAAAATTATTATGAAGTTATAGTAATCAAAACAGTGTAGCACTGGTGACAAAACAGAGTTTAGAAATAGACTCACCCATTAGTAGACAACTAATTTTGTCTACAAAAATTTGTGGACGGAAAATGGAAAGTTTTTCCCAAACAAATTTTGCTGAAACAACTGGACATCCTTATGCAACTAGGAACCAGTTATGAAGGGACAGTGAAAGATGGATAGGAGGGATTACAAAGGATCAAAGGAAACTTTTGGAGATGATGACTACATTAGTTATTTTATTTGTAATAATGATTTATGGGCATACATATGTCAAAACTTATCAAATTGTGTACACTATATATTTGCAGTTTATTGTTTTTCAATTATACTCTGATAAAATCATTATGCAAAATAAAACCCTTACCTCTGAAAAAAGAAAAAAAGGCATAGAATAATGTGAAAGTATTTTAAGCAAAGTTAATCTTAATCTTAGTGCCCAAAACTGCAGCAATGATTTTAAACACTTGTAATTCTCCTCAAACACACTAGAAAACTTGAATCATAGTATGATATGTTCTCTCTTTTTCTCAAATTATATATACTTTTTTTTCTTTTTGCTCTAACAGCAATTGAGTACTGTAGCTATTCTTATAAGTCACTGAGAAGATGGTAACAGCTGCAATTTAACAGTGGTAACAGTCTCATCAAATGAAAAGGTGATGAGAAAGAAGAGATATGTTTTTAATTAAAGTGTACGTAACACGAGAGACTGTGGACTCTGAGAAACAAACTGAGGGTTTTGGAGGGGAGAGGAGTGGGGGGTTGGGTGAGCCTGGTGGTGGGGATTGAGGAGGGCACGTATTGCATGGAGCACCGCGTGTGGTGCACGAACAATGAATCTTGGAACACTGAAAAAAATTAAATTAAAAATAAAATAAAGTGTGCAAGTATCACAAATATGTCACAAATTTATAAACAAAATAAAAAAAATAGACTGGTCTAATAAATGGGAACTATAGAGGAGTATCAGAAGGAAGGAAAGGGATCTAATAAACAAAATCTCTCTCAAGTCCAAAAACATTAATGTAACTCCCTTTTAAATTTTTCATTTCTACTCGAATTCCTTGTCCACCCTAAACTCTTATAAAGTCAACTGCCATTTTTTGTTGGTTCTTTAAAACAACAAATCAGCATAGAGGAGTGGAAATGTGAATCAGCAATTTCAAATAAGGCCTGGCTCTGATCTTACTTAACTAGGCTCGTATAACTTGAATTGGATAGTTAGGCTCTGAGCTTCACTTTTCCTACTGACAACTGAAAACGTTAAGCCATCTTCAAGGATACTTCCAAGCCTGTGGTTCATTTTATTTGCCAAGCCTAGTCTGAAATTATTTTTCATTAATGTTCTTAATCTCTATAGAACATCATTATTACCCCTTGAAGGCCTCTGTCAAAGCCTCTCTCTTGCTGGTAGAATATCCTGGACTAACCTGCTGGTAAAGGAAAGTTAAAAGTATATATGCTTAGCTTGGCTGGAAGCTTTTTGGCAAGAGGACTGTGGATATGGAAGGAAAGCCTGAAACTGTCTCTTCTTTCATGTATAAACATGTACAATTCATCCCATGGGTTCAGCACATAGGTGTGCACACCTCATATAGTCCATCTTCTCCAGGGTTTTCCAGAGCCATTCTACGTATGCTAATACCATGTTTTGTCAGTCTTGAGGGGTCTGAACTACACATCTCTTTGCCTGGCAAAGAATGAAGAATGCCTGGCATTCTTCAAAAAGTAATTGAGCATTAACCCTGATTGGGAGACCAGTCTGCAGACTGACAAAAATTTCAGCCAATGGCAAAGCATCCCAGGTCTGGAAAGAAACAGATCTCTGGGACACAGCCTTTCCTGGAGTATTGTTGGGAGAAGGAAGAACATGTTTGGTGATATATATAATTGGACAAGAAATGTTACTAACCAAAACCCAATATCTACCAGCAAATGCTCCCTCCTGAGAACATCCTGCAGCTAAGGAGAGATCATTCTTTATACCAGAGCTATAACTAACCACAGCATTGTGCATTTTAGGCAACAGAACTTCATTAAGACATTATCTCTGAATCCTTGCTCTCAGATAGCAAGAAGCCAGTCGGAGACCATACACATTATTCTCCCTACCACCACCGCCATCAACAGGACACAGATTACAAAATAGAGTGGAAAGTGTTTTCCTTTATTGCTCTATGAGCTCTTTCCACACAAGATGAAGATGTTTACCTGGAATCACAAAGAAACTAACAAAGACAGGGAACAGAAAAGACCTATTTTTTCCGTATCCATTTCTAAATGCCCAGCAAATGGTAAATACTCAATACATCTTTGAAAATAAAGAATGGATGCTACAGAACTTACTTGTAGTTTGGTTGAATAGGCACTAATATCACATTACTCTTCCTTTGTATTCTGAAATTTTTCAGAAATAATTTCCAGTGTACTAAAAATTAATCTTTTCCAGGTTTACCTCTGTGGGGTTTATATAAGCTGGAGTGTGATTTCCTTTTAAGTATGGTTTATTGTTTACTTTATTTTCTGTACTTTTGTTTAATATTAAATAAGGTACTTTATGACAATCTTTTCATAAGAAAAAGTCTTATGAAACTCTACAGTTACAGTAAATAGGGCTCAGAACTTATGAGGCTCTTGTTTTATTTTTTAACTCATAGGATATTTAAAGTAAATTCATGCTCAGGGATTGAGATAAGCTCTGTGATTTGTCTTCACTGAATAGAACCCACTTTCATAAATTAATGTATGTGAAAACATTTCCTCAGAGTCCAGTCCTTAAACAAACAGCAACACAGTTTCACTCAGGAAGTATGTGAAAGCCCTTTATGTAGCTGTGAAAGATCGTAACAGAATGAATAGCACATATTAAACACTGAGACTTCTTAGTAAGAAGTCTAATTAAAAATTACACCCCAGGTAAGTTAATTTTAAAAACAACCATTAATCAATAAGTTTCCCTCATAAAATGTTACCATCTTAAAGGAACTTCTATATATGAAGGACATCTCTCTTTTTATAGCTACCTTTTAAGAGTCGGTTTTTGTGTATCATGGACCATGCTTGAGCTTAAGTATTATGTCATTTAATACTCTTAATCACCTTATCGAGGCCAATTATATTATTTTAATTTTACAAATGAAAAAAATCTCAAAGAGAAGAAGTTCTCAAGACAGTCTTATGTTCAGACTCCTTACATTTACATTTCTCCCCAGAAATGTTAGTTCTACTGTAGTACAGACTTGCAAAGCAACCCATTAGGTAGAGTTGTCCATGATGTACTTATTCAAAGGGATATTTATTGGGTGACTCATGAGCAACTCTGAACATGCACCTATTCTTTCAAAATTATCAACAGTCTCATTTAAAAAAAGTGTGAAGAAGAAAGAGAAATTAAAAGTGCCGTAGTTTGCCCATCTTCTTTTAGAAAAGTTTTTTGTTTTTTTTTAAAGATTTTATTTATTTGACAGAGAGAAACACAACGAAAGAGGGAACACAAGCAGAGGGAATGGTAGCGGGTGAAACAGGCTTCCTGCCGAGCAGGGAGCCTATGAGATGCGGGGCTCCATCCCTGGACCCTGGGATCATGACCTGAGCCAGAGGCAGACGCTTAACGACTGAGCCACCCAGGCGCCCCTTCTTTTAGAAAAGTTTAATGATGAAGTTTTTGTTGTTTTTCTCTCTCCTTCCCCACCTTATCTTTCCACGTAAATAACAGTAAAATAAATCAAGGCAAAAAATTTTACTTTTTTTTTTTATACCACCAGAAATTTCAAACATGTTTTCCTTTTACTCTCAACCATCACAAAGTCAGATTAGATATCAAATTTTACTCCTTCAAAACCTGACATTCAATTCAAAGGTGATCTTTTCCTCCCAAGGGAAGTGTTGTAAGACCTGCCATTCAGGATTAGAAAAAATGGTTAATGCCTTTCCCAAAATAAAAATTTACAAAGGAAAAGGTCATATATGCTCATATAGAAAACAAAATAGTTAACTTTAAAAAGCGGAAACATTTTAATGTGCTATTTTCTACTGTATTCCACTGACTGGACACAAAAAGGATATGTATTATCAATTCCTTAAATATCCTCAACTCCCTATTTCTTCATGAAAAATTGCCATAGGACCTAGAAAATGATTTTCTGTAAATTGCTATAAAATATGATAAAATTAACTTTGAAAGGAGTTACACATTTCTGCCTTTTTCTCTCGTATCCTTTTTTATGCCAGAGTCTGTCTTCTGGAGCTTTCATTAGAAGTATCCTAATTAAAAAGCTATGGGAGTTTAAAAAAAAAATGGCTTCCCTTCACAACAAGGATTCTAAATAAGAGGTAAATTTGGTAAATCAGTTCCTCCCTGGCTCTCAGCCATTCACATCTTTTGGTTTTGAAATTCATTTCTTTGTGAGCATAAGGTGGTTGTTACGAGGTGTTGTCAGGCCTCTGACAGGGTTATTGTGCATGGTAGAAGGTGGGAGTTTTTGATCAATGTCTTCAAAGTCAAAGCTTGGAAAATAATAGGTGCACATCAAAACCCAGTTCACATCAGGCTCTTTCAGGTGGCCCCAGGGAATTACTTAATGCTCATGTTGAGCTTCACAATAATTAGTCACCTATAATGGTGTACTAAGGTTTATGTGAAGACTTATAACTTGAGATTCATTATCAAATGACATTCAGGAAAATCATTACCAGAAGAAAAATAAAGAAACTTATCTATTTACTGATGTTGTCCTTCCATTTTTTCTGAATCCCTGACTGATTACATTTCTGTTCTTAAGACGTCTTTCACTGACTCAATATTTTTGTATCATAAGAATGCCCATGTTTAAATTTTTAGGCTATTCTTGCAATTATTTCATGATATCCTGCCCAGTAGATCACGTTACTTACCTTAAACCTTTTTGTTGTAACTTTTCCTGTATTCTTATTACTTTCCCAAAAAGCTTTAAACATTTACAGTTGCTTTAAAATGAGGGTGGGATTTTATGTTGTTTTTGGTTTTTCCTTTTCTAGAACATGGGAGTTATTGGTAACATTTAAGAAAAAAGCTAATTTTGTTCATATATCCATACAACATGACTGCCATATATCATATCATATATATAATATATATATAATTTCTTAAACTATTAAGTCACAGGTGGAAAATATACAAAAAAAGTCAAATCCATAGTTAAGAGTTTAATGTGCCATATGTTTCTCTAATACTGAGGCACAATGGGGTGCATTAAGAAACTCATTAAGTCAATGGAAATAGCAGCTGGGCTCTATAGAGGTGTCTATTCACTTCTGAAATAGAAAAACACAAAAATAGTGGACACATCCACTTCTTCTCAGATTTGAACTGATGTTGTTAGCAAGGGGCTAGTGCAATGCAAAATACTGAAGTACTTTTCCTCTCAGCATCTAATTAATAAATTTCATTTTAATAGTTCACTCGCTGTCTCTTTCTCTCTGTGTCAAACAAATAAAATCTTTAAAAAAAAAAGAAAGAAAGAAAAAGATTCTAAAGGAAAAAGACAACATGCAAGAACAGATGGGAAATGTAAGCAAAGGGATGGAATTCTAAGAAAGAATAAAAAAGAAATGCTAGAAGCCAAAACCTCTGTAAGAGAAATGAAGCATACCTTTGGTGGGCTCATTAGTAGACCAAATGAGACCGAGGAAAGAATCTCTGAGTTGGAAGATATGTCAGTAGAAACTGAAGAGGAAAGAGAAAAAAAAGGACTGAAAAAAAACAAACAAGAAAAGAACTGTGGGATAACTACAAAAGGTATAATGTATGTGTAATGGGAATATCAGAAGGAAAAAAAGAGAGAAAGAACAGAAGAAATATTGGAAGTAATAATGACTGAAAATTTCCATCAAATTCATGTCAGACACCAAACAACAGATTCTGGAGGCTTAGAAAATACCAAGCAGGGTGAGTGCAATTAAACAAATAAAAACAAACTTACTACACCTAGATATCATAGTAAAACTGCAGAAAATCAAAGATAAAAAATATATCTTGAAAGAAGCCAGAGGAAAAAGCTCTTTTACATATAGAGGAACAAAGATAAGAATTATATCCAAATTCTCAGAAACTATGCAAGGAAGAAGAGAGTGGAATAAAATATTTAAAGTGTTGAGATTAAAAAACAAAAACAAAAAGCAATAAACCCCCAAACTCCAATTCGGTGTCCTCCAAAATTATCTTTCAAAAGGAAAAGAGAAATTAAAATTAAATTAAAATTTACTCAATTTTTGCGGGAATTTATTGCCAGTAGATGTGCTTCCAAAGAAATGTTAAAAAAAAAAAAGTTTTTCAATGAAAAGGAAAATGACATAGATCAGTAACTCAGACCTCATAAAGAAGCAGCATTAGAGAAAAACAATAAAGCTAAAACTAAAAATTTTATTTTTTTATACTTAATTGAACTAAAGGGTAATATTTTGTTCAAAATAATCACACCAGCAATGTATTTGATTGCTATAGCTGAAGTGAAATGAATGACAGCAATGAGCGGGAGAAATTAGGAATATTTTGTTATTATAAGGTCCTTGCACTACCTGTGAAGTGATATACTATTACTTGAATGTGGCTTGGAGTAATTATGAATGTGTATCACAAACTTTAAGGCAACCATTAAAAAAAGTTTAAGAAAAAAAGTAAAATGAATACACTAGGAAAGGAGAAAAAATGGAATCATAAAATGCTCAATTAAAACCACAAAAGGCAAAAATTAGTGGAAGACAAAAACAGGAATGAAGAACCAGGGTAATAAATAGAAAACAATGACAGGTATGGTAGATATTAATCCAACTATATCAATAATTACTTTAAATGCCAAAAATCTAAATACATCAATAAAAAGAGATTATTAGAAAGAATCAAAAAACAAATCCCAAATATATATTCCCTATAAGAAACTCACTTTAAATATAAAAACACATAGATTAAAAGTAAATGGATGGAAAAACATACATCACGCTAACACTAATCAAAAGATAGCTGGAGTAGCTACAGTAAGTACCTTCATGGTTAATGTTCCTTCAATGTAAATACCATTGTTAATACTTTAAAGGAAAACTCAAACTTCTGCTTCCATCCTTGATGTTGTAACAAGGACCAAATTTATCTTACCTCTTGACATAAAGCAGACAGAAATATACAAAACAATGATTTTCAGACATAGGACAACAGGAAGAGCATCCAGAAGGTAATTGAATAATTAGAAGAATGAATGTTTATTAGAGCCAAAGAAAAACTATTTGAAAAAGATGAGGACATAGTCAAAGTGTCAAAATTCATAGAAATCAAGTGAATTTACTAAAATGTATTCAGATTTTAGGGGGGGGCAGCATTCTTGAAAAACCAGGAATAAATTAGGCAAAACCCCATACCTATTTTTCACTCCTGGTTTCAACCCTGACAATAAATGCTACACCATGAGGTCAAAAAAAAGGAAGAAAAGAAATAACCATTCACCAGAATGTTGCGGACGCATCATGTAAGATATGGATAGATTACAAGATATGGATAAATTAGGACCTCAGTAATGTATGATATTATACTCCTTTGAATGCACCCAGTTCCCATCAGAAATCCAGACACAACTAAATAACTTTTTCCCACCACTGCTCTGCCGCTCCCCCTGCTTGTGCCCTCTCACGTGCTCTCTCTCTGACAAATAAACAAAAATCTCTAAAAAAACAAAAAATAGAAACTTCTGGGTCAGCAGTTTGGTTTCCTAAAAAATACGCTAATATTTCATAAAAAATATACTAGTGTTTCATAAAAATGCACTAGTGTTTATTTATGAAAAGCACCCATGTCCCTTATAATATACCAATCACAAAAGATAATAGTTTCTCCTTTTTTCTGTAACGGAGCAATGTGATACTTTATTACCTTTATATTTCATTATGTGTAGGACTCTTGCTCTGAGATGCTCTGAGATGAGTACATGTCTCCTAGACCAAAAGAAAAGGCTAGAATGACTGGCCAAATTTATTAAAGCTACCAGGACAACTGCCAAAATGTACCTTCCAAAAGCCATGTTAGAGCTACTTAAAATTAAACCATACTATATTGAAATCCATCAAAGGAATTAAAAGTAATAAATATAGTATCCACTGTGCAAGGTGAGGATGGCTATACCAGGCAGAAAGGCACAGAATTGTGAATGACTTCTTGTTTTGAATGTCTGTTAGCCAGTATTATTATAGCAGCAGTAATGCTTTCTCCACTAATTAGTGTAACATTTAGTAATGGCACTACCAGTATTAATCAACAACACAACTACACTACATACCTTAGCCACGTTCATAGTTTGATATTTTACAGTCCTTTCTTTGTCAGTAGCATAATGAGTTGACGGAGTCTGATTCCTACCTCCATTCATTTATGGTTGAGACTTGTATCAAGTTGCCTACTCGATCTAATCATTAAAATAGGACTGAAACAGTAGTTTATTGGGTATTTGTGAAGATTCAATAAATACCATATATAAACATTTGGAATGTAATATATTTCCACTTTTACTGTCTCAAAGCAAAAAAACCAAAAAGCTAGTTTCTCTACTTCACTGCATTCTTAAAGAGATATATGCCTTAAAATTATAACGTAGGAATCACTTCTTTTGATTCTTCGAGAGTAATGAACCGGCATACAACTTGCCTTGCAGGAACTTCTGTGAGTCAGCCTTTATTTCATCCACCCTGCAACTATTTTATATCTAATGTGACAGATTTCTTCATAAATTCTCACAAACCCTCTAGAGGCCTTTCAGCCAGCTAGCTATCTTTTTATTCTATTTGCTCTTATATGACTCGTCTCCATCAGTTTCACCCAGTACCCAAAAATTGATCATAATTCAATTTAGAAAATCTGGAAACTAAAAGAAGAGAGTCTGAAATAACAATGTTAGATAGGAACTGGAGGGAATATTTCAAGCTGATTTTTTTTAAAGATTTTATTTATTTATTTGACAGAGAGAGAGAGATCACAAGTAGACAGAGAGGCAGGCAGAGAGGGGGGGAAGCAGTCTCCTTGCTGAGCAGAGAGCCCAATGCGGGGCTCGATCCCAGGACCCTGAGATCATGACCTGAGCTGAAGGCAGAGGCTTAACCCACTGAGCCACTCAGGCACCCCTTACAACCTGTCCACTGTTACTCATTTGCTGGTGATGATAATTCAAAGAATATAAATAGATCTAATTGAAAGATACCACCTGACCACTAAATATCAGATTTTAAAATCTTTGGACATCAGTTAGTTTTCTTTATCTTATCTAATTCCATAGCATAAAACAAGGATGTTTAATTTCCTATAAATATCAGAAAACCTTTTTGAAAATAGAGACTCTGAAAATTCAGCCCAGGAAAATGTATGTACAAAATTTCACATTCATTATTAATGGGTTCCAAGGATCCTCTCAAGCCCATCTATGAATTCTCTGATACTGCAATAAAAGCAGATTTTAAATTTTTAATTTTGGATATGATAGTATACCTGAAAGTTGTCCTATTACTTTGTTTTGGACTTATATTTTCCCATAAACAAGTAAACAGTTTGCATGGAACAGATGTCTGCACATAGGCAAATGCAGCCCTCTCCTCAGGCACATTCACCAACTTGGAAAACATCTGTGTGTGCATACACACGTTGAGTCTATTAGTTAACTCCTCCCTGAGCAATCCGTTGGTAAAATGGACAGCGAGGCAGCCTGCACCACTGCTTAGATTCACCTAACTGCAAATACCCACTAGTATACACTCCAGTGGTGCCACAGTTACAGCCTCTGATCCCAACAACATTGGATTGAGTCTTTTCCCAGTTTTCAGATATTCCTATTACATTTCCATGAAGAATTCTCCCCTTAGAGTCCCATGCTTCCAGTCTAACCACAAGATAGGTTACCAGTAATAACCTCTGCAATTTCCAAGAGAACACATTAAACTGATGGTGGCTACTCTGTCATAGATTTTATCTACCTAACTTCCAGTTTCTTAAACAACTCTTCAAAGCTCCTATTATTGCCACCATTTTACAAATGAAAGAATCAGATCTCAGATTCACCCGGTACCAAATACCAGACACCTACTTTCCACTACATCACTGCCAAACAAACTAAAAAATTAAGTCCTTATGAAAATTATTCTCTGGATATATACCACAAAAATTTATATACCTTGGCCAAATGCCCCTAGTGCTCACCAAAATAATGCCCATGAAAGACAGTGCACATAACATACATTCTCTCTCTGAACCATGGCTCGCTAGCACCGACCCAGTCTTTTCTGGGTATCTTTCAAAATCACCAAGTTGCAGCTACTGTTTTGGACTTTTAACAGTGTCTTGGGCTGCAACACTGTTATTTTAAGCCATTGTCTCTATATCTGCAAATCAACTGCTTATACTAACTCATGTCTAGCAGGATTCTTTGCTTCTTCTCCCTAATCTGTTCCTTCTTCTCCCCCCAACCCTGCCCCGCTCTCCACTGTGCTCCCACCTCTTCACTAAATGACAGACTGACAGACATGGCTAAGTGTACCTTGTTTAAACATCTGCTTTATTACTGTTGAGTGACTGCCCTATGGGTAGGCAGGGTTTTTTTCTTATCTTTCACTCAGGAATTCAGATGGTCTGATTAGAAAGCTGAACTGCTTGGAGAATCGTGACAGATGTCTCTTACTTTCTTTTTAAGACCACCGTGAGTGCTTAGGCGTTCCACTCAGACAACCTTCAGTAGTAGAACAACCGTCTGTTTAGGTACCTGGTTATGTCAAACATGCATTTAGCCGAGGAATCCCACTTCTACACCCAAGTGTTAGTTTTCCCCTGGGAAATAACTAGCTGAAGAACCATTTATTCTGTAAATGCTATGAGTATGTTAAGGGTCAGTTGCTGCAATTGTATAATGGAGTGACTGCTAAGAAGAACAACTATTGATAGAACTAAAATAAAACCCAGAGAAACCTAACAGAAAAAAGGGAGGAAAGAAAGCCCAAATTATTAAGTATATAAAATGAAATTCAAGGAAGATCATGTGTTTCATAAAATAACTCACAGAGTTTTTAAAATGTGTAATTATTCTAAAGCTTCCTTATGAAAATAATTTAAAAAGAATATTATGGGTTCAAATAGCAGACATAATTTCAGATTCCGCGATACAAATGAATATAAGTACAGACCTCAAAAACTACATATGATTATACTCTAGTTAGAATTTTTCAGGAAAGAAAAATATTACTCATCTGACTTCATGTGAAGACTGACATTCTTCAAAATAATCATAGTAATAATAGTTGTATCAGAGAGTTCTAGAATATTGTGTGAAGAAATTGAGGCTCACAAAGAATGGTGGAAAGTGTTAACAGGAAATGAGTGAAGATGAAGTACAACAAGGGGATGAAAAGGAGAGTGAGCTCTGACACTGCCAATTACTGTTAGAGGATGTCCTTTATCCCTTTCCCTCAGCTACCTACTCACTAGTGGCCATTGGCTACTTTCCACCCTTCCACTGTAGTAAGCTCGTTGACTTTGACAGACTGTCTTCTCCACCAGTGACTCTTCCTCTGGATCTTCCCTCTAAGTTTTCCCATATGCAGTTGTTTCCTCCCATCAAGCCTCATCCTGAGCTGCAACATTCAAGATAGAACTTCACTGTCACCTCTCAGAGAGGCTTTTCCTAACCATACCATTTACCTCTTTGGTTAGATATATTCTTAGGTATCTTATCATTTGGGGTGCAATTATAAATGGGATCAACTCCTTAATTTCTCTTTCTTCTGTCTTGTTGGTGTATAGAAATGCAACTGATTTCTTTGCATTAATTTTATATCCTGACACTTTACTGAATCCCTGTATAAGTTCCAGCAGTTTTGGGCTGGAGTCTTTTGGGTTTTGACATAAAGTATCATATCATCTGCAAAGAGTGAAAGTGACTTCTTCTTTGCCAATTTGGATGCCTTTTATTTCTTTTTGTTGTCTGACTGCTGAGGCTAGGACTTCTAGTACTATGTCGAATAGCAGCAGTGATAGTGGACAGCCCTGCTGTGTTCCTGACCTTAGGGGTAAAGCTCTGATTTTCCCCATTGAGAATGATATTTGCTGTTGGTTTTTCATAGATCGTTTTTATGATACTGAGGTATGTACCCTCTATCCCTCCACTGTGAAGAGTTTATATCAAGAAAGGATGCTGTACTTTGTCAAATGCTTTCTCAGCATCTATTGAGAGTATCATATGGCATATGGTTCTTGTTCTTTCTTTTATTAATGTATTCTATCACACTGATTGATTTGCAGTTGACTCAACCTTGCAGCCCAGGAATAAATCACACTTGGTTGTGGTGAATAATCCTGTTAATGTACTGATGGATCCTACTGCCTAGTATTTTGGTGAGAATTTTTGCATCTATGTTCATCAGGGATATTGGTCTATAATTCTCCTTTTTTTAAGGTTTTATTTATTCATTTGTCAGAGAGGGAGAAAGAGAGAGCACAAGCAGGGGAAGCAGCAGGCAGAGGGAGAAACAGGCTCCCAGCCGGGCAAGGAGCCCGATATGGGACTTGATCCCAGGATCCTGGGATCATGACCTTAGCTGAGGGCAGACACTTAACCAACTGAGTCACATAGGCATCCCATGTAATTCTCCTTTTTGATGGGGTCTTTGTACAGTTTTGAGATCAAGGTAATGCTGGCCTCATAAAATGAGTTTGGAAGTTTTCCTTTTATTTCTATTTTTTGGAACAGTTTCAGAAGAATAGGTATTAATCCTTCTTTAAATGTTTGGTAGAATTCCCCTGGGAAGCCATCTGGCCCTGGGCTCTTGTTTGGAGATTTTTGATGACTGCTTCAATTTCCTTGCTGGTTATGTATCTGTTCAGGTTTTCTGTTTTGTCCTGGTTCAGTTTGGGTAGTTTATACATCTCTAGGAATGCATCCATTTCTTCCAGATTGTCTAATTTGTTGGCATATAGTTGCTAATATGATCTAATAATTGTTTGTATTTCTTTGGTGTTGGTTATGATCTCTCCTCTTTCATTCATGATTTTATTTGAGTCCTTTCTCTTTTCTTTTTGATAAGTCTGGCCAGGGGGTTATCAATCTTACTAATTCTTTCAAAGAACCAGCCCCTAGTTTCGTTGATCTGTTCTACCGCTCTTTTGGTTTCTATTTCATTGATTTCTACTCTAATCTTTATTATTTCTCTTCTCCTGCTGCGTTTAGGCTTTATTCACTATTCACTTTATTCACTATTCTTCCTCCAGTTCCTTTAGATGTAGGGTTAGACTTGAGACCTTTTGTGTCTCTTGAGAAAGGCTTGTATTACTATGTACTTTCCTCTCAGGACCACCTTTGCTGCATCCCAAAGATTTTGAACAGTTGCGTTTTCATTTTCATTTGTTTCTATGAATTTTTAAAATTCTTCTTGAACTTCCTGGCTGACCCATTCATTCATTAGTAGGACGCTCTTTAGCCTCCATTTATTTGAGTTCTTTCCAACTCTCTTCTTACAATTGAGTTCTAGTTTCAAATCATTGTGGCCTGAAAATATTCAGGGAATGACCCCAATATTTTGGTATGGGTTGAGATCTGATTTGTGAAACACAATGTGAACTACTCTAGAGAATGTCCCATGTGCACTACAGAAGAATGTGTATCCTCTTGCTTTGGGATGGAATGTTCTGAATATATCTGTGAAGTCCATCTGGTCAAGTGTGGCCATTTAAAGCTTTTGTTTCCTCATTGATTTTTTGCTTAGATGATCTGTCCATTTCAGTGAGGGGGGTGTTAAAGTCCCCCACTATTATTGAATTATTGTTGATATGTTTCTTCGATTTTGTTATTAATTGGCTTATATAACTGGCTGCTCTCACGTTAGGGGCATAAGTATTTAAAATTGTTAGATCTTCCTGTTGGATAGACCCTTTAATTATGCTATAGTAAACATGCCATTTAAAGAGCTTTTCAGCCATTCTCTAACACATGATCTTTTTTTTATTTTCATGTTTTTACTTTTTCTTGACTTTTTTTCATTTTTAAATGTTTCAGAAAAGCTATCACATTCACCAATGTATTTTAAGCATTTAGCACATAATAGATGCTAAGTGAAAGCTTATTTAATGAATCAAATAAAAATAAAAACACTTATATTTATTAACAGGGGGACAATCACTTCCAAAACACAAAACCCCCATAGAACTAAATTTGTGAAGGCATCTCCTTTGGTGAATGCACCCTTACTTCTCCAGTTGAAGAAAACAGGCTGGAAGACAAGTATGATCTGATACACTTTTTCAGTTGGTAGAAGAGATTTTGGAAAGTGGTACACTTCCAAACAGAGAAACCAGGTCTAGAAGACATACAGTGTAGTTGGATGACACAGAAGTACCTGCCTCACTTGAATGCAACCAGATCTAATAAAGCCAGAGAAAAGTAGTACCCACCACTACCATATTGCCTTTCAGTGGACTAATTCTGCCCCCCAGAATATTTTACCCAATAGCTATCAGAGTCTCCACAATTTAGCCAGAGATTTTATTCATATTTCTAAGGGGAAGAAAACATCACATGAATGGATAGATAATTTGAAATACTTCCAATACTTCTACCTATGGAGACTGCATCAGAAATTACCTGCCCTTAAAGAAAATGTAAGCACGGGGTGCCTGGGTGGCTCAGTTGTTAAGCATCTGCCTTTGGCTCGGTTCATGATCCCAGAGTCCTGGGATCGAGCCCCACATCGGGCTCCCTGCTCTGTGGGAAGCCTGCTTCTCC
>CM053615.1:37728723-37766498 GCA_028646535.1 Procyon lotor | reverse complement strand
TTTACGATTCTTGGTCTTATCTAATTTTATAAAAGCCTCATTCTTATTTCTCCTACACTTTTTTTTTTTTAAGATTTTATTTGTTTATTTTACAGAGAGAGAGAGATCACAAGCGGGCAGAGAGGCAGGCAGAGAGAGGGGGGGAAGCAGGCTCCCCGCTGAGCGGAGAGCCCGATGCGAGGCTCGATCCCAGGACCCTGAGATCATGACCTGAGCCGAAAGCAGAGGCTTTAACCCACTGAGCCACCCAGGCGCCCCTCTCCTACACTTTTTATTACTAGTGATTAAGTACGTGACAGAGATTACACCGGGGTCACGTGGCGCACACACCCTGCAGGCTCCAGCCGCGTCCTGTTGGGTCTTCGCGGGGAACCGCACACTCCGCCCACCCGGCAGAGGCCCCGACCAGGCACTCGGGCTTCTCCCACGGCATTCAAAAAAGGACATTTACTGGCGAAGGAGCTTGAGTGAAGGGGCCAGCGCTCCACTTCGCAGGGTACTGGCTATCGGGCTGGGCGGGAAAGAGAGAGCAAGGCTCTCGGGCTGCTGCTCTTCAAGGACAGAAAGCAGCGGTTTCCCGCGAAAATTCTAGATCCCTCACGGCCGCGGGGAGATATAACTGGTCCCAAGACTAAGGGTTCCGGTGGCTGTGGCCTTGAACCTTGACTGACGGGGAACGGGGCCCCCGGAGTTCACTCACCAGAAGTCCTCCGCGCGGCTCCTGCGTCCTGAGGAAGGCAGGCCAGAAATCGGCGACCGGAGCATGCGCAGTTCACTCCCGTAGGCTAGGGTGGTCCCGCAGAGCATTTGGGCCAAAGCAGTCGCATTTGGACTTCGGGTTTGCTAAACAGGTGTCATGAGCCAGACTCCTTATAATCAAGTCTGGGAGGAGGGGCCTCTAGTGCACCGAGGTACCCAGGTGTTTTTCACCTCTGTATTCCCGTGCTTTCCGCAGAACTCACGACGTCCCACGAGATCAGGCTTCCTCTAAAAAGAATCGTCCGCTCTCTTTTTTGAGAGATGCTGTTTATCTATATTTATTTATCTGTTATCTACATATTATCTATCCATAGAGAGCATCCATCTGAATATATATTCAGAAAGCATATATATTTCTGAATGCATATATACATATATATTCAGCAATAATATACTTTTCAGACACTATCCAATTTGTCTTCTAAAAATATTTACAAACGTTTCTGGGTCAAGAAATACTGCACAAAGAACTAAAACACTTGAACGAAGACTACCTTGAACTCCTTGGAAGAAGAGACTTTTTCAGTATCTATTGAAGTGTATATTGAAGTATTCCCAGTTGGCCTTAAAATTACTCACTCAAGAGACATCCAAAGGTTCTTTCTTAGTAAAATGTCCCAATACAATGACAAAATTAGACTGCCCTACCTTTGAGAGTCCAAATACAAGGAAGTCCTAAAAAGTCCACTAAACTTTCCCCCAAAACGCCCCAGGCAAGGCTTCATCAGAATTCAGGAATAATTTCCTACCACCCCAAAAAAGGATATAACAGTTTGTAAAAATCTAACCTTTGCTTTTGGTGTCCCCCAACGAGTTCTGAATTCTGTGCCTTCATGTATAGGGAAACAAAACACTCAAAAGGAACTTCTAGTGTTTTATTTTTGTTTATATTTATAGTAAAACAGATCTCCAAGCTTGGGTATTTCTGGAAATCTTAATTCTATTAGTCTTTTTTGGTTTATGAGAAAAATAAACACAAGGAACCCAGCTCTCATATTTGCAGAGCAAAGCCACGGTAGTTAGGCTAAGATCTGGTGGATACTTACACTGAACCTCTTTGTTTCCCACAAGCTGAGAGATCTGAAAAGTCATCCAGTGTTCTTAACAGCTGGGAGGGATTGGAAATGAGACAAGTCTATCTAATCACAATTTTGGAGGCCACTTCACAACTATTAAAGTCTCATATCTATGTCCCTAGCAGCTATGAATGCAGGCCCTGTTGAGATCGTTTGCAGATAACAACAGGTAAGAACCCAGATAAGACTTCAGGTGCGCAGGTAACAGAGCTGCCCTTCTGGGCATAATGGGCTGCAGGGAACTCCTTCCCATTGTTAACAGCAGTATCTTAAGAATCACATTTTGTCTTCTAAAATACATGTAGGTGTCCTTATGTAATCTGCCCCTTTTTCTTTGTTTGTTTGTTACATAATAGTGAGATAGTTTGGGATTAAAATGAATACAGCACTTATCACATCTTAATTTCAGTAAAAGGAAATGAGAAGAAGGAGGTCTTTATGTAAAATACACCTATTTATTTACCTTTTGATGCCAGTAGCACATTTTTTTAAGAAAAAAGATCTTATTGAAAGAATTATTTGTTTCTCAATCTAAGTTTTCCTAATCCTAGTAAATCCCAGCTGTATAATATAATACTGTGTGTGTGATAAATAAATTATAATAAATTCAGTTCATTGCTTGGGTCACATGGGCCCAGGAGATCTGATGTTTGCTTTTATTATTTCATTAATCCAGTCATTCATGCTTTCATCAAGCATCTGCTCAGTGCCTGAACTGTTTTAGGTGCTGGAGATAAAAACATTTCCAACATCAAGGACCTTATAATTTCAGGAGAGACGTAAATCAGTATACTGGCAATTACCAAAAGTAAAAATACAAAAAAATAATTTCTAAGATAGAAATATCCTTAGAAATCTAGGAGGACAGAAGGACATGTTGATGACCGTGGAAAAAGTTAAAGAAGGCTTAGCAGAAGAGGTATCACTTGGGAAACTATAGTACTGTCTGGAACAGAGCTTTCAACTTAGCCAACATCATCCCACTTGAGGAGGCTGAGATAGGTATGAGGTTTTGAGTTTTCACATTGTTTGAGGACAGTCGAACACATGTTTCATAGACAAGGGCCAAGGATGAAAAACATCCGCCTGGGGGAGGAGATCCCTGTGCAATGAAGAAGCATTCTGTAAATCACACAGTTTTGTTTTTTTAAGTTTTATTTTATTTCATTTCGGGTCAGTTCAGTTTTAGTAATCTCTACACCAAGCGTGGGGTTCGAACTCATGATCCTGCGATGAAGAGTTGCATGCTTTTCTGACTGAGCCAGTCAAGCATCCCTCACACAGTTCTTTGATGTTTGGACATTCTTACAGACAGAACTCAATATACAATCATCTGAACTTTAAGTTCAACTCCGTTTTATATATAAACACAAAAATACTTTTTTTTGCATAGTTTATCCACTGAATTTTCCAGAATTTACACTACTGAGTAAATTCAGAAAAGTTTGGGGAAAAAAAATGTTGGGGGGAATCTCTACTAAAACTAGTTCAATCCCATCAAAAAGCAATCCCTACTAGTAATTTTGGTGAATCCGGGAATCATATCTACCTGCATTGGCAGCTGTCCCATTCTAATTGAATCTTTATGTGTAAATGTATGTATCTATAATATCTTCAAAATGTGATTTAAAAATATTTTTGACAATATTCAATTCAAAATTGAAAATCCAAACTTATTTATTAACATTAGATGCACACATTTGACTACTTCATTATGTCTTTGAATATAGATGATCTTAACCATTTATATATTAAAATATACATTATCTAAAAATCCTTTTATTTCTCCTACATATTACTGCTAGAATTTTATATTGACTTTAATTTTTATTGAGTTATAATTACAAGTGATAAAATGCACAGATCTTAAGTATATATTTTGATGAGTTTGACAAATACACAATCCATATTCAGTACCCCATCAAGATATTACATTTCTATCATCTTGCTAACCTCGTGTGTCTTGATCATCAATGCTCTCCCTTCTCCACACACAAAAAGGCAACCAGTGTTCTGATATCAAATCCCATTGATTAGTTTTGCCTACTCTTGAATAGAATATAAATGGAATCACAAACAATATACTCTTTTATGCCCAAATTTACTCAGCTTAGTGTTTTTAAGATTCATCGATGGTACTTTGTATAATCAACAGTTTTCTCCTTTTTACTGTGGAGTGGTATTCTATCCTACAAATTTTTTTTTAAAGATTTTATTTATTTATTTGACACACAGAGAGAGATCACAAGTGGGCAGAGAGGCAGGCAGAGAGAGAAAGGGGGAAGCAGGCTCCCTACTGAGCAGAGAGCCCGATGCAGGGCTCGATCCCAGGACCCTGGGATCATGACCTGAGCTGAAGGCAGAGGCTTTAACCCACTGAGCCACCCAGGCGCCCCTCCATCTTACAAATTTTAAAGTTTTATATGTATGTAAGGTACATTACCTATACATTTTATTTCACAATAATCGAGGGGAACCTTCAAGTATTTTTATAAATATGGATGAGGAGATTGGGTCTCATAGGTTGAGAACCAATGGTATCTGCTTAACAGTATAGAATTTATAAAAGAATAGTCCAGGGTTGGAATGCGGCTCCCAATTCACTTGCTCATTGACAATGATTCACCTAACCTGTATAATCCTTGGTTTATTCATCTTGCAAATCAGGGATCCTAATAACCCTTGTCTCACTAGATAGATGCAATGATCAAATTGAATACCTCAAGTTTTAAACAGATAGATACACACATATATACATGTATCTGACAAACATTTGACATTCAGTTCATTAAGCATATGTTATGGTAGAAAATGGCCCATTAAGTATTTGGATGATTCTAAAACCTACCTCTCTCCCTGAGAGTATCCTTCTCCAACCCAGTAAGCCCACTGACTAGATTCCTAAGCTGGCCACTATAGCGTTTGGCTCCTTGCCTAGCAGGAAGCTTACAAAGAGCTGCCTACCTCTATCAGATGGTTACCTCATACCAATATCACTTGGTGGCTGCTGCTCAGATTACATTTTTGAAATGAGAAGCCTTTCCTATTAGAGTTGAACTGGATGCCAAGGTGAGGCTCAGAGAAAAGGAGATAAGCTTAGGCTAGAAGTGACATAGGGATTCCCGGGGACATGGGTGGTAGAGTCCCAGTTCCCAGTTCCCAGGTACATGACCATATATGGATTTGGAAGTAAGATCAAGCTAATCATGAATAACTCTTTCGCCTCCTTTAGTAACTCCTGAGAAATACATATCCATCAAGGGTCAAAGTTAGGGCTGACTTTATGGTGCCAGAGTAAAAGCAAGAATAGTTTTGTGTCAGGGCACCTGGGTGGCTCAGTTGTTAAGCATCTGCCTTCAGCTCAGGTCATGATCCCAGGGTCCTAGGATCAAGCCCCACATCCGGTTCCCTGCTCAGCAGGAAGCTTGCTTCTCTCTCTTCTTCCCCTCTGCTTGTGTTCCCTCTCTCTATGTCTCTCTCTCTCTCTCTGTCAAATAAATAAAATCTTAAAAAAAAAAGAATAGGGGCGCCTGGGTGGCTCAGTCGTTAAGCGTCTGCCTTCGGCCCAGGTCAGATCCCAGAGTCCTGGGATCGAGCCCCGCATCGGGCTCTCTGCGCGGCAGGGAGCCTGCTTCTCCCGCTACCATTCCCTCTGCTTGTGTTCCCTCTCTCGCTGTGTTTCTCTCTGTCAAATAAATTAAAAAAAAAATTAAAAAAAAAAAAAGAATAGTTTTGTGTCTCTTTAGATGAGTGACCTTTGAACAAATATACAGACTCACAGAACATGTACAAAAACAAAAGGTTTAAAACCACTTGCAATAACCTCGGTTTGAACTGGGTCTATAGACTTGGTTTCCAAGATTCCCCAACGCCCCTGGGAGCCTTTATTTGGTCCAAGGACAGTCAGTCAAAAGAGAACACTTTTTCTTGGGTAAATCTTAGGATGAAATAGCTGAACACAGAAAATCAGAAAAGTTCACAGCATCAAATCTTTACAGTAGGTGAGAAAAAGTAATGAATATGGTGCATGAAACCATTTTTCCTTGAATTAATCTACTTAAAAGATAGTATAGGACTTTTTTTCAGGATGATATAAAAATATCCCTCTTTTCCTCAACCTCTCTATTTTATATAAAAAATATAGATCAAAATAGTGAGTCTCTTCGGGATAAACAGTATGCATTCCTAATTTTTGTTTTGAAGGACACAAATAATCAAAGTCAAAGATGTTATTACAGTCATTTTTTTTCTTTTTATGCTAAGCCTTTAGCATCTACAGCCTGAATTACTTGAATGATTTGTACCATCGCCTACGCATGTGAGAATCTGCATTCAAGAGCAAATTATAATTGGCTTGGGGACAAAATGAAACAATCAGTAATTCTTAGAACTTGCTCAGTCTTCTCCATCTTCCTTATCTTGGAAGACACTTAAAGATAATATTTATCTTTCTTTTGTTGTTACCTGGAACCTACAGGTCCACCTTTCAGGGTGGAAGCTACATTTGCCAAGATTAAAATTCAGTTGGTCTTTAGGTCTTTTGTAATGTTAGTAAAAAAGTAACTTCCTGTTTCCTATCAATAAAAGCCATCAAGGCTACTGAGGCAGATGCATGTGGGTTATATTTCCTTTCAAAAATAAATATTGGTTTAAATCTTAAGTGAGAAAGGGTTGGGCCAAATGCATTACATTGGACTTCTGGGAGATATGATGAAACCAGCCAATATTTCCTGTTCCCTTTCCACTCCTCCCACTAACAAATCACCTCCTAAACAAAGAGATATGTTTGATTCTTTCACAAAAAATATGCAATATATCACTGGCCTTTTAATGGAGAATGAACTTGTTTATGGCCAAAAGAGGCCACTAAATATACAATAAACAGATGTAAATTTGATTCATCTTATAAAGGCAAGACAGGGTCAACCTGAGAAGGAGTTGTTGATCTTCACAAAAAAAGTTATGTCTCTACCTCACAACTCAAGGGGCTATATAAGCTAATCTTGTGCTAACCATAGAATGGATCTTGAAATAAGGAATATTTTGTTTTGTTTTGTTTTGTTTTGTTTTAGGGAAAATGCTGTCCAGAAAACATAGAAAATCCCCTAAGTCACTCTATTTGCACTGCCTTCTTGAGTACTGGGTTTAGGATTTTGAAAGTGAAGTTATAGTTTTTGTTCACTCCCAACAGAGTGAACTCTCTTACTCAGATGTTATCCAGTAGCTGTTTAGGAAAACCACAAGTCCTGAAACAATAATTAATGCAGAAGATTTCTTTTCCTTTTGAAAAATTCATACCACCACTCTACCCTTAAATTTCTACTCTCCACCCCACTATCCATTCAGTCCCTCAGCACAGCTCACACAGACAAACAGACAGGAGAAACTTTTTGATCTTCTCCTCATGCCCCACCAGCTCACCTCACCCCGCTGAGGTACAGAGCAGAGCACTCATAACTGAGAAGACCATATTCAGGTCCGGGCTCTGCTACTGAGTGGCTGGGTGACTGGGCTCAGGTTGCTGTGCTGGAAGGAACGAGTAAAATGATGTCTACATATCATTCTTCTGAAAACAAAGTATCTAGATACATATTCTTATTGCTACCAACCAACTCTGTCCTTGAGTAAGAGATCGTACCTCTGGTGAAGAAGGTCATCAAGATGTCATGACGTAAGAGCTGAACCTGGGCAAACAGAAGCTTCTCCCCACCCCCCACCCGCCCCTCTCCTTGGAATGCACAATCTGCCCACCGTTCCCACAGAAGGAGCTGTTTCAAAGATGCATTTTAAGGATGCAACCTTGAGAGAGGAATGTGTTATTGAGACCATCTGGACAGAAATGGTGAATAAAAACCCTGTTAAGTACTCTCTATAAACTTTCAAAATGCTGGTAGGCAGGTGCAGAGATCTACTCATCTGCCAGCTGCCCAAGACAAACCTTGTGTGTAAGTTCCCTTGTTTATGGAACCCGTCACCTACTGGTGACTGCTTCTTCCTTAGTCTCCCCTTGCCCTCCGCATATGCGTGCCAGTTTGTGAAACAACGACCTCTGTTGGAAGCCAGGGCGCAAAGTCTGCATCTGCCGTGTTTGGAGCCAAGGTCAAGGAAGAATCACAGAAATTACACCTGGAATATTTGTTTGTGCTGGTGAGGAAACTGAGGCACGGAGATGTTAAATCGCTTATCAGGTCATTGGAGCTGGAACTAGAAACCTTTACGGCTTTCCCTATACCACTTTACTGAACTTTCTCCTGGCCAACTCTGGTGTCACAGAAGGATGAAAAGTAGAGGAGAAATAAATGACTTGGCCGAGTAAGAAAGAGGGTGCATGTGAAAGGAATAGGAAGTAATGGAGCATATCCAACCATCCAGGGGCAGCAGTATGACAGAGACAGGACACCCAGGGACCCATGGCCTAATAAGGACAGAGGCAATACAAGCTGGAATATGAGGAAGGTGAGGAGAGGAGACTACTTCTGGAGAAAGTACATCTCATACATCTATTAGATGTATGCTTGGAGGAAATCACCTTGGGAAAGAGACAGAAATGGTTGAATCCATTCAATATCAAGAGCAAATTTGATATATTGAATACACAGATCACATATTTACCCTCACAATCAAGCAGTTTGGCAAAGTTGCTAACATTCCCTCCTCTGGACAGACTAAAGAGTCCACTAAACCCCTAATACAGAAGATTTTGTCACATAATATCTGAGGGAATAACTTTCTTAAAGTAAATTTAGGCAAATGAATGAGAACCTAATTCTCAACTGTATTTAGACCCTTTGGGATTTGACAGACTCTTGTTTGCATACTTGTTCCACCACTAACTTTGAAACCTTGAACAAGTTCCTTAACGTCTCTGAGCCTCCATTTTCTCACGTGGGAAACGAGAATAATAATTGGACTTTACAGAGTTTATACAAGCATTGGGTAAAATTACACCGCCACACAGAGTGGCCGGCACATAACAGAAATGCCAGGTCCCTTTTCAAGATGACAAAAGAAACGATCCTAGAGAGAGAGAGAGAAGAAAAAAAATCTAAACTCAGATTATTGGGCTCTTAAGCTGAAATTTTTCCAAGCTATGTTTCAGTTTATTATAAGGGAATCAAGAAAGATGGCAAATTTTTAAGGTGATGTGTTATCTACATTGTGGCAGGTACCATATGAGGCACTTGGAATATCATCTCTTGTAGTTCTCACCACAGACTGGTAAAGTTGATATTATTATCCCTATTTGAGGTGAGGAAACAGACTCGGACAGGCTAAGGAATACTCGATTACCAAGGATAAGTAGGGATTCCAACCCTGGTCTGCACAAAGAAAGCCAGGTCAGTATTTTCTTGTCTTTACCCCCATAACATCACATGAGTGATGTTTGGAGCTTTTCCTTTGACCCAATGGGACATTCAAGTCTGAAACAAACACACATCCTCAACTCCACTGAAAACCCAGTTTCGGTGTTTTTCTCTGAGTGGCACTGCTTGTCTCCGGCTGTGACCAGGGGAAACCCTGCCACTGAATTTCAGCTTCTCCCACTTTCAGATAAATTTTCCTCGCTGGGATTGATGTGAGATCATTATGAGGCAATCAATGCCAAAGATTTTTGTCTGCTTTCCACCGCCTTGGCTTAAATAAACACTTAATGTAAACGAGAGGCCTGGGGAGGATGGGGGGCTCGCTCAGTCACACAGATGCACTGTTGCACAGACACACAACCTCACAAAGACACACTTTGCCATGGTTCACTTGGAAAAATCCAAATGAAAAAGGACTTGATGGATGAATAATAATGCAAAGAAGAAAGGGGAACTAATTTAGGGATAATGAGTGCAAGACTGCCTCAATAAAGAAGAACAACCGTGTCATTAGGTGGCAAGCTTAGCCTTTGGGCAAGATTACACTTCGAAGCCCTGTTCCAATTACCTGTTTTTAAGCATAAGTGAAGGGGAAATGTAAGGGAGAGGGCGGGAGGAATACTTACTCCTCCTAAGCTGTGGTAACATTCAGAGAGAATTAACTGTTGCTCTCACAAAGAGACTGTTCTGGAATTGCAACTGTGGAAGCCGAGAGTCTACCAGGCCCATGTGAAACCCTAAGTCTGGTCAGCAGATAGAACCCCGTCACTTCCAATGGTCAAAAAATGAACTGAGGAGCGATGAAAGCATGTCCCCACATTTGCATCCTGCCTCAACATCTGGGAATCTCAGAAGCCTTTGAATAAAGCAGCAAGCCTCCATCTGAGATGACCTGCTCGCAGTATGGGTCAGTTCATGAGAATGGGGCTCTTTTGCCACCAGGACTAATGACAGGGCAGGCAAATCTGCTGATGAGAAAGCTCTGAGCCTTGGACAATGCACACAAAAGCCTGGTTAAGGAGCACTCCCAAAGTCACTCCTTCCTCACCCCACTGGCAACTGTTCTGTATAAAGGTAGGGGTGGGGTGCAGAGATAAAGATGATCAAGGAAAGGGAAGCATGAGAGGTTTATCTCTGAATGACTCCAACTTCCCCCCTTCCCAGATATCAACTCTATTACAACTGATTGCCTTTTCTAATCCCAGCCCAATTTGGGGGTAATTGTGGGCTTTTACAAAGGTAAGCAGGAGATATTCTTTTCACAGTTGCCTGCTTTTCTCAAGTGTCCAACTTCCTAAAGTCTCCTTTAATACGGATTACTTGCAGGTAAATCAGCTTCCTTTTCTGATGCTATAACAGCAGTGTTCCTTGTAATCTGGCCAAGTACAGGCTATTTTAAAAAACAGCTAACAGGTGTGTACTTCCTGCCTGCAGGTGAAATTGGCAGCTGCCCCTCAGATTCCAAAATGTGTAAGGATTGCCTCCAGGGAAGGTTGGGACTCATTTCCTTTCCCTCACATTGTCTCCCAGAGGGAAAGCAAAGTTTGAGAAGGAGAATCTTCCCAATGTCCTTGACATGCTCCTTCTTGCTGTCTGGAGAAGGGGCAAGATGGAAGCAACGTAGAAAGACCTCATGATGGAAATGCATTTGTCAGCCTCAGATAATTGCATAAAATGGAAAAAAATATTTTTAAATTCAAATTCCCAATCAGCCGCAGATCCTTCTAAAAAATTTTTTTTTAAAAAAAGCCAAATGATTGCTTTGCATAGTCATTACTTGGGGATGAGACAGGAATTTCAAATACAGTTTAGACTACTATTTCTCAAACTCAGGAGTCTATTAGAATCTTCTTGAGAACTTACTAAAAGCACAGAGATCCACACCTTCCCTATCCAACTGGGCCACTGATTGGTCATGAGCTGATTGGTCATGAGCTTTCCAGGTGATGAAAACGAAGGTTGTAAGTCTCTGGCTGAGACAAATGTTGAATATGTAGGCTGAGTTTACCCACATCTGGGTCCTGGCTGGTCTCCCTGGCCTGTCTCCCTGGCTCCATCTGTCTTATATAGAGCAGAACCTCCTATATGTCAAACCAGCCCACTCTTAGTTTTACAACCCTACAAACCACTCTAAGAGTAGGGGAAATAGGTAGAAAAAGAGTCAAGATTATAAGTGCCTTTCACCTATTGTGTCCATGTCACTGATGCTCCCAGGCCTTTACCTCCAGTCCTGGTATCTCTCTGCAGAGTTTGGGTCCCCTACATCTTACTTCCCCTGGATGTATGACATACCCCTGAAAAAGAGCATGTCGGAAGCCACCATCTTCATGTCTCCCCTCAAAAGCCTATTCTTCGACCTGCATTCCCTATTTGGGGATATACAAGAGGAAAGATTCATTATCCTTACACAGTCTTTTCATTATAAAAAGGCCATTTAAGAACTCTTACAGGGGTGCCTGGGTGGCTCAGTGGTTTAAGCCTCTGCCTTCAGCTCAGGTCATGATCTCAGGGTCCTGGGATCGAGCCCCGCATCAGGCTCTCTGCTCAGTGGGGAGCCTGCTTCCCCTTCTCTCTCTGCCTCTCTGCCTACTTGTGATCTCTCTCTCTCTCTCTGTCAAATAAATAAATATAATCTTTTTTAAAAAAAGAACTCTTACCAATCATTGTAAAAGCTCAGCTGCCTACTGAATCAGAAAGAACTCATATCGACAACTATTCATATCTAGGGTATGATTTCAACTCACTAAAAAAGAATGTGGAATCATTTCTGAAACTCTCTGGACCTCCTGTTTCCCAGCTCTGAAATGGAAACAATCAAATCTGTATCACATAAATTAAGTAATTAAATGAGATAATTCTACTAAAGTACATAAATGGACATAGTAGACTCAAATCAACATGAAACTTCTTCCCTAACAGAAATGAATCTGAAGTTAAACAGGTTGGCTAATTTCCCAAGTTTTGATTTTATCACGATAGTTATGACACAGGACATGGAGGTAAGGGAAATACCAAACTCACATCCACATAGCCTAGAAAAGGAAGAGAAAATGGTGTGTAGAGGGTGTTTTATCATTGTAGAAAAAGGGTGTTGCCTCTTTTCATTCAAGACCATATGAAGGGAAACTAGAAGAGAGGAGGAAATCATAGTCCTTAGGTAGCAATTTTAAGAACAAAGTAGCAACATAAGGGTATACTGTGTCCTGTTATGTGAAATATACAGATGCAAATATAGTAGCCCATGCTTTGTTCACCCTAAAATATAAGCACCCCTTTATTAAAAAGCAAAAAGAATTACTGCTGGTTGATGGTTAGCATTTTTTCACTCTAGATATGCTATTCTATAATGCTATATTTAAACACTAAGAAAGGGACCTCTACAATTGCTATAAATGTTCTGCTTATTTTAAAATTTTCAAATGCTTTGCTTTATTACCAGTATCTTCCCTCCCAGACTATTAAAAACACATTCAACTTAAATACTCTCAGTGGGAAAAAACTTCCCAGGAATATATAGTACTACATTTTACAGCTCACAAAATTTAAAAAGCAGGCAGTGGTAGCAACTAATGGTAGTCCCCTACAACAAACGATCTCGGTCTTCACAGTAGCAAAATGAAGGCGGTGTGCCTGCAAGATGAACGAAGATGAACTACATACGCATGGAGATTTCAACTCTATGTCATGAGACATACATGAATCCAAAACTTTGATTGTAAACACAGGGGGCAAGTCTGAAAGCACTTTTAAAAGTAGAATGTCTTCTCTCTGACAGCTAAGCCACTCACTGAGAGTTGCTGAGGTACTTAAGAAATCACATTCAGGGGGCGCCTGGGTGGCTCAGTGGTTAAGCCTCTGCCTTCGGCTCAGGTCATGATCTCAGGGTCCTGGGATCGAGCCCCGCATCAGGATCTCAGCTCAGCAGGGAGCCTGCTTTCCCCTCTCTCTGCCTGCTTGTGATCTCTGTCAAATAAATAAATAAAAATCTTTAAAAAAAAAAAAAAGAAATCACATTCAGGTCTTCTAAGTATATAAATACCCCGGGATATTATGATGAATCAGGCTGGCTACTTCATCTTTGAGAGAAAAGAAAAGAAGAGAATAAAAGGAAGCATTTATCAAACATCACCTATGTACCCATATGTTTTCATTTACTCATCTTGGTGGTCTTCACAACACCCTTGCTGTGGGAATGTTATCAATCCCAGCTTGACAAGTGGAGAAATCAAGTCTCGATGAGGACAAGTAACTTGCCTAAGGTTGCACAGAGAGTTTGTGCAAAGCTGAGACTCAAACTCCAGCTCTCCCCACCCCCACATCCACGCCATTTCTACCACATGACCCACTCCCATTAGAATTTCTTTTTTTTTTTTTAAAGATTTTATTTATTTGACAGAGAGAAACACAGCGAGAGAGGGAACACAAGCAGAGGGAGTGGTAGCGGGAGAAGCAGGCTTCCTGCCGAGCAAGGAGCCCGATGTGGGGCTCGATCCCAGGACTCTGGGATCATGACCTGAGCCGAAGGCAGACGCTTAACGACTGAGTCACCCAGTCGCCCCTAGAATTTCTTTAATTACTGTTTTTCACTTTGCTCTGTTGTCTTACTTTTATTTACCTCCTCTGAATCTTCTCACCCAAACATCACCTCTGTTCAATTTATCAACAAAATTGTAACAAGCAATTCGCACTTAAATGTGTACCAAAATTTCAATTAACAGTACTTTATGCTATTAAAAAAAATCCCATGTTATGATATGTTTTCACAGACCACCACGTTTCCCCTTCAGAATAGCAGAAAAGGGAGTAAAAAGGGAATGGAACCAGTAAGCTGATCACTCCACGAACATGAGTTTCTATCTTCTTAACTACAAACGTGGGTTTCTCTCTTCTTAATAACCGTACAAGTAGTAAGCAGCATCTGTATTTTATAGATGAGGGACTGAGGCTTAGAGTGAAGCAATTAGTTGTGTCAATGTCCAAATTCTCATTTGTCTTTCTTCAGTACACTTTTCTAAATCCTGTAGCCTTGCTTTTGAGCCATGTTTAACCCAAAAGACACACACAGATGGAGAAAAAAAGAAAACCTACAGTATTTGAAAACATTTTGGACTTTTAAAACTTTTAAATCGAGCCCCTCGTTGGGCTTTCTGCTCAGCAGGGAGCCTGTTTCCCCCTCTTTGCCTGTCTCTCTGCCTACTTGTGATCTCTCTCCTGACTGCCAAATAAATGAATAAAATCTTAAAGAAAAGAAAAAAAAGAAAAGAAAAGAAAAAACTAACTTTAAAAGATGTGTCCTCTTGGGGCACCTGGGTGGCTCAGTGGGTTAAAGCCTCTGCCTTCAGCTCATGATCTCAGGGTCCTGGAATGGAGCCCCATGTGGGGCTCCTTGCTCAATAGGAAGTCTGCTTCTCCCTCTCCCTCTTTCCTTCCCCAACACTCATGCTCTCTTTCTCCCCCTCTGTCTCAAATATATAAATAAAATCTTAAAAAAAAAAGATGCATCCTCTTTCAAAACTTCTCTAGTCCTCCTTTGCCCTTCCTGTGTTGACTATTGTGGACAGTACACTTGCTACACACTGCAGGGTCCACAAAAATAAATAGCATATTGCTCCTGCCCTTGAGGGGCTTACCATCTAGGAAGGAGGGAAGGGGAGTCAATTGAATTGACTCTAATATCTCAGAGTATACATCCAAACAAATTCAGATAATTAAAATATTAAAAGCAAACTAAAAATATAAACTAGAAAAAAATATGACTGACTAATCCTGGAGTGAGGAGGGATTTTATGAGCTTTAAACAATGGAAGAACACACAAAGAAAAAAAGCACAATAGCCCTGATGGTTTTATTTTTTTCACATATATCATATATATATCATATATCATACATATCAATATATCATATATATTCTTTGTAAATTCCCTCTCCATAATCTTTGCAATTTTTTTTCTTTTGGAGTTTCTCTTCTCTGCTGATTTGTAAGAGATCTTGATATTTTCAACACATTCACATTTTATATGCCTTATATCTTGGAAATATTTTTTTCCAGGTAGCCTTTTGCTTTTGAATTTTGAGAATGGATTTTTTTATTGGATTTTTTTTTAGTGTTTCTGTTATGTTTAACCTTTCACATTATTCTTTCTTCTTTTGCTTTTATTTTATTTAGAAAGATCTTTCTAATCTTGACCTGAAACATTTATTTCCCAAATTTTTCAATTGTTTATAGAATTTGTATTTACATTTAATATTCCAATCAATCTGAAAGTCATTTTGGTGTGCTGGAAGGTAACAATCCAACTTACATATTTTAGAGCAATTATTCACAACTACTGCATGAAATCTCATTTTCCATTGATTTGACTTGCTATCAGTACTATATGTTTAATTCTTATATATAGTAGTGTCTTAGTTTTGTATTTTTTCCACTGACAACTTCCTCCCCCTTTCTTTTTTCCTCTTTCTCCTCCTCCTTTTCTTTTCTTCTTTCTCTTCTTCCTCTTCTCTTTCTCTTTCTTCTTCCTTTTAAGTGTCTCATACTATTGAAAGTTTTCAAGATATAGAGTGATAAAACTAATCCAAATCTCTAGAATGATTCAGTGACAAGAGAGATCGAAAACTAACAGTGCCCTGATCTAGGGAAGAGCAATGAAATACAAGGAAGACAAATGTGACATAGAATGGAAAGAAAAGCTGCTTAATGGGGCAATTCTCTAGAGGTAGAGTATAAGAGAAAACAGACCGTCGAAATCTCCCATAGACCTCTAATGCAGTTGACCAAGATGGGTGGTAATATCAATAAGAAATACACAACCTCAGAAGAAGAAAATGGGTGGGAGGAATGGAGAGAGAATTGGATAAAAATAGGAGAATAAAGGACTGATGATTGGCCCCATCTTAGAATCCTAAATGAATAAATTATTTTTTCTTTAAAGATTTATTTATTTGAGAGAGAGAGAGCCTGCGTGTGCATGAGGGGGGGAAGGGGCAGAGGGAGAGAATATCCAAGCAGGCTCCCGCTGAGCACAGAGCCTGACTCAGGGCTCAATCTCACCACCCTGAGATTATGATTCAGATATCGTCATCTGAGCCAAAACCAAGTACAGATGCTTAACTGACTGAGCTACCCAGGGGCTCCCTAAATGAATAAATTCTAACGCAGGCTTATGACTTTGAAACTGATGCGATGTCAATAGGTGAAGTAGCATTCGAGATGCAAGAGACCAGTTCGCTATGCACATGGCCTAACTGAACAACCATCAAATTAGTAAGAAAATAAATATTCCACACATTCAGAAAATATATAAATGTAAAATATATTTATTTTATTTATTTATATATTTCACTTCCCTGCCAGAAAGGAAAAAGATATAAAGAAACAAAGTGCAGTTTACAGAGCATGACATTTCAGATTTTAGTCTTCGTTTTTCCTTCCTTCTGTGAAATACAAAATACTAAGAAGCAAACAAAAATGTGATATCCTATTTTGAATACCACTGGGCTTTTGGAAACGAGTTGCCTCAGTGTCTGGACAGATTATTTCTCTTGAAAGGTTGTTGGATTTGCTGATTCTGTATGAAGAGGGGGCATTTGGCATACTCTTTAGATTTAATTCACCTCCACCAGTGTTTCTACAATCCAGGTCTCTTAAACACCACAAAATCCAACACTTCAGCAGTGTCTCTCCTTCATTTAGCTGCAAAGCAAGAGGAAGGATCAAGTGGGATCAGAGGCAACAGAGAGAGATAAAAGCTTGACCAACTGAGGCTTTGGATGAAACTGTTATCTCCATTTGGTGAACCAGATGTTAACATTCCATGCCCACTGAAAGAGAGTTCTTTGATTGGTCTGACAAAGGTTTTGAGGAATGTAATTCATTAGTATTATGGCTTTGTCATGGTTCAGTAACCACTAACCTCTCCTCATTGTGTAATCCTGGGTACACCTATGAAATGGCCCCTGATTTATTACAGTAACATTGTTTTGCATTGAGAAGGAAATTTTTCATTTACACCAGCCCATGGTTGAAAGTATGAGCTTTTAATTTTTTTTCCTTTCTTCATCTTCATCCCTTGACTGATTTCTCTACTCTTGTATGACATCCTTTCTTCTCTTCTTCCTTATCTATAATCCTCACTCATCTTTATCATATTTTTTAAATTTTCTGCTGGCTTTCCCTTTTTTACTTACTTAAGACCTGATTTTTCCTCTAGCTTTACCCAAGACATGATGACAAAGAATTATTTAAAAAAGAGAAAAGAAAAACTATAGCCTACGCCCTGGTGCCAGCTCTGTTCCTAATTAACCATATGACCTTGAACAAAGGCTTTCACTTCTCTGGAGGTATTAATTGAGGTGATGCAACTTGGCCCCTTCCATCTCTAAACCTCTATTATTCTGATTCAAACAGTATTAAGACATTATCAAGTCAACAAATGTGCTGTAATTTTTCCTCAGTTGCGGTGAAGGAACAAATGAATGAGAGCCGCCTTGTTCAGTGTAATCGTTAGCAGCATGTGGCTCTATAAATTTAAATGCAAGGTCATGAACATGAAATAACTTTAAAAATTCACTTCCTCAGATGCACTAACCACATTTCAAGTGCTCAAAAGCTACATGTGGCTAGAGATTACCATATTGGACAGTGCAGATGTTGTAGAACATTTATACCATCATAAAAAGTTCTCCGAGGATAGCACAGAGTTAGAACAACCTGGTATGTATGAAACGCCGCTGCAAAATACATAGACATAGAAATTATAATCATTGCCTTCAAGAAGGCTTGCAAATGGGAGGGGAAAAATACAGACTTGCAGTGTTTAAAAAAGAAAAAAAAAGCTCATGACTGCATTAAAGAGGATTTCAAAATGTAGTATATGGCCTGATTTCTTATCAGTTCTTCCTCATTTTCAGGTCCACATCTATAAAATGAAGAGACTATATTAGAACACCTGTACACTCGCTTTGAGTTTTAAATGACTAAGAGTCTATGATTTTGTTAGATTTAAAAATTCATAAATATAAAATATATTTATAAATATAAAAGCACCTTTAGTCTAAGAAGCTGATAAAGAACTGGTAGGATTTAAACTGGGCCTTGAAGGGTATGTGAGGTTGGAATAAACAGAGAAATGAGGGGAAGGTGTATGTAGAGGATGGTAAATTAAAGATGAGATGTGCCAAATACATAAACTCAACCAAGAAGGTTTTAAGGAAGATGTAGTGACCGTAAGTCAGAGATAGGGCTTCCTGTTTAGCTTGGGAACTTTAAAATCCTTTTCCACTCTCAGTACCTTAAATTATGATGGCATGAATTGGAGTAGATGGAGGCATTGAGAGTTGAGGGCGTATGAAAAGAAAGGAGGCAGAAATTATTTGTTAGTTTATGGTATTCAAATCAATAAAAAGTTAGCTTGTATCCTCCTTTCCCAGTTGGGGTGGGGTTTCGGGAACCACAGAGAAATGCAATTGGAATAATCTCAAGGACAAGAAATGTAAGAGGATCATTAAGGTCTCCCTGTCCTGTTGAGGAATATTGTATAAAGATAAAAATACAGTGATTTGGCTATCTGGAATTCTTGCCACTCCCTCAAATAAACCTAAACTCCTTAGACTAGATTGGTTCAGAATCTCCTGAAGCAAAGTTCTGGTCACAAGGATGAAAACATGATTAAGTCATTCCAGAGAGCAAAATAATGTACTTTCCCAAGAACAAGGAATGTGTCTGCCCCTGCCTAGTTAGAAGGATGTTCTTTCAACATGTCTACCTTCCTGGTGGGAAGGAGTTTCAGAAGTCTGTAATCTCATCAAAGGAAGCCAAGTGGCAGAGACTCTCTCCACGGGGGGAGCTAATCAGCAAATCTTCCTTTCTTTTCTTCCAGGCCCTATTCATTGTTTTCCTGGGGACTAGTTTCCAAGCTATTGAAGTTTTCCTTGATCCCTCTCAACCTTCAATCAGATTTGAGGAAGTGATGATTTCCCCCTTGACTCTTTTTTTAAGCTCACCCTTTTGAATTGAAGAGTTCACTCAGGTCTTCACACAATACTTGTTCAGCTTAGCATTTGACACTTTGTGGTCTTAGACACTGGTCCAAAATGAGTTTGGATCCAGGGGATCCCAAAATGGTTACCTTCGTTTAGCAAATTTCCCTCAGGTCTTGGCAAGTGGTTCTGGATATAAGGTAATCTGGTGCCTTCAGGGTATATCAGGAATCTTGAAGACCCAGAGGTTTGTCAAGTACACCATACCCCAGTGAAATGATTCAAAGCTGAAACTCTCCAATTCAAAAGAAAGGGGGCACTGGGGCAAAACGTAGCAGCTTTATTAGAAAGGCAACTGAATCCATAGACTTTTATGACACAAAGTCACAGGGAACTCCTTTATTTTTTCCCTCTCATACAACCAAATGTGCCAATTCCGATTTCATTTTATCTTTCCTTTGCCTACCTAACCAGAGTGATACAGAATGCTTTTCTTCATAGAAAATGGGAAATGGGAGAGTGATGGCCTTTCAACTAAACACAGATGGATACTTTGTAGATAAGTCATGGTCTTACAAACCTACTCCAATGACTACTAGGCTTTGTCTCCCCTTTCACGTGTGTGCTGGAGAACCAGAGTGCATGTCCTCTTAGTAGTCCTGAAATGAGTTGTTGGAGCAAGCATGAAGGAAAAGAGGAATACTGGAGCATACTCTTTTTTGAGTTGAAAGACTCGGCTTTTTAATATTACTTTGATAAACTAGTACTTGTGTGATAGCCATTTGGATAATAACTTCCAATCAGCCGTTGACGAGCCCCAACCTTCTCTAGGCGGTGAGAAAAGGATTGCCCGTGAGTCTGGTGGTACATATTCTGTTCCCGGCTATAAACAGAATGTGGAATCGTATTGTTCCTGACATGTATTTTCCTGCTACCTGCTATAATATCAGTTATATTACGACACAGTGAGCCAAGACAGACCAGACATTGTGTGGCTTCAAAGGTCTTATTTTGCTTTTCCAGCTCCCACTTAGGGGAGGCAGTAGCTGAAACCTGAGAAGGAGAAATGCTTCTAAGTTGGTAAGAAGCCTACAGGGACCGCCTACTTAATTATCATCTTTATAACCAGCACTGAGAGACTGTAACATTATCCCAGTCATACAATGTTAGCAGTAGTCTAGTGAAAAAAGTTTCTTTCCCTTCTTGTAGATTCCCGAGTGCTAGAAAGGCATCCTGTTTTGTGTACATTTTCTAAACAATGTGTTTAAGACATATTTAAATACTTGTATTTACAAGCACCAGAAAACAGCTGCTCAGCTTCAAATTATAGATCTTGGAGGGTGCCAGGGAAAGAAACACAGAACCACGTAATGATTCTCCCAAACAGTTGAATTTATCTCTTGGCAACTTTTCACAACACCTTCAGCGAACAGGGCACCCATGCGTGAAAGAGAAATAATCAGGCACATGCCCTTAAGTGACAGGCTGTAGCTTATAAGAAGAAAGGCTGCTTTTTTTATTCTTCCCCCCTCTGTCACCCACAGATTCCCCACCCCCAGTGCCATCCGAGAAATCCAGCAGTATACAAATTCAAATAAATCTCACTCCCTCCAGAAAATGTTTCCACACCTCAGGATGAAGTTTGCCTCCTGGTGAATCTTCTGAAGATTCACTTGAGAAGCATTAAGGGCTTGTGGTGCAATAACACCCTGTCATTTTCTTTCTTATTCAAACAAAAGATGTGATCTGCTAAGAGTCTTTCCTAGCACTGTCTGGGAGTAGCCAATACTACATTTGGGATTTGAAAATCTCTTGAAGCTTGTCCATGTCAGCAGACATTATGTATGAGGTCTCTTGTAAAGACTCGGTAGTTAGGCTAACACTCTCTGAGTTCCAGATGGTGGCCTCCCTTCCTAGACAACATCCGGTTTCAGGCTGGACAGGTAGCTCACCAATCCTATGGTTTCTGAATATAATATATGCTACCCCAAAATATGACTATAGGAGTTTGTGACATGCCACCCCCAAATACACTGCTTTGATATATTGATTATTTTGAGCTGTCGGCACTTAAAAGACAGAAAATGCAGGAAAGAACATTTCCCGAATTTCCTTATCTGTCTAAAGATAGATACTCCAAAAGGAAATCAGCTATCACAAAACTCCTATCCAGGAGTTCAATCAACAGGAAAGAGAGACCTTTGTCAGAGGAGAGGAGACTAGAAGTTGATGCCACACCCAGACTTTGCCATAAACCTCCCATGTCTTCTGAGGGCTCATCCATCTTTCCGAAAAACCATTTACTCTCCCCTAAAAGGCCTATATCACTCCTGCTTTTTCCCTATTAACATGATATTTAAACCTGAATACTAAGCCACCTCAGAGAGTTACTCATTTTTGCCTTTGTGTCTCCCATGTATGCATGAGACATATTAGCAACTTTTGTATACATATTAGCAACTTTTGTTTCTCTCTTGTTGACCTTTTATTATAGGAGTCTCAGCTAAGAAATCTAAGGGGTAGAGAGAAAATTCTTTTTCCTTGCCTATAGTCGACACACAATTTGCAGGAGAAGAATTTTTCCACTTAGGTAGAACTTACCATACTAGAAAGTTATCAAATGAGATCAAAACTCTAGACAAGTACTACGGCAAGATATAGCACTTGTTCGATCACCTAAATTAGCACCAATGCTGATGAATGACAGAGAATAACAAAACTGGGGGATGTATGGAGTTGTGCCCCAGCTGTTCATTTTGTTAGGAAAAAGAGTCAGCTTTTAGAATATTTGGGATTTTTCCAGAAACTCTATGAATTATCTTGAATGCACATTTGCCTGCACTGAAAGCCTAGAACTCGTACTAATCATTCCTGGGGGGAGAGAGAAGGAAGTGTCTCCCAGCACGCTATTGATAATTTAAGATTCTCCTGTCTAGGCTAACATGGATGACCCTGAGATGTGTGACCATCTGACCTATGAAACAGACATTAGCAGGCATCAGGGCCTTCTGCCACAATATGGTCTGGGGAACTCTCTGAATCCCAGCTAAGATACTATTTAACATAAAGTGGGTCATCTCTGCACCCATGTGAGATGCTTTGTTCTTCCAGTGTTTTCATCATGACCACATCCCAGTGAGGTAGGGAATATTGCTGAATTTTTGTGGGTGGTGAGCTAAGACATATAAAGACTTGGCGATGAGCCTAAGGTCACACAACTACTTAATGTCAACAGTAGGTATGCTCTCCCAAGGCACTACCTCACAAAGGCATCAATTATTCTATATGAAATTGTTTATCTCATTATCCTTAGTAAAACAGTGCTATCTGACATTTATTAAGGCCCTAATGAGTATGAGTATGTTGTTTTCTTAATATATACTAGTCCTATGCCTCAAAACTATTCTTACATAATGTGTGACTGGCCTCAGAGAGCTCATATGACTTGCCTATACTAAGTCACGGAATGCAACCTGAGGTCCACCAGAGGCAATAATGCTTAAGAGGTTGTATGTACTTACATCTCACAGATTTATTGGCTACAAAAAGTGATTCCATTATTTAAAATAATAGAGTTAGGAATGGAAGTGTTTTTGAGAGGATAAAATTGTGAGTTTCATTTAAGTATGCTTATTTTAAGATGATAGACAATCTAATAGAAATGTGTAGTAGGGCATTAAGGAGACACAGATGAGAGATCAATAGGACATCTTTGGGACACGTCTTGGATGAAGTTGAAATTTTAAGATGTCACTCATTTTTAATGGGCAATATTTACTGATAATAAAGAAGGCTGAAACAGAGACATGGAGAAGATCTAAAGTTAGAGAAATGTTAAGGAAGGAAAATATCATTTCTTGAGTGCCTACCACTGGCCATACAAATGTGTCCATTCTAGCTCAGTCATTAACAAAAAGGGATGATTCTGTTCCCCAACCCCCACCAAGAGACATTTGTCAATGTCTGGACACATTTTTATCACAACTAGGCTGGTATTCCTGGAATCTGGGAAGAGGCCAGGGATGCTACTAGTCATCCTACAATACACAGGACAGCCCTCAACAAAAACTATCTGGCCCAAAATGTCAATAGTGCTAAGGTTGAGAAATCTTGCTCAAAGCAAGATTAGTAGTTGAGAGGCCTACTACAGTAGTTGGCCTGTAGTTCCAGGCCAGGAACTACAGCTACCATGTATGTCCTTCTTCCTGATCAAGGAAATCGCTTCCTTATCAAGGAAAGGAAAAAGGAGAATAATTCTGTAACTGTACTTGGAACTGTAAGTACAGTACAAGTACAAGTTATCAGGAACTATGATGTTTATCTGAGAAAATATGATGTTCGACAAGGCTTTGCCAAGCCCTACGTCTTACATGCTGGGATCTAAAACAGGTGATCTGGTATTTAAGCTTTGGGAGAAAAACTTATAATTCATTTTAGTACAACATGGGAATTGTCTCTCATGGCATTTCCCAAACAACCGGACTAGTCACTTGGTGGGTTGAAGTGGGGGTGGGAGGTCAGCACCACGGGCTGAGAGAGAAGGTCTCCTCCTGACACCCCCTCACCTTCTGGTGCAAGGGCACAGCTGGTGTGTTGGCCTGTGTTCCAGGCAATATGCTTTTTCTGACCTTAGGCTCTGGTCCATATGGCATTACCTCCCCAAGTAGAAAAGGAAGGCTGTTTTGTTTTATTGAAAATTAGGTTCATATATACATAGTGTTGACAAAGGCATTATAGGAGTAAGAACCATTTGTTAACTTGTAACTTAGTAAGATACCCCTTTGGAGAAGGGACAGGGCTTCAAGGAGCCAAGAAAGCGCCTGCTTGCTGTTTGTTCAATACTAATCCCCAAAAATCCACTGCCTGAAACCAGACAAAAGACAAATTACATGGCTGTTGAGGAGTTTATTTTTCCAGATGGCCAACCTGAAGCTATAGTTCACTGACAAATTAAGTCTCCTAATACAGAGAAATCCAGCCCAATCATGAGCTTAATAAAAAGCACAAAGTGTGCTTCTCAAACAAATTATTTGGAAATGTGGAAGGTGTTGGAGAGTGTACAAAAGGGGAGCCCTTGCCACATATTGAGTTTCATCTTTTATGTTTGGTCAGTTGGTAAGAAAACAAAGCTGTGAAAACTACTTTCCAATTGTCCCAGTGACTCCTGCTTATATTGGTCTAGTTCTTCAAAGATAGCCACTTGCCTGACCACCACACTAAGGTCAAGCTGTTTCTTTTTCTGGGTTTCCAGTGAGCTGATGTTCCTCCTTTAATATTTCTCTATGGCGAGGAAATATCTGTACATATATAGATACATGATACTAGGACATATAAGTAATGTAGGAGATCTATGTATTTATACATACGTATTTCCTAGGTGTATATGTGTGTGAATAGAGTACATATAGATGTATGTATGTATACATCTCTCTCCTAGATAGATAGACACATACATATATACATAGATACATGCTAGGGTTTTGATTGCAATAGAGCAAATAGTAAGATAGCAAACTGGAAGAATGAAAGAAAAATCAATCTGTCCTATAGCTTTTCAAGTTTAGTTAATGTAATCATTGTTTCCATCAATTCGATTTTTCAAATCAGAGCTATATCGAGCAGCAGAGAGTAGAGGGATGGGGGAAAATGGTTAGAAATTAAAAGTCCAGTTGTCTTCATGATAATAATACTGATTGTGATAGTGGTGGTTCTCATTTAAGTGAATAAATATTTGTTATGTATTATGTATGTATCAGGGAGTAGGTTAGGCACTTTGCATATATTTGTGCCATTTAACCTCACCACAACACTATGATATTGTAATTTCCATTTCATAGGTAAGGAAACTGGTTTAGAAGGTTGTTGTTCTGCTAGTAGCTGGTGGTGGAATCAAGATTCAAAACCCATCAGTGCTACTCCAGGGATCTTACGCTTAACTGCTATGCTCTCATTTGCTTACTCATTCATGTATTCAACAAACATTTACTGAATACCTGCTCTGTGCCACATATTATTTAAATATTGGGCATTTGGGAAAAAAGAAAAAGACATTCTCCGTTCACTGAGTTTTCCACCTACTGGGGGAGACAGTCATAAAAAATAAGAGCAATGTGGTGAGGTATGTTCCAGAAAGTTGTTGTCAAAGGGTGCCAAAGGCCAAATATAAAATGATTCCTGCTGACCCTTTAGAAGGGGAGATGGAGAGAGCTCAGAGGTAGAAAATTGACACCCAGAATACCTATCTCCCCTCTGCCTCAAAATCAAGAGAAATGTTCTAAATAGGATTTGTCTGCCAAAAAAAACAAAACTTAATTTCGTGTTTGTTCCTTCCTAAGATCCCATTTTTAAACCCCACAAAATAGCTCTATTTAAGAGGTAGGAAAATCCACCTGTCTCCAAAATTTCTCTTGTCTCTCTGTTCCAAATCCACAACCTCTCTTTACCCTGTAGGCCCTCACTTGCTATTTTTTAATACTTTCCTAAAGGATGTTCTGTTCTTCAACTTAATCCCTGTGCAGTCCAGTCTCCATCCTGCTACCAAGGGGAATTTGCTAATATGAAAAACCAACCATCCCATGTCCCTGCTAAACATCCTCTGTGTGACTGTCACTAGACGGTGCAGTTTGGTTCTCCAATGACAGCTCTCTCCACACTCCACCTTTGTGACCTTAGCAGCTATTTTGTCAGTGACTGGCTGCAGACACTTGATACAGCCCATTTCTACTATCCCCCAGAAACCCTGCAGTGTAGGAGAGTGTAACCTCATTTGCAAATGGTGGAATAGTGTGGATCAGAGCAACTGAGAGACTCACTCAAGTTCATGCCAGTAGACGACAGAATGACAGCCAATACCTGCTGTCTTCTCCACTAGACAGTGGGCATTCAAACAAACAAACAAACAAACAAACAAACAAACAAACAAACCTGCTTCTTTTTCATCTGTATTCAACTGTTAGCATAATGCCAGATACTGAGTGGATGGGTGAATGAATATCCAGTTCTGCTGCATAAAAAATTCGGTTTTCAATTCTACGTTCCTTTCATCCTATCCTCAGGCTGACTATATTTCAGACTTCCTCAAATACCTCATTGCAAAATGAAGCCAGCTTTTAGTTCCTTCCCTCCCTGGGTTCCAAGAGTGGGGATTCCCAATCCACTTAGACTCCTCTTACCCACAGGTAGAAAGCTGAAGTGTACATGATCCTTCCAGGCCTTTGTCATTTACTGTGGGCAAAGTGCTATCAAAATCTCTGAGACATTGATATTGTGTGGAGCCAGATTGCCTCGATCCACATCCCTACTCTGTCATAAGTTGCGTGCCTTTTGTATATACATGGATAAATGTGTAGATTCTTGGTTGGAACATAGAGGACGAATTAGAAAAGGAAAAGGTTGCAACTGTGCTGGTAAAATACATAGTAGTTCCCACCTCTAAAGGTTTTTAAAAGAAGAGCTGAGTTCATGCATGTAGAAAGCTCAGAGCAGGTACTAGCACAGAGTAAGCATCCTGTGTGTGTGATTACTAATATCATTTCGTTTCATCCTTAGGCCCATGCTGCAGTAAGTGGTATAAACATTATTTTAATTTTACTGAGAGGGACATAAAGGGAAGATTAATCATGTTCCAAAGGTCATTGAATTCTAATAACTAGAAACCCATTTCCATGAGGCTTTTGACCACATGGTACATGGGAATAATAAGAGTACATCAAACAACGAAAATATCTCTCTCCTGCTGGCAAGGTGAAGGCGTCCCAAATGGGAACACCCCACTAGAGTCCACAGCTAGGCCTTTGTACCAGAATTTTGCCTATAGCATTTCCATTCTCAGAGTCTCGGGCCCTGAGGATCAAATGAATAAGAGTTTTTGGAAAAGTAGTTTCTTTTATAAATAGTTGCTGTTAATCACAAAACAAATTATGAATAGGCAGACAGAGGTCACCATATATCAGTCTTCCTCCCTGACAAGTCCTATTTACTAGTGCTTTACATACATTGGCTTATTTAATCCTATTTTGCAGATGAAAAAACTGAAAGACTATGGCTCAATATGAGTGGAAATAGAATTCAAACTCAGAGCTATAAGACTTGCAAGTCTGTTCCCAGCAGTTTTCTACAAAATATATAGAATCATACAAAAAAAGCTCAAAGCTCATGTTCAAGAACAGAGAACTGAAAATAATTTATACTTCTTTCTTTTAATTTAAAGATTCTAGAAACTGCCAGGCCTCTTTTCATGTCCTGTTTGATTGACCTGCTGATACTCATGCTGCAATAGATTTTTTTTTCAGGTACCTAATATAAGGCTACCAGCTTATGCTAACTCCCAAGCTATTCAGAACATCCTTTGAATGGAAGAATATGATCCACTGTGATTTTGCCATTACACCTTCAAAGACATTCTCTCTGCTGATGAGAGAAACTGCCAACATAAACTGAATGGTATATGTGGTCAAAATTATGGAAGCCTGAGACAATTTTTTCACTCATTAATATATCCTGAAAATCCATTTTTTGGGGCAATAATTATGGAGATGTAGAATGTAATGTAATGATTGAGACCTTCCAGAAGCTAGAGACATACAAAGGACTATCCACCCCAGTTTCTCAGTTATCTTTCAGAAATAAATGCTCACTTTCAGAGTCATTTTGCACTGATAGATCATCTGCAGGGAATAAGGGGGATAAAAAAGTCCTCACAAAGAACACATGAAGATTCTTTTGAACAACAGGCAAAAATGCAATATATGTCCAGAAAAATCAATGTATAGTACTGCAAACTAACCTTCATTATCAGACTCATTGCTTCAGACTTTTAAGGTGCCTCTGAAGACAAATTATCCAATATTTATCTCTTTCCTCCTACCCACTCTTTCCACCACAAATAAACCATGAATCCATCTTCTGTACAATATTCTTTACAGAGGTTTTCCACCCTCTGCAGTCCCACTGCAGTGACAACATTTGATACTTGAAGGCAATACGTGAATAAGAATTGGTATTTCATCTCGAGACTCTTGAATAAGAAATAGGAACTCAAAAGTACCCCAAGAGATTCTATTGGCAGCAATTCTCATACATTTAATAGACAGACGAGTGTTCTCTCAAATGGACACTGTGCCTTTTTTTTCCTCTGTGTTTCTTATCCTCCCATCAAAATCTATCTATCAATCATGATTCTCTCTTTGCCACCAAGAAGCTCTGAATGATTATCCCAAACCTAGCGTATGCCTTTTCTGAGTTTCTACATGTGAAGTCTAATATTCCGCAAAAATATACTAGGTTCCATAGGTTAAAAAAATTATTTGCACCCTGTTTAATAAAGTCTTATCTTTTTCTTTTATTCTGCCCTAGTAACCTTCAGTATGTGAGTAGCATCATACGGGGCAGAGAGAATCTTCAATAAATGCTTAAAGCTGGAACTTGTGATTTGATGGCAAAAGAGCGATTCAATAACTCCGCCTAAAAACGTTCATAGAGCTCAAAACCCCCACACATTAACCACTTTGTTGGCATGTCTCATTAAGTCTATTTAAAACCAAACATTTTAAGTAGAGAACCACATATTACACTCGATCATTAAGTCTTCAATAAGGGTGTATTTGTCAGGCCCGCTAGTCACTGATCAACAAAGTCCTAGGGAACTGAAACCCAGAACAATTCTGGTTGCTTCACATGCATTAACTCACTTAATCCCCACCACAATGCTATGAGATGGGTTCAATAACTGAATATTTTATAGTAAACTAAGGGACAAGGATGTTAGTGACTTGAGCAGATTTGCACGGTTTGTAAATAAGGGGGCATGATTTGGTTGCATGTAGTCTGATTCTAAAACCCATGCTTTTAGCTACTATCTCTTACTGCCAATTAAGTTTCGAGGTAAAAAGAGAAAGAAGAAAGAAAGATGAGAGAAAGAAAGAAAGAAAGAGAAAGAAAGAAAGAAAGAAAGAAAGAAAGAAAGAAAGAAAGAAAGAAAGAAAGAAAGAAAGAAAGAAGAAAGAAAGAAGAAGGAAGGAAGAAAAAGGAAGGAAGGAAGGAAGGAAGGAAGGAAGGAAGGAAGGAAGGAAGGAAGGAAGGAAGGAAGGAAGAAAAGAGGTAGCAAAATCCTGGACTCTTGAGTTCTTCACCAAAGAAGGGAGACTTGAGTAATACCTTGAGTGGTTGGAGGCAACATAAAATCCTTATGTGGATAGTCTGCAAGGTCTGCCGTTCAGTTTGTAACTTTATCTGGTAGTGAACAATTCTGATCAGTTTTAATTCACCCATTCATCCAACCAGCAAATGCTTACTGAGCATTCACCATGTCTCAGGTGCTACGCTAGATAATAAGACATAAAAATGAATAAAATCTGGTTCGTTCTTTTAAGGAGCTCATTCTTATAAGGTAGCAAACATTAAAAGAAAATAATGCTTATAATAAAAGCGTGAGGCCTAAATCCAGATCAGTAGATTGGTTCTTCTGTCTGAAGGAATCAGGAGGACAATCTACATGGAGGTAATGTTTTACAGAATTTTGAAGGATGTATCTGAATTCTCTAAATGAAGGAGAAAAAAGTCAAGGCAGGAAAAATAAAAGGCAAATCTGAGGCCTACCAATAGGAAATTACAAAGAATCTTCAGAAAAATACAATGAAGTGTAAGGTCCACAAAAGAGCACGGTGGTTAATGAACACGAGGAGGCAGGCTCAGTCCCAACTCAGGAGCTTGGTGTCCCAACAGATTTGGACCTGATCCTATGTGCAATGGAGAGTCATCAAGGTTGTATTTCAGAAAGGCTATTCTAGAAGCAGTGTTGACTTAGGATGGAGTTGAATTAAGTCGAGAGAAGAAGGCTGGTGAAAAGACCATCACATTGGGACAAGACCCTGAACTACATCAGGAAAAATGGGAGCAGAAGAGACCGGAAACTGATATGAGAAACTCTGAATTAAAATTAGAATCAGATGGCAAACCAGGAGTGGTGGCCTGGGGGTAGGAAGTAGTCTGTCATAATTCTTAGAATTCTATAAGTTATGACCAGGTGAATGATAGACACTGACACATGAAACACAGTTTGAGCAAGCCAGGAAGAGGAATATGAGTCATAATTACATCCAATTATTATGATAGCTTTGTTATTCTGGATACAGATTCAAACTGCTATCTCTATTGTTTTTTAAAGAAAACAAACTATTTAATTGTAGGTCTCCTAAATCTGGCAATGTCACAATAATGTATTTTCAAGTTTTAAACATGATAATGATTTATTTTTTATTTAATGTTGCGTAAATTTTTTTCATTTAATTATTTATCTTTCCCAGCTTTATTGAGGTATATTTGACAAATAAAATTATATATATTTAAGATGTACAATCTGAAGTTTTGCTATATGTAAACACTGTGAAATGATTATAACAATCAAGTTAATTAACATATCTATCACTTCACTCTTTTGTGTGTGGCAAGAACACTTAGGATTAACTCTCTTAGGGGAACACTCCCAAACTCATTTTACAAGGCTAGCATTGCCCTGATACCAAAGTCAGATAAAGGAAAGAAAACTACAGGTCAGTGTCCCTGATGAATACAGATGCAAGAGTTCTCAACAAAATACAAGCAAATTCAATTAAATAGCACATTAAAAGATCATACACTATGTTCCAGTGAGTTTGACCTTTGGGATGTAATTCATTCACAAATCAATAAATGGGACACACATTATTGGGATGAAAGGTAAAAATCATCTGATCATCTCAATAGATGCAAAGAAAGCATTTGACAAAATATAGCACCCTTTCATGAAAAAAATTCAATAGAGTATAGAGGGAACATACCTTAACATAGGGGAAAAGCTCCTTGACATTGGTCTTGGCAATAATTTTTTTGGATATAACACCAAATGCACAAAAGACAATAAAAGCAAAAATAAACAAGTGGGACTACATTGAACTAAAAAGCTTCTGCATGCCAAAAAACAAACAACAAGGGGCATCTGGGTGGCTCAGTGGGTTAAGGCCTCTGCCTTTGGCTTGGGTCATGATCTTGGGTTCCTGGGATGGAGCCTCGCGTCCGGGCTGTCTCTGCTCAGTGGGGAGCCTGCTTCCCCCTCTCTCTCTGCCTGCCTCTCTGCCTACTTGTGATCTTGCTCTGTCAAATAAATAAATAAAATCTTTTTTTTTAAAAAAATAAATAAATAATAAAAAGGCAACCTACAGCAATCCTAAGAAATGGGAGAAAATATTTGCAAATCATGTATCTGATAAATGGTCAATATCAAAATATTTAAGGAATTCATACAATTCAATATCTAACTTCTTAAAATTGAAATTCAGATCATTGACCATAAGAAATATGTTGACTTATTTAATAACGAAGTCACATGTGGTTACAACTATGTAGTCTTCTAAAAACACCAAGTTGTTCAGAATAGGGTCCAACTATAGCATAAATGAACAACATCTAAGAGAATGGGTCAATTCTATTTTCCCAAGTATTTATGCATACTTGCATAAATTGTACATAATAGGACAACTATTGAAATCTTACCCAACGCTCTTCAAATAAACCTGCTATACAACCTTTCAGCTATCTACATATAAAAATTATTTTGACAACTTTAATAGCGTATTATATATATTTTTTTATAAAGATTTTATTTATTTATTTGATAGAAAGGGGAGAGATCACAAGTAGGCAGAGAGGCAGGCAGAGAGAGAAGGGGAAGCAGGCTCCCTATCCACTGAGCCACTCAGGCGCCCTTAGCATATTATACATTAATATGTAAAACATACTAACATAAAGTAACATTTAAAACAACTCATTGAAAAAAAAGTCTTTTTTTTAAGTTTTAAAATTTTGAATTATTTATTTTAATGGTATGTTAATATTCTATCCCCATTATTCCTGGTGTTTACTTATTGTTAAGTGCCAAATCTTAGCCTTCAGTGGTAGAGGCAAACTGAGTAACATAATAATGTCAATAGAGAGAGCAACCTCTTCTTTGAGGAAAAAAAGGTCTACACTTCCAACCTAAGATCTCTAATAGTTGTGAAAAATTATTCCCTTAACCAATCATGCTCAACAGAGTTGGCCCAGGGATCCATGAAATCACCGACCATCATAACCATTCTCTATAAAGCTTAAAAATACATTGTCTCAAAAATGAAACCTTGGAACTTTACTTCCAAGAACTTAGACACTGGGCTTTTTCTATCAGACGACTATGAGGAAAAAAGTAAATGACTGAAGAAGAACAAAAGGAGGAATGAAAAAGGGTAAAAATTTTTGCAAACAGTAAAAATAATCCTAAAAAGCAAACTTAAGCAAATGCTTATGGGTCTTTTGTCTTGCTTCTAAAATGTAACACTTTTGGAATCTTCTTGGGATTGTCACTCTTCTTTTCTTTCACAAAACAAAAACAAACACAAATAAGCCACCTATAGTTTATGCTTTAACTTGGAGGGAGATCAAGAGTATAGAATGAATAATTATTTTACATAGGTATTGCCTTGTGAAAGACAACATTTTGATGTATTTATTCAAATTGAAGTGTTTTCTGAAAACAGGATTATTATCTCCTGGTGTTAATATCTTATGATGCTTTTAATTGCATGTAACTCAGTCACATTCACGATCATTTGACAGCCGGCCAACACAGGCACTTGGTTTTTCCAAGAACAATGTGTGCTCTGATAATCTTTATACTGAATTGTTCATCTGATAGAAAATGAAAAATATATACCTGTATCTTTTTGTGAGTTTCCTGTTGCTTTTTCTCATCTGGAGAAACTATCCTGAGTTAACCGGTAAATTGGCAACCCCACTAGCTCAGAAATACTCCCCTGGGGTGATTTGCGTTAAATTAGCATTGCTGGTAAATGCTTTCAAGAAGACTATACAATTATGGCCAGATGAACACATTCCTCATACAATTTCAGGATTAATATTAGCCTCCTAACAACCCAGAAACCAAGATCATAATTACTGACTGCCATTTCCCTCCATTGTCCAGGTAACTGGCCCTCAGTATATGACCAATTTGAAACCTGGGAATCTTGGGAGCAAGCATCAGGTCTGCTGTTGGGAAATTGAATTCAAGTGCAGCCTTGCTCCCTGAACACTCATATTCTTCTTTCCTCTTTGTGCTATTTGTTCGTCTCTATTGTGCAGAGCTATCGTTTGTGCACACATTCTGTGTTAGATTTTCTACCCGATTGAGCTTGAAAAACCAAAGCTTAAGTACTAAATGTTTCCCTAAGGCCTGAATGGACTTAAAAGGACATAGGTGCAAAAAGAAAAGAAAGGAAAATAGGGGGAGAAAACACGGCTTGTTAAGTTGTTGCAATAATCTCATGCTGAGAATAAAGACCTTCAGAGTTAAGAGAATGAAAAACACTCTTCTAAATAGATTGCTTGCTTTTGTTGCACAGGTAGCAAGGCCTGGAAATATAAGATACCGGGAACAGCAGGGCAGCCTGCTAGCATTTCATTAAGCTTAGAGAATAGTAGAATTGTGGAGTGGTTTCTTCCCACTTTACGAGGGACACAGGCTTCTTGATAACTTGGACTTCAGAGTGTTCATTTGCTGGTATGTTTTCTACCAGGAGGCACTCTGGGGGAAAGAGTACCTCTCCTTGCATTTTGCAGAGATTTACACCCTCTTCCTTTATGAAAATGAAGCCTTTCCTACGGAGCATGGATTTGTGCTCATCATTGTTTTTTTATTTCCCATCATTTCGTTGTTCTCATGCCTTTAATGGAAGGTCAGTAACATCTGCTAGATAACACAACTTTCGAGAACATGCTACCTCTGAACGCCACCAACCTAACGTTACACAAGGGTAATTGCCACGATGTTGGGCAACCCCTTTGATTTAGAAACCAAATCGCCCCTCTCAGTAAATGAACAGTAACGAAAAGCTTCTTCACGGCAAAGAAAACAATCAACGGAACAAAAATGCAACCCATGGAATGGGAGAAAATATTTGCAGACCATATATCTGACAAGGAGTTAATTTCCAAAGTATATAAGGAACACCCACAACTCAATAGCAAAAAACCCTCCAAAATAAACAAACAAACAAACAAAAATGGGCAAAGGATTTCCACAGAAATCTCTCTGAAGGAGATATACAAATGACCAAGAAGTATATAAAAAGATGCTCAACACCATTAATTATCAGGGACAATTCAAAAATTCACAAAATTTTTGTGAGTTTACAATTCACAAAATTTTTGTGAGTTCACAATTCACAAAAAAACAGAAATCAAAGCTACAATGAGATATTTGCTGCATATATTTGTTGTTGCTACATAGCTTTCTAAGGTTGGGTCAGGGAAATGAGTCTATGTAACATCATCTTTTGAGAACTATGCCCAGCCACTTCCAGGCCTTTCCCTTAGGAGGACAAAGATCCTCTCGCTCTGGCTCCCATCAGCTCTATACATAGCAAAGCTAGCTCTCAGTGGTTGTAGTATAGGACCTAGACGTACAGACAAGAGTTGTTAATATTTCTCCGGGGAGCTTATGAGTAGTCTTTTCTATGGATCACAGGGGACCAAGTATAAATAAATTATATCTTCCCAATGGTCCCACAAGAGATATTCAAATAAAAACTAAAAGAGATCTTGAGATGCCTTCATTATTAATATTCAATGTAAACATTCAAATTTCTAATAGTTTATGACCCAAGAATTATGGCACAGTTTAGAGAAAGACTTTAACCAACTTAAGTGATGACATTCTTCTTTCCCAGATTTCCAGCTAGGCATATTTTACTTACCATGTTGTGCTAGGATATCAGGTATTAGATGAATTAGTGACTTCAGAGCCAAGTAAATGACACTGATAACAAGAGATGAAAGGAGTTATTTAAGGAAGATGGTTATTCTAGAAGGGCTAAACCACACATATTCTATATGAAGAAACAGAATCTATTTCTTTTCTAACCTTTTAGAATTCTCTTATAGTTTTATAATTTAAAAAAGAAAGCTTTTGGGGCACCTGGGTGGCTCAGTCAGTTAAGTGTCCGAATCGTGGTTTTTGTCTCAGGATCGTGAGACCGAGCCCCATGTTGGGCTTGGAGCCCACTTAAGATTCTCTCTCTCTCCTTCCCTCTGCCCCTCTATACCCCCGCTTGAATGCTCACTTGCTCTCTTAAAGAGAAGAGAGAGAGAGAGAGAGAGAGAGAGAGAGAGCTTCTACATTTGCAACCAGTAAGCACCACCTTCTGTAAAACTGCTACAAATGTACGTTGTTGGGAAATATAAGACAAATTGTATGCCTACCTTGTCATTTGTGTATCCTTTAAAAAAAAAAAGATTTTATTTATTTATTTATTTGACAGAGAGAGAGAGAGAGATCACAAGTAGGCAGAGAAGCAGGCAGAGAGAGAGAGGGAGAAGTAGGCTCCCCGCTGAGCAGAGAGCCCGATTCAGGGCTTGATCCCAGGACCCTGAGATCATGACCTGAGCCGAAGGCAGAGGCTTAACCCACTGAGCCACCCAGGTGCCCCTCATTTGTGTATCCTTGAACAAAATATATGGATCATAAAAATCAGTTTGGGAAATAATGCTTCCCAACTTGTTTTGTGATGCGGATCTGAGAATACTTGCTCATTCTGAATTGCAGGATCAAGAAGGCATTTCCTCTACCTCTACTGCCTTTCCCTTTCTTTCGGTGTTATTATCCTTTCACTTGGTTCTGTCCTCCAGATTCTGCCTTCAGTTTTCTTTTTCCTTTGTTTCCTCAAAAAACAGTGGTGTTATTTTTTTAATCTCACGTGTTCCTCTAGTTTCAACTAACATCTCGAGCTTTATAACTACAAATTTAGATGTTTCACAGCTACCCTTCCTTTTAAGTTATTTCTATAACTACTTGTTCATCAAACTTCTTAGCCTAATAATGGCAGCTGTATCTCAAATCAAGCATGTCCTAAAAAATTAAACCCACCGTCTTTTCTCTCTCTTTCCCCAAATGTGATCTTCTTTCTGGTCTATATTCTCTCCCACTTTTCAAGCTAGAAACTTGAAGGCCACCCTGATTCATTATCTCTTAATTATTCATCCATGTAAGAACCAGTTTCTTCTAAATCTATAACTGAAAATTCACTGAAATCCAGCTCTTTTTCTAGTTCCCTACTCCCACTTTTATCTGAGTTCATCAATTTTCTCGTAAACTATTACAAGAGTTTCTGCCCAGTTATGCTATTTGCAATGCCACTTGCTTCTAGCCTTCACACAACTATCCCACTGATCTTCCTAAATACAGAAATGATCAGGTCAGTTCTGGGGGTAGAAGATTATAAAACTCAAAAATACAGTATAAAAGTTCTCTGCCATCTGCTTCGATGCCCCCCTTCTGCCATCATCCCTCCAGTCCCTTGATTTTCACCTTATATTCCTCTGTCACCATTGGTTTATCTATGTTACCAAATCGTGCATTTAGTATGTCATGGCTGGTCGTAGGTTATCTATAGACGTGGTGGATTAAGAAGGGATACAAAATTTCTGGGAGTCTACTTCCCCTCTCCTTGAACTTTGGCAGGCAGCAAAAGTGATGCCATGCCAGCCAGTAGGCTCAGGGCTTAAGAGACTTCCGCTTCCTGTCTCCTGGAACACAGGCTTTTGAAATGCAGCGGCCATGCTGTGAGAAAGTCCAAACAGTTGTGTTGAAAGGACTTCAGCTGGCAGCTCTGTTTGATCTATCAACCAACAAATGTCCAACAGATTGTCAAGCCACCCATCTGAAGCCACAGTGAAAAGAAATAAGCTGTCCCTGTCAAGCCCTGCTCAAATTTCAGATTCATGAGCAAAATCAACCATTACTGTTGTTCCAAGCTGAGTTTGGGGGTGTTTTGTTATATGGCAATACCTGAAACAGTATGAAATACCTTTCCATCTTTCTCTGCCTGGTTAATTTCTTCCCATTCCAAAAGATATAGCTCAAATGTTATCTCATTTAAAAGGCTAAAGACTTCCCCAATCTGCTGAGGCAAAATCGGTTACTTCCTTCTGTTCTTCTCCAGCATCTGGTCATGATTGACATTCGCCTCCTGAAAAGTATTGTAAATTCCTTATGAGTATTGTCTGTGAGGATTGATCTTTGTAACCTAGGGACCAAAACAATTGAATTACTTGAATATTCAGTGTGGTAATTCCTATACTGTACTAACTTCTACTTTTGGTTTTATTTTAGTTCAACAAGCACTTGTTGAGCACTGAATGCCTGGCAATATGTTATTTGATAACAATAAGTAATTCACATTGTGAATAGGCTAGAGACTCCGGCCCTTGAGAAGCAGAGATGTCACGGAGTTATCCCAAATCACCTTCACTGTGCTAGATAACACAGATTTCTGGGATTCAGCCAAATGCCTGCCTAAGGGCTCAAATAGTTTCAGAGATCTTCTTGTAGGAAAATATTGGTCCTTTCTGCTGGCTTCCATGATTTCTAGGAAGAACAGACGGTGACTGGCCAAACATCTGCCAAAAAAATAACAACAACAAAACTCGAATTGGACACTTAAAAGTTTCACAAGAAAATTAAAAGTCTGCTTCCTAAATATCTAGCCTCTAAATTCTTTTTTTTTTTTCGTTTCTCTTTTTTTTTTTTTTT
>CM053615.1:37706026-37720939 GCA_028646535.1 Procyon lotor | reverse complement strand
GAAGCTACAATCTAGTCAAGTGTAAAGAGAGAATCACACTATGAAACAACAATAAAGAACCAGCACATGAGAGTGTATACGGGACCAGGATCGAGAAGGCACAGGACACAGCTGCCTAAAGGCCCAGCATAGATAACCTACCCACAAGTGTATGAGCTAAGCCAATGCTATTATCGTATGCCATTGAGATTTGGGGATACTTAATACGTTAATGGCTAATCTAAATACTTTTAATATCCAATCCACCATAACATTCTGCAGTTTATTTTCAAAATTCCCCAATTCCCCTCCAGTGTCCCAATCTAACCCACTTTTGTCTCACACCTGATCCATGGCTACCAACTTATTGACCTCCCTGCCTCCATTTTCCTCTCCCTCATTTTTTGCCACACTACATCCAGAATGATCTTTTAAAATGCAAATTTGAATATAATTCTGTTTAAAATCTTTTTGATAGCTTCTCACTGAACATAGGATAAAGCCTCTAATTTTTTAAAAGGCCTATAGGGCCCGATGTGGTATATTCCCTGCCTTGTCTACCTCCTTTTTTTTTTTTTTTTCCGCAGTTTTAAGAATATACCATGTGCTTTCCTTTTTTGGATCTTTGCCCAGATTACTCCTTAGAATGTAATGCTTTCCTCTAAACCTTACTTCTTTTATCCTGATTCATTTCTACTTATCTTTCACCCTTAGCTGTAATGCCACAGAACAAGCCCTCTCTGACCTTAGGTCTATGATAAGAACTCCCATAGCATCTTGTATTTTTCCTTCATGTTACTTGTCACAATTAGTCATTATGTAGCTACTAGTGTGATGTGGACTAGTAGTATCAGTATTCACCAGACCAGGGCAGCAGGGATTATATGTCTCTTGCAGACTACTGAATATTCAGTATCTCCAGTACATTCTGGCCCACAGTAGGTGGTCAGTAAATAACGGGCTTAATTAGTTCTGAGATCTAATGGGCTTTTCCATACCCTGAAGCACATCAAAACTATCTGAAACATTAAAAAAAAATTCTTGCCTCTAGTCCCTTGAAATTAGAACAAATATCTTGATAGAGGAAGACGTATACTTATATATTGCAGATATATACATACATACATACATATATACATATATATGTGCATGTGTGTGTGTGTGTATATATGAGAGAGAGAGAGAGAAAGAGAGAGAGAGCAGCACTTTTCTGCCCTCTACCTGTAGTCCACAAGAGAGTGTTGGACAAAAAATATCTCACTTCCCTGAAACAAGAAATCTAGAATTCATAAGTATTTCAAACTTTAATCCACAACAGAGTATGGCATTAGATAGATAGATAGATAGAATGGATTAACTGATAGATCAAAAGATTGATAGACCCATAGACAGAGAAATAGAGTCAGAGAGAATACAGCTAAGTAACCAGTGTAAGGTAACCAGTATACCTAGCTTGGCTTGCTCATACATCTGTGGGTCCCCTGGAAGTCAGCTGATCTGGGCTGGGTGTGGCTGAGACACCATGCCAATCCAGTTCCTGCCCAGGCTAGAGCTGCCATATTGTCACTCCTTCCTTATTCTGTTAACTAAAGCATGTCATGTGGATGAACCTAAGTTAAGGACCAGAGAAATATGTTCTCTAATAGGAAGAACCATAGTCATGGACAAAGTGCTTTTAGACAGGGAAGGGTAAAGGTCAAGGTTTGGGACAAATATGCAATGTACTACAAGAAATAGGAAATGCATATATTAAAGCAGAGTACACATATACTGCCAATTAGACAGGGAAGTAATCTAGTTAGTGCGTAGGGTTTTCAGGGCATTTGTAAAGAATTTGTTCTCTACGTCACCCTGTTTTCTGTTGTTCTTCAAATACCATGTAGGATACCTTATATTGTCTTTTTGTTCTATATTTATATATGAAGAAATTTATATTGTGCATTCTAATTCTAGTGTTCTACTGCAAATGGGATCACCATTTTTGTCAATTTGTGGGGTTGCTTTAGATTTATTTATTTATTTGTGAGAGAAAGAGAGAGTGTGTGTGCATGTGTTGGAGGAGAAGCAGAGGTAGCAGGAGAGAGATAATCCACAAGCAGACTCCCCATGGAGTGCAGAGCCTGTTGCCAGGCTCGATCCCAGGACCCTGCGATCATCACCTGAGCTGAAACCAAGAGGTGGCCGCTTAATGGACTGAGCCACCCTGGTGCCCTTCAATTTTTGTTTTAAATCATAGAAATAAAACTGATCCCAATACTACTCCCCTTCAACTTCATGTCATTATAATTTACTATACATTTTTAAAATATATATAATTACATATAATTTACCGTATATATTTAAAAATAAACTGTAAATATCAATCATCTTCTGAAGGAAAAAAGAGTTTTTGTTCTTATGATAATGGGACTCAATTTCTTTGACAGTATGACTGGGTCTGTAAGATGAGGAAGGCTCGGAGCCACTGAACTCAATGCCCTCACAGAGCCCTGCAAAGCTCCTTGGTGTTCAATTTCTAATCGGTTCCCAAATCACAATGATCCACATATTTTATGATTTCCAAAATCAACGGAATATTAGCCAACCATACTATATCTGCATGACTGGGATGGGTAAAAATAGTCTTTCCTAACTCTTTTCAGTTTCAATAACCATCTTTGGAATTTATTTATTCTGTTTCCAGCACAAATTACTATATGCTCAATAAAAAACAAGGAAATCTTAGCAACCTTCTTTGATCATTTGCAGTAGGAGACACCCTAGATTGAGCCACAAAATTTTATAAATTGGACAATACATGATATATTTAAAAGACAAATGAATAGAGGAGAGACCAAAGGAAGCAAACATATAGAATACTTGAGGATTTTAACCTGAGAGAATGTCAATTAAAGTTCAGGGGAAAGTAAATGGCTATAATTAATACTTGTTAACTGCTTTTGGCCTTCAGGCTCACCCTGTCCAATGATGCATAATAATTAGAAAACATTTCATTACCAGCTGGCATCAAAGGATTAAATGTGTGAGAAAGAGCTTTGCAAACTGTAAAGTTATGAAACAAGGTAGCTGTTATTTCCATTATTAATGTCAAAAGATGCACCAAGTGGACAGGCCATTGAAACCTCACCAATAAATATTTAGTGACTAATAAACTTTGAATATTATGTATATACATTGTAAGTAGAATATGTGTTGATTGTTCTTCCCACTAGGAAGTCACAAAAGCACAAGTCAGATATAAGATTTGACTGAATTATCTCTCTAATTTTGTCATAGTAAGGCCACCAATTTATTTGTAAGTATAAATTCCTAACAAAATTAATATGAAGAGAGGCTATACTTTTACATAGGTTTAAGGGGAAGGGAAACTTCAAAGTGGTCTCATATATTGATCATGATCCTTCTCACTTACAAACTTAAAAACTAAATCAAACAATTTCATAGTCAGGATCAAGCATTACTTACTACTATGCAACCAGTAAATACTGGATGTAGGATTCGAATGAAAGGTCAGTCAGATTCCTTTGTCTAATATGCCACTCCAGTGTAAAACACTGTATTAGAAATTTAATTTCATTACATATAGACATATGTGTATGTATATTCAAAATTAATACTCATTAAAATTAAAATTCCATATTAATTATAAAACAAATGTTTACTCTAAGAGTTTGGAGGCTTCAGAAAGATGTAGGAAAGATATGAAGCTGTGAGACTTTCAATCTCCAGAGTTGATCCATTGAAGAGCAGATCAATAATTGGTGGCAAGAGTTGAATTAGTTTATTGAGATGTTTTCCCAGGTGACCTGATGACCAAAGTACACCATTCTATACTAGGCATTTAAACATGATTTACTTAACTTGCTTGAGCAGAGTGCTCATGATGGGATTGCCTCATTTAATCATACAAGTACCTTCTGTGAATCAGGCATTTTGCTAGAAGGGAAAGATATAGGATTGAACAAGTCATACTACCTGCTTTTAAAATATTTAGATTCTAATGGGAAGACATGTCTGTATACTAATAACAACAAACAAAATTGAGAAGATGGAGAAGAAAGGAGTGAAATTACTACCTGCCAAGGTTTTCATCATAATTCAAGACAAATCACTAAATAGTATTTTAGTCTTGATATTTATAATTACAGAACATATATTTGATTAAGTGGCCTATACTTTTGAGACTCCCTCACAATGAAAATATACTGTTCATAACACTAGGAAAACAAAAACTGCAAATTTAAAGGAATTGAAAGAAAAACAAAAATCAAATGATTACTCTTAAACTTTCCAAATACTACATGAATTAAGCTTAAAGAACTCAGGACATCATGTGGTATTTGTCTATTTTTCTTCTTCCCCATGTCATGACCCACCCATAAGAGTAACTTCTATACAAAATGTAGAAAAATAAAGCAACATTGTGATCGGGTTAAGCATCACATTAAAATTCTGTTACATATTCTTACAAAAACAAGACTATAAAAAAAAACGGTACTAAAAAGCAAGCTCACAGCATACAGAAGCTTAAGAGAAGAGATTATCTAGCTTTTAAGCAGGTATGGCAGTGAAACAGAAGGATGAGAAAGCATGGTGGAGGAGGGTAACATTTATCCATGATAGTGTGCACTGCTCTACAGAAAATACACCTGAAGAATCTAGTTCTCAGTTTGAAAACCAATTATAGTTACTTAGGAAATGACACTTCTTGTTCTGGGAATTGGGAATCCCTACCTCCAAGCAATGTCACTGCATGACTCGTGACAGGGAAGCCTTAATGCATTTTGTATCATAACTCTTCCTCTGGGTTTTACTTCCATTTGTTTAGAATGTTAAATACAGTGTCATGAGCAAATCAGTTGTCTCCATCTAGTCATCACAGACTAATTTGTCTGTCTGAAAGCTCTTTTATTTTATAAGGGAAGAATCTGCTGTTTAAAAAACAGAAGCCACAGCTCTGGGGCTTAGTTTTCACCTCAGCAAAGTTAAGATGTTGAATTACATGACCTCTGAGTCCCTCTGAGTTCCAAATCCTGTAATTCTACCATCTGGTCACCTCAGGCTATAGAGTTCAGTAAAATACTTACCATGCGGACCAACTGAAAAGTGTCTACAAATAAGTTAAAATAAAAGCACCTTAACATTTAGATTTTTCGCTAGTCTAAGCTAAATTTTTTAAATGAGAAATACAAAGGTTTCCCATTCTTCTCTTCTCCCACAAAACAAGGCATAGCTCAAATAAAAATATGGTTTGTTCGGGAAACTTATTTAAATTGTGGCTGTCAAAATATCCAAAATTTAGGCCTGAAAAAGAATTCGAGAATTTACCGAGACTATAGAAAAGGAATAACTATAAATACTATATCTATATCTGCAGGTAAAGAACTTGATTAAATCACAGTTACCTTTGTAATAAATATGCCAAAACATGGCAACTCTTCATCAAATTACATTGTGCTCTATTGTATTGGTGTCAGACCTGTTTTAACTTGAATTTCAGAAGTATTTACACAGTAATTAATTTAAATTGCTGTACCTAGAGATTCTATTACATTCATGATCCATCTACTGTGCACAGAAAATGTAACTACTATTTTCCTTAATGTAACATGTGAGATGCCAGGAAAATGTGACTCTATACCCCACCTCTACTACCTTGCTGACACCCACATTAACTCAGATCACCCAAATCATATGTTGTAGTGCAAGTGTCAATGAGATGCCAAGTTGTGCAGTTGAGACTTGTTACTTTGATAAACCCATATTAGACTGAAAAATGAAATGAATTAGAGCATAATCTGAGTGTCAATTATTAGGGGGAAGATAAGATACTAGGGCTGGAAGGAGGTAGGAGGGGAAAAAGAAAATTTTACATGTTGAGACCAAGTTAGACTTTATGTCCAGCATTCTTGAAGCCTATAGCCTGATTGCACAAACTTAGAATGCTTCACCAAGAACGAGCTAAAATGTATGAACAAGATTAGAAATCTTACGACTCAGACATCTTTTTGCTCCAAGGACACGTAGAATTAGTAGATGCAAGGAAAGCAAGATTGTGGTGATGGTTTCACAGGTGTATGCATATCTCCAAATTCATCAAATTGTGTGCATAAAATGTTCATTTTTTGTGTATCAGTGATACCTCAAAAAAGCTGTTTAGAAAAAAGAAACTTTGAAAGATGGATTTATTTTATGGTATTCACTTCAGAAAAATCTGGAAATAATAGAAATAGATAAGAAAACATTTTTTTCTTCCTGTTTGTCTAGGATCCATCGCCATGGCTTTCTCTTGGTTTTCAGGAGGATCAAAGATTTGCAATGAGCAAAAGAAGAAGGAATGTGTCCTTCATGGTTCAATAAAATAAACAGCATTATAAATTAATATTTGTATAGCACTTTACATTTTACAAACTACTTTTGAAGGTCGGGCAATGTTGGGGATTAAATGGTCAAAAACAAACACACTCTGAGCTGAGAAATGTTTAATAATTTTTTGAAGAAAGTAGTATGACATCCAATTTTCCCCCAATGGAAGATTAAAAAATATATCAGGTTGGTTCCTAAACAAAAAGCTATTATTCTTGCTGAAAGGAGTAAGATATGTGTACCTTCCAATTACTGAGGTGGGACAGCCTACATAAAGAAGAAAATTAGGAGAAAGAATGTCATTTGTTATTAAAAAGTATAATCAGTTATTACGCAGAACTTAATGGAAAACCACACCTTCATCAAAACTAAATGATAAAGATTTGAACTTTGGACAATAACATGAGCAGAGTCTAAGAATAATCTGCAAAAAGCATTATGATCCAATTAGTCAAGGACACATCACATTCCAGTGAAATCAGAAAACAGCAAAGAATTCTTAACATGTGGGAGAAGATGAACCCAAATCAAAAGAAAAGCACTCCTTTAGTCTCCATCCCTCAACACTCCCTTACCAACTTTTTCACTTTCTTTGTAAAAAAGAACTAGAAAATTGCCAAATTCCACTACTCCACTGAATAATGTATCTATGTATAGGCTAGCTGTGTTCCTGTTAGGTAGTATGGCTTTCTCTTTTGATGTTCTAGACCAATTTCAGTGTGTGTGTGTGTGTGTGTGTGTTGCAGGGAGGAGGGAACTCCTACACCAAAAACAAGCAATTCTCTGGACATCATCAGAGTGTCCTACAATTCGACTTAATTCTGATACCAGAGATAGCATCAAATCAGACAAGTTAAGGGTTTAGTCCTACAAGACTGACTCTTATCAACCCTCAGATTCCAATCACAAACCTGGTTATCACTTCCACTTCTGATCCACCAGCTAAAGACTGGGAATTCTATAACCCCTCCTTGGACTTTAGATGCCAGTCACAAGCCCAGGTGGGTACCTGTGCTTCTGATCAACTGGCTGTAGATCAAAGGTCCCCAATCACCCACTCCTTGGGTTTGACTACTTTGTTAGGGCAACTCACAGAACTCAGGGAACCCATTTACTCATGAGATGGCTGTTATAAAAGGATATAATTCAAGTAACTACGAGATGAAATAGGTAAATAGAACAGGATAGGGAAAGGGCTTGGTCCTTCTATACCCTCTCTGAATATGCCACTTTCTTCAGATCCCCACGTGTTCACAAACCCAGAAGCTCTCTAAACTCTCTCATTTTGTTTTGTTTTGTTTTTAATGCAGGCTTCATTACAAGGATATGATTGCTAACTCATTGGCCATTGACGAGTGATTCAACCTCCAGCCCTCTCCCCTCCCTGGAGGTCAGGGGGGTGAGACTGAAAGTTTCAACCTTCTAATCACAGGTTGGTTCTCCTGGCAGCCAGCCCCCATCCTTAGGTTTCATTAAATAACAAAAGACACCTTTATTCCTCTCACATTCAGGAAATTCTAAGGGTTAGTAAGACCAAATATGTATTTTTTAAAAATCATAACATCACACTTCCCTTAATCTCAATTTACCTTTTGTTATCTACAGAGAGTTCTGACTTAAAGAAATCCTTCAACTATTTTTACAGATGGATGTGAACTGTGTTGACATTGGGAGATTCTTAAGAGTTAAAGTTTTGTGTCCTAAATAAATAAAGCAATCTTAATGAAGTTTAATTCTCTCTGAATATTTTAATGATCACAAATATAATCACACTTGGTATTCATAAAATTCATGTGAATCAATGGGGCAAGTATTATTAATCCTATTTTATAACAATGTTATTAAAGGAACTTATTCAAGCTCATATAGTTTATAAGTGTAGAGAGAAAAAATTTTCCTTCTACTCTTTTAGGTTCTTCAGTTGGTCTAATTATTAAACTGACATAAAAGAGGTTAATAGGAGAAAAACAAAGTTAATTTAATATATATAGGAGCCCCATAAAAATAGGAGATCCAAGGACAAGTCAGGAAGTTGAGGCTTATATACCATCCTGAGCTAAGGAATGAGATAGGGGACCAAGACTTCAAAGGGGCAGAGGGTAATTCACAAAACAGAAAGAAGAGCGGGTGTTTGGTAATTAGATATTTGCCCTGCTGTACAGATAGCTTATTTAGATAAAATTATTTCTGGTAATATCTCCCTCCCTGAGCCAGGCCCCCTACATAAAGGCTTTTAGGTAGTTAAGGGAGCGGTAAAAGTTTTTCTTGAGTCTACATGGTCTTGATTGCTTTTTGCTCAAAATAATCCACATGCCAAAGTGGCTTATTCTGAGGTCATATATTCTGTTTCTCTTCAGAATTATCATAACCCATGTGATACTAGCTGTCATAAAACTAGAACTGGATCTAAGCATAGAACTCATTGCTCTAGCCAAAGTCACACTGAAAGGTTAAAAATATTTCAGGTAAAAATAATTTAAAGTTTCTTCACCCTACTATTAAATTTAAAACCCCATTGTTTCCAATGCCAAGCCAAATTCTAGTAGTTTTTTTTTTTTTAACTGCAACACTTAAATTTCCTGATTTGTATTTCATTTCAGATAATATTTTTCATAAAAATAAAACTAACCCTTGGAACAATCAGTGTAATTTCTGTATTCAAATGACAAAATTTGCCCACTGATTCTCCTAGATGACATATCAGAAAAGGCTTACATTGAGGAAATACCAACATATACCCACTAAAATGGCTAGAATTTTAACAACTGAAAATTCCAAGTGTTGATAAGATGGGAGTACCTACACTGTTTGTGAAAATCACTTTGGGAAAATGGGCAGCAACTACTAAAGCTGAACAAAGTAATGCATTCCTTGCTGGGTATCTAACAGAATTACATACATATAAATACCAAAAACATGGACAAGAAATTACACAGCTTTACTCATGACAACACCAAACTGGAAATAATCCAAATATTCCAGGGTGGTCCATAAGGCCAACTCCAGCTTATTACCTATTTTGTAAATTCTTGGAACACAACCACATCCATTCATTTCCACAATGTCTTTGATCGCTTTCATGATACAATGTCAGAATTGAATAGCTGTAAAAAAAAAAAAAAAATCGTATGACTCATCAGGCCTAAAATACTCTCTGGCCATTTGCAGAAGAAATTTACTAACTCCTGATCTATAGTATACTAGCTTAAATTTTTTTGAGAGGTATATTCATACAGTGGAAATAAATGAACTGCAACTATGTGCAGCAATATTGATAACCACACTCACATAATAAGTTAAAAAAGAAAGAAACGAATGGTTTATATTCTACAACTGATTCCACTTAGCTAAATTTCAGAAGTTAGCAACACTTAGCTTTGGTAACCTTGGATAACACTGGGAACGGGAAGATATTTGTGATTGTAGGGGTTATAAAGGGGCTTCTGGACGATGGAAATATTCTGATTTGAGCAGTATTAGAAGTATTTTCTAATAATTTATTGAGATATTCTCTTATATTTTGTGTACTTCCTTAATCTCTATTATACTTTGCAATAAAAGTATAAAACCTTAAATATGAATTTTAAAAAAATGTAACCAGATGAAAAAAACAAATTTAATGGGCTTCTTTTCCTAGAAGAAGAACATTGCTCAGCTACTTGGGGTAGGGGATCAGACTCCCACCTCTAAAGGGATGTGATAGGAAAAATAATGAACCGCACACACACCTATGATGTCCACATCCTAAAAATCTAGAACCTGTAAATATGTTAACTTAAAGGAGAAAAGGGACTTTGCAGAGGTAATTAAGATAAAGAATCACACAAGATATAATCACACAAGTCTTTAAAAGTAGAAAATTTTGCCCAGCCATAAGCACTAATAAATGCTATAAAGAAGGTGAAAAAAAAATGTTATATGCTAGATTTACTGGGGAAAAGAAGAAAGCCTAATTCAGCTAGGATAGCCAAGAAAGACCAATCTTGGAAAAACAGAGTGAGCATATTGTTGGGGAAAAAAAGCACCCAGCTGGAGAACTGGAATGAAATGTTCCAAGCACAGGGAAGAGCTGCAGCAAAGACTCAGATGAAGACAAGATCTGAGGCTTCTCAAGTCAGAAAGATTAATGTGGCCATTGTGAATGATGGGGAGTGAAGACCCAGATCTGGGTGAGGTCTTTTAGGCTATGGTAAGGATGGACTTTTATTCTAAAAGGACTGAGATTAACGTTCTCCCGTTTACATTTAGAAATTTACATTCTGACTAGTGTAGATAGATTAGAACAGGGGAGGAGGTGTGAGGGGAGATGGAAGGAAAAGATATCAGCTGGTTGCAAAGATCCAGGTGAGAACGGATGGTGGCTTAGACTAGAGTTTTAGCAACAGCAATCATAAGTGTCAAGATTCAAGACATTTCTTAGAGTTACAACCAACAGCATTGTCTGAGAGATTAGGTATAGATGATATAGGAAGGAGAAGAACCATGGATATCTCCTAGGACTTTGACTTGAGTAATCAAAGGAATGATGGCGATGTCCTTGCTGGAGCATATCTGCAGACAAATATTAAATATATTGATGATTCAGTTTGGGTCATATATGTTTTATGTGGTCCTTGCAGAGAAGTTCCTGTTGTAATCCAAAATTCATTTTACATTATCAGTCTTATGTTCCTTAATAAGCTTTAGTCTCCTGATTAATGGGTTCCCTCTGTAAACCGTTAACCAAACTAGTAATGCTTATCAACACCATGCTAAACAATGGAAAACATCACACTGACTATGCAGTAAGCGGACTACTGCCTCAACAAAAGCCAAAAAGTCGAGCTGAAATACGAACCACATTCAAGTTTCAAGAGGCCACACTTCAACAAATATCACCGGGGTGAATTACTGAACAATGTTCCAATAAGGATCCCATGGATTCCAAATAAGCTGACCCTGCCCTGACTTGCTGTACAATTAATTGCTCACATCCTAAATCACATGGAAGGTAAAAGTTGTTGCCAATTGGGTTTGAGACATCTTTGAAGACAGTCTCCGGATAATCAAGAGCTTGGCTCACATTGTTTCCTTCTAAAGTATTCCTTCATCCTTCCCTCTTACCCTGACAGGATGAAATGCCCTTTTCTTACACGACCCCATAACACCCTCATCAATATATTTAATTCACTACCCATTTACTGTCTACTCTTAACACTTCTAGCCCGTTGGAGAAACTGCAATACGGAACAATAACTCAAATAGTTTACCTGAAAAAAGCCCTCAAAATGTCCAAGTTAGCCCTTTTATTCTCACTTCCTGCCAATCAAACATTCTCCTGATGAAATGTGACTTCCTTTGAAATTTTTCCTATTGGAAAATAATTCTCTGATCATGTTGATTTGAAAATACAAGTTACATTTCTCATTGTCTTCTTAATTCACATATCAATCACCACAAAATGGATTCACTTTGAAAGGGTTCTCCAGTCCTTCTGATTTTGCAGGTTCTCCAGTCCTTCTGAAATCCAGGCTTCTGATTTTGCAGACAGTGAATACCCCCTGCATAGTCTCTTTGGGAAGCAGCCAGTTGGCCTTGGTTGGTAACAACTTGACTCCATCACATCTCATTCACTTTAAACTTTAACCCTATGAATTGGCATTTCGTGGTTTGTTTCATTACTGATTTACTAATGGATACTAAAACACTTTCTTGTTAAATAGTGGCTTAGTGGGTTAAAACCTCTACCTTTGACTTAGGTCGAGATCTCAGGGTCCTGGGATTGAGCCCGCATCCGGCTCTCTGCTCAGCAGGGAGCCTGCTTCCCCCTCTCTCTCTGCCTGCTTCTCTGCCTGCTTGTGATCTCTCTCTCTGTCAAATAAATAAATAAAATCTTTAAAAAAAAAACTATCATTATTTTCCTTTAATTGCTTTTAAAAGATTCATTGCCTTAGCAATTTTATTATTAAACCAAAAACGTGTACAGCAAAATAATTTTCAATTTTATTGTGAGATTTAAAGATAAAAACTATTTTATGTGTATCAATTCCAGTTGCACAAAGCTCTTCTGGAACATTAGCGCTGATTAAAATGATTAATGCTTCTAACACATTGACTGAATTTGTAATTGTGCCTACTTTTCCACTGTAATATAATATTTATAATAAAGTACCGGGAGCCAAAAGCTCATGTCTTCCATTGTCTGTGTTGCTTCATAAGCAGAAAGGTTGGTGCTTTTTAGACATCTCTCCTTTGATCATATTTTGTAGCCCTGAGAAGTGTGCCACATCGTAAAATAAATAACATCAGAACTGAGGGCTTCACTGCCCTCCTTGCGTGCTGCCATCTACTCATCTAGCACTCCATCACTCACTCACACACAGACACACACAGACACACACACACACACACACACACACACCTCCTGATCATCTTTATAAAAGTATTGCAGGCAATCAGCATGTTTTTAAATTTGCGTGCATCTACTCTTGCTCCCTAAATGTTTAACTGAAACAGAATGTGATTCCCGGAGCCAGAATTGGGATATTCCTGGTTGCCTCACAAAGCTGCCGGGCTAAGTGGAGCTGGGCATCCTTTCTACTGGATTCTCATCTCTCAGTGCTCTTTTCCAGGAAGAGAATATGTGGAATGGATGTGAAGCCAGAGAGACTCATCTAAAATAATAGCAGAGGTTCTTTTTTCTTTAAGGAGCTGGTTAAAAGGGATTCTGGCCAGAATTTTCTCAAGAACTTTCAAACCACTAAAGAACTTATGCTTGCATTTTCCAAAAATATTTTCTTGAGGATCATTTCTCATAATCCATTTTCTGCATCACACCTCACCTTCCAAACTACAGTCTATTTTCAATGAGATACTGGAGAGCTAACTAGTGATGCCTAAGAAGAGCATGAGCTCCCTCTCGTGGGGCTTAGAAATCACTTCTGAAACTTGAAGCTCCAGTCACTCAAAAAGTTGGTGAATTTCTGAAGTCCTAGCCTCCAAGAGAAGGCATGGGGTGCCTTGTCCTGTCCTCACCAATCCGTCAATCCCCACTTCAAGCTCTGCTTAGTTGCTATGGGGATTTCTCTCGGCTCTTTGAATCCATCCTAGAACCACTGTTATGTATTACTATGCATTACAAAATCTAAACTTTCATAAAGGGTTTATTTCCATTGATTCTTGAGATCGGTAATTCAGCTGTGACCAAAACTGCCTATCCTTTGCTTTAGTAAATTTACATCTCACAGAGTACGGTCACATAACATGATTTCATGTGAACCACGTCATAACTGAAAATGCGGTATTAAAATTCTCTGTTCCAGGTCTGGAGTCAGTGGGGGACACATGTGAACTTGCACCTTCTGGCACCAAATCTAACATTCCTTCCATCCCACTCAACCCTTGCCCATCCACCTTTACAATCTTGCCGTTCTTTCTGCCCAGGGGATTCTTCCTCAGGCTTCAAAGTCTCGGATCATTGTCTCAATGCTTCCTTCTTCTTCCTTCCTTCTGAGGCCAGAAATGTGTAAGCCTGACGATTCACAGACATGTACCCTGGGGCAAATAATACATTATATGTTAATTTAAAAATTAAAAATAAAACTTTGAGGCCAAATGTATAATTGCAATATTAAAAAAATCATCTAGCTCGGAAGTCGGATGTTTCTAACCCCCCCAAAATGCATCAGTTAACACAAATACCTTTCTCCACATCGACGATATTTTTAACAAGAATTTAAGATAACTGTGGTAGGCATGGAACTGCATTTGGGGACAAAGTGTTTAAAAACAAAGTCTCTTGAAAATTCGGAACATAAGGTTTCTACTCCTGTATCCTTTTCACACCTGGAAACGCATAAACAACTACTGAATTTGAGGAAAACTATGTCAAAATCTCATTTATCCAAACCAGGTCACTGACTGAATCTTAATCAAATGATAAATGGTACCTGTTACACACCAGGAAATGAATTACAAGGCTCATTACAAAGAGATAAGTGACATTTTACTTATCCCCTTATTTACCCTGTCTAGTTCATGTCTACTTACAACCAGAAAGCAGTATGGAGTCTGAAAACCAACCTTCCATTTACTGACTGTGTCCTTGGGTGAGTTACTTATTCTCTTAGAGACTTGGTTTCCTCACGTGTAAAATTAAGTTTATTTCATTAGGGTTGTAGGAGGGATTAAATGATTCAATTCACAGAAAGTACTTAGTATCTGGCACAGACTAAGTAGTCCATAAATGTAATTCTTAGTAGTACATTAATATTGTTAATCTACGAGCCATATAAGTGCCTCGTTTCTTAATGCTTTTGTCACCTTCCTGGTATCTAAACATCTTGGCTAGTTTGGGTTTTATTTTTTTTTTGAAGATTTATTCATTTATTTGAAGAGAGAGAGAGAGCATAAGTGGGACGGGAAAGGGGAGAGAGAATCCCCACACAGGGCTTGAGCTCATGATCTTGAGATCTCGACCTGAGCCGAAACCAAGAGTCAGTTGCTTAACCAACAGCACCACTCAGGTGCCTGACATCTTGCTTAGTTTTGACCCCTCCCCGCCCACATACAGTTGCCCTGGTCTCTTAC
>CM053615.1:37683912-37705526 GCA_028646535.1 Procyon lotor | reverse complement strand
GGGGGGGGGGGGGGGACGCAGGCTCCCTTCTGAGCAGAGAGCACAACATGGGGCTCAATCCCAGGACCCTGAGATCATGACCTGAGCCAAAGGCAGAGGCTTTAACCCACTGAACCACTCAGGCGCCTCAGAATTGATTTTTATGGGAAATCCATTCAAAGCTTTTCTTTGGAAGTCTGAATACATATCATCCTTCCCTCTGCTGATGGACTCCTCATATCCCTCCCCCTGCCACCTGGAGCAGAGACTCTCTTATGTATAATTCCAATGCAGGGGGATAAATGCATGGGGTGTTAGTGAAGCAAAATGGTAGCATCCAAGATGGGGAAGGGTGATGGGAGTAAGAATGAATGGGTAGGTTTCCTAAAGGAAGTGATTGCTCTGTTGAATTATGAAGGATGGAGAGAATTTATTAAACCAGTGGTCCTGAAAAAGTGTGGGCTTCAGACCAGCAGCATCAACATGGCCTTAGAACTTGTTTGAAATATAAATTATTGGGCTCCACCCCAAAGTGACTGGCTCAGCCTCCCTAAGGATGGGAGTCAGCAATCAGGTTTAACAAGCCTTCAAGATGATTCTGATGCATGGTAAGGTTTGAAACACACTGTATGGAGGCAAGTTTTCAGGTAGTAGAACAGGAGGAGGGGCTGATGACTTTTCAGGGAGTGAGTTATGGGAGCAAACACTGAGAATAGTTGTAGTAAATCTCTGGGTTGCTTTGAGCACTGGTTGTTAGCAGCTCACCACTGCACTCTTCGAAGAATGGTTCCAGCCTAAGGGATGTGACTTATGACTTACCTGGGAATGCCTGGGAGACTATGTCCTTTCTAAAAGGGGCCAACAGCCAATGACAGACTGGTATGGTGATATAAAAGGCCAGTCCCCTTACCTCAAAACAGAAGCACTTTGTGATATAATTTGTGCTCCAGAGCTCCCTGTAGAATCAGCTGAACTCACATCTTTGCCTGGCACATTTCTCAGTCCTACCCTGCTTCTCTCACTCTGTTTCAGGTTTCTCTGGAGAGTCCTCTCTCAGTAAATCACTGCCACAGAATCCACATATCGGGCTGTTCCTAGGGAACCCAACCCAGGACAGTGGCCCCCAGTCTAAGGATGTATGGGGAGCTGCAAGAGGTCTGTACTGATGGAGCATAAGGTATAAGTCAGAGAGTGGTGAGAGCAGGAGATGGAGGGCTGGGAGGTGCAGGCCTATGAGGTACTTTGGGCAACGATCTGTAAAAGCACCACAATTCACATGCGTGTGCACGCACACACGCGCACACACACACACACACAGATTGAACCTCAGTACACATAAAGAATTGACTTGGGTGAGGGGGAGGAGAAATCACTCACAGCACAACTTTGGATCACGATGAAAGTATCTTCCTCACTTACAATAAATAATCATTTACATCCCACCTCTCATCCAGGCATGAAATATAAGAAGACTCCCAAATCCAAGCCACAGAGGTCAGGCACTGGGTGGTCATTTAAAGAAAGAGAATTTCCTGGAGATCTTGAAGGGAAAGAAGGACTCGCCAAGTGAAGAACTGGAGTAACCCTCTAAGAAATGGGAAATTGTAAGGAAATAGACAGTGGGACGAGGAGAAATGCTAAAGACCAAAGGAATGACACTCAACAAGGGTGGGTCATGGCTTCACTTTTTCCTTCTCTGTCATCTTTGGCCTCTTCTTTCCTTAGCTCAGGGGACTCCTTAGTGCAAACTACTTGAGCCACATTTCCAGTTCAGGGGAATTCAATGGTCATACACATTCTTTTCTTCTGCTAAGAGCTACTGCCTTCCTTCCCACACCCATCGACGATTGCTTTGAACCAAAATCTCTTTCCAATTTGTTCCCGTGTAGTACGGGAATCCGGCCAACATACCAATCTTCTCCCCTTCTCCTATCACTCAAGTAAGCACACATAACCTCTAGAGCATGTTCTAACCGTTCTAACGGTTGTTTTTTCCTGGCAGCACAACAGAAAAATAGATCATGGAGATGCACTAGATTATTCTTCTGACATTTTGTTTGTGTGCCTTCTCCAGCACCCATTCCTTCTCGCAATGGTCCTCAGTTTCTTTTATGGATCCTCACTGCCTCCATTCACAATTCCTTTGACTAGAAAGGGTCTCCCTCACTAGTCCTACCAAAGAAGGGGTCTCTTTCCCATTGAACTCTACCCTTAAGACACGGGTGGAACTTCCATAGCTATCAATTGAGCTGCCACAAAGAGAGGATGGGCTTCCAGAGACCATAGAAGGACTCTGAGAGTAATGGTAGGACTGGAGGTGGAGTAGAACATTGCTTGATCCGTAAATTTAGCAGTGTCTGAGACCAAGTCTACTCAGGACTCTTCAGTATTGGGAACTACCAAATACCCTTTTTTCACTTTAAACTACTTTGAAAGTTTTCTATCCTTTTCAACAGAGAGTCCTAATTGATATAAGGGGCCTTATATTTTTCAGAAAGCGAATATGACTGAATCTAATCTTTCTCCAGGCTTCAGTCTTGCTGAAGAAGTCTTTAAATGTGCTCACCTTTCTCTTTCATTTATACACAGTATCCCAAAAACACAGTCCAAGGAAAACTAGTTTGGACTGCTGTGCCATGTAAAACATAAAAGGAAAAAGATGCTTTGTGGTCACATAAATGTGGAAATTACCTCCTCTCACAAAGTTCAATTGGTTTCCTTACTGCGGGACTTCTCAGAGTCTTTAACGCATCATTTATGTGCTAAATCTCTAAGAGACAGTCACCAAATGCCTGAATCTCCCAGTATGTTTGGCTGTGGAAATCTTATCTTCATTGAGTACTTATAGGACAAGATTACATGAAACACATTTCAGAAAGTGGGGATCCAGCTGGAATTTCAGACTCCATTCTAAACTGCTTCGTATTCAGAGGACTTTGTTTCTCCCACCTGGGCCTTTCGATCATTCCATCTGGTGAGTCCCAAGAGGGCTCCACATGAGAATGAGTTTAGAGAACAGGGTTGGGGAAGAAGTTATAATTAAGTGCACTTCCTGCCATCCAACATGAAACAAGGTTTCCTCGCCTTTGGACAGATTATAGGTCTTCAATGTAATATGGTCATTTTGTCTTTATTGCTTCATGTTGTATCCATTTGTGGAACTTAGATGAGTATATAAAAACATACAAAAACTTCTGAAACCCATTAATTTAATTAAAAAAAAAAAAGAAACAAACAACCTTTACCCAGAATATGAAAACTACTATGCCAGTTAATTATCTAGACTACATCTGAGCAGAACAGATTTTAGAAAGTCACTTATAAGGTTTTGGCTGTACTTCCTGAAATGTTTTTGATGAGCTTTTAATGTTTTAAAAGTCTGACAGCTGCTCCTGAAAATTAAATGCTGTTTGTCAGCAAGCTACAGTTAACTCTTTTCAATAAATAGGTAATTTGTTCCTTTAGAAAACAGTTGAAAGCTTTCACTGACATTTGAGTAAAAGGAAAAACTGGGTAGTTGGGGAGAGGGGTTCAAAGCTGGTGCACTGTCTAATCTTAAGCCCTCTAAAGGTAAGAGAGGGATTGGACAGGAGGACAGACCACTTTGGTATGTCTAGGAAAAGAGATCAAATTGCAAATGATTCTTTTTTTGAGCACCTGACTTACCGAAAAGAGGTCACGGTATAAAAATGTGATTCCTCTGTGTGGAATGCCTTTTGCATTTGCTTTACAGAAACATCATCTAGAAGCTCTCCCTGAACCTCACACTTCCATGCATAAGGAATGTGCTTATCATGGATAACATGAGATTCAGACATTTTCTTCCAAGAGCTTCTTGGTCAAGACAATGTCTTCTCTAACAATCCCCTGAGGCAGCAGCAGTTTGCCAGAGCAGATCAGAGATGGTTCTGTTTTTTCCCAGCCTTTGGTACTCTCAATCGTCTGTCTGTCCACTACACAGCTTAGACACGCAAACACACACAATCAAATTCTGGTCAGGAAAACAGAAACCACTGTGACATTTCAAAACACGAAGGTTTTAGCACAGGGAATTAGTGATGGACCGCTGGCAGATGGAAAAGGGAGCTCTGAGGTAGCTAAGAGGGGAAGGAGCTAGTACCCTAGGGCTGGGGTTAGAGCCCTGTGAGCTTGGACTAGGAGTCTGAGGGGGGATATAACCCCTGGCCATGGCTGGTGCCTCCGAGTGGGTATGAATGCCAGTTCTTTGAGTGCTGGAAGAATTTGAGCTGTTAAGTAACTTTCACTGTGGGAACAAGTAAAAAGGGGAGAGACGTCTCTTCTTTTCTCCTTTCACTTTCTAGTCTCTCTCTAGTGGCCTGATTGGCACATCCTAAAAGAGAATCCTCTCAGCAAAGGAGACTTGAAAATGGAGTTTGCAGAGTCCCACAGCTTCACAGAGGACATGTGGGAGAGCTGACTTGGAGCTGGGAGGAAATAGGTAAATAGCCAGCCCTTCGTCAAATCTCCTCCCTCCTCCAGAGAAATCCAGGCTCTACTCTCCACTCTCCTCATCCAAAATATAAGCAACAGGATAGAAGTAAATATCATGACAACCTTTCCTAAGCACCAAGCATTGTGTGCCTTATCCTGGAGCACAATGCTGGGATCCTAGTCATGACAAATGCCCTAAGGATAAGGTGATTGGCTTTGGGCAAGTTGCATAAACTCACTGACAGAAATTTCCTTTTCTGGGATAATTATGTCTACTTTGGAAAGTAGGATCAAGTACACAAATGGATCGTCAGAATGAAGGCCTAGCACAGTTCCTGTCCCATAATAGATGCACAGTAAATATTAGTTGACTTCCTTCTTTTCCTCCCTTATTCCTCATCCTTCCTCATGGAAAGACACACTTTGGACCTAGTTACTGGAATTTTAGGCATCAGTAAAATACCTGTGAGATCACTGGCAGGAAAATGTTTCCTTTTAGCTGTAGAAGTTTTTCTATCCCAGCAGGTCATGTTCTTAAGAGTTCCAAGGAGGAAATACACAAATTGCTCACAAGGATGAATTCCCTGTAAGGATACAGGGGAAATAGAAAGAGAGGTCTTGGGTGCCTGGGTGGTTCAGTGGGTTAAAGCCTCTGCTTTTGGCTCAGGTCCTGATCTCAGGGTCCTGGAATCGAGCCCCACATCGGGCTCTCTGCTCAGTGGGAGCCTGCTTCCCCCACCCTCTCTGCTTGCCTCTCTGCCTACTTGTGATCTCTCTCTCTCTCTGTCAAATAAATAAATAAAATCTTTAAAAAAAAAGGAAGAAAGAGGTCTTAAGAGAACAATTTCTTGCTCAAAAATGTGTGGTAGACTTCGTAAGACATGGTGAAAATCTGCTTAACTTTGCTGGGGACAAGAAATTTTGCTTGAGTAGCCTGCCTTTTCTTTGCTTAATGACATTTATATGTCTCCAAAATTGTGAATTTGAATGGATCCTTTGCTCTACTAGGGTATGAAGCACTGCTATGAGCAGAATTCACACCAGGTCATCTTAAAGATTATTGGCCTCTCAAACCTAGCCCACAAGTGCTTAATTCCAACTCATGTACCTCCCCCCAATGCAATCACTGTGTAAGGTATCGAGGTTCAGACTGGTCTGGGAAAGGCCCTTTCCTTCACCCATCACCTCAAAGCAAAAGGCTAAGTGGGTATTTTCTCACAAACTAGACCTCACTGACTCCTTCCTTCTCTCCTGGTATAAGAAAACATTTTCTACCCCTCCCTCTTATTGACCATGTCCCAGAACCATTTGCCATTGAACAAGGGCTCCCTGAAGCATCCTGAGCAGTGCTGTGCCAAGAGTCCCCCAAAGTCAATGATTTCTAGAATAGAAGACACTTCATCACAGGGGTCTCAGAAGTGGACAAGAGAGGGGAGGGGAAAACAAATGCCTGGATTTCTACATGGAGCAATTAATAATCACGACTGTGGTATTGTTAACAGAAGTAAGGAAGACAGTGATAGGACTTGCTTGTGATGAATTAGTTGCAGAAAAGTTGAAGTTTGTGGAGCATCTAAATAGATGTGTCAGCATGATAATAGAGAGAATAGCTTTGAACCAGAGAATGAATGAGGGATTTTTTTAAATCTTATTTTGTTTTATTTTTAGTGTCATGATCCTTAACTTTTTGGTATTGTGGATCACTTTGAGCACCTAATGGGAGCTCTATGCACTCAGGGAAAAAGAGAAATGTTCCCATGTATACACAGCTAAAATCATGTACACACTTTTAGAAGATTTTCAGAACTGCCAGGTCAAATTCTACCATCCCATTCCATCCAGTTAAAAAAATGTACAAAACAGGGACATCAGAGCACTGAATGTGTGCTGCTTTAGCACTTAGTATTTCCTCCTCTTGAATTTCATCTTCCTCACCCCAAACAAACTAAATTCTGTGTGTGTCAAATACAATACTCCTCACTTATCCGGGGTTTCAGCTACACATGGTCAACCTCGGTGTAGAAGCAGATGATCCTCCTGACATATCATCAGTAGTAGCTCAAAGCTGCCTCACAGGGACACCTGGGTGGCTCAGTTGGTTAAGCATCTGCCTTTGGCTCAGGTTATGATCTCAGGGTCCTGGGATTGAGCCCCGCATGGGGCTCCCTGCTCAGTGGGAGACTTGCTTCTCCCTCTGCTCCTCCCCGCCACTTGTGCATGCATGCGTGCACTCTCTCTCTGTCAAATAAATAAATAAAATCTTAAAAAAAAAAAAGCTACCTCACAGTATATTGTTGTAATTGGTTCATTTCATTAGTAGTTACTATTGCTAATCTCTCACAGTGCCTACTTTGTAAGTTCAACTTTATCACCAGTATGCATGTATAGAAAAAAAATATTCTATATAGGGTTCAGTACTATCCACAGTCTCAGGCATCCACTAGGGATCTTGGAACATATCCCCTGTGGCTAAGTGGGGACTACTGTAGTTTTTTGCCTACCAATGCTTTTGAGAGATAATGAAAAACAAAGCAGGGCAATTCAATGATAAGAGTTTCTAACCACTGCTAGCAAGAAAACGACCCAAGATGTTCATTTTCTCAATTACTGTAATGCTCATTTTCTTGTTGGATGGGCGAGTGCTCCTGAGCAAACCTTGGGGCTAATTGTATATGTCCCAGCATATACAGCACACCTCGAGCCCAGAGGCAGCAGCTAGCAATTATATTTCCCTGATTAATGTGCAATCGTAAATTTACAGGCTTGATGGTCCAAAGAGGCTCCCTGCTATGTGAGATAATGAATAGGAAATTTTCAGAATAATTAGCCAAGTCAGACCTCGCAAGTCTACCTGGGAGTTGAAAACCATGAAAGAAACAAAAAATGCCTGTCCTTCAACAGAATTAGAGGTTGAAAAATGGGGTGTGGAGAAGGAACAGCATAGTCACAATATTCCTTCTATCATTTTTTTGCTTCGTGGAGCTCACTGGGCATAGTCTCTGTGTTAAATACCATGCTACACCTCTCAGAACCCCCTTCAGGGTACCAGGACTCATTCTGATTACTTCAGACACTTAAAGTACCACTATCTTCCCAGTCAACCCTCTCCCCAGGTGAGGCTATCTTCCCTGGGCAGGAGGGGAGGGGAGAACAGCCCACATCAATGACTGGTCAATACCAGATTTAGAAGGCCCCTCTCAGAACAAGACAGGAATTGGAAGGGTCAATCCATCTTGAAAAGGGGTGGACTGAATCCTTGTTTGAGACTGCAATGCAGACCAGTACCCCCCTGCCCATCCTTGGTTCTTTGCCGAGGAAACTCTAGTAAACTTCCTTTAAAATAACTGCTACGTGAATCTGCTTCCCAGAGAATTCAACATGCAACAGTGTCAAATCACACTTCAGTGACAGGATTGCTACAAAGAAATGTCCTTGACGCAAAGACTAGTCAGTCTAACAAATATTTTTTGTGAGCCCACTGTGTGCGAGGCAAGTCTGAAACTACACCAAAATAAGTTTTTCCTTGAGATTTTCCCTTGAGAATATTTTTCCCCAAATACTTTTATTTTATTTTTTCAGTGCTACAAGATTAATTGTTCATGCACCACACCCAGTGCTCCATGCAATCCGTGCCCTCCTCAATACCTACGACCAGGCTCACCCAACCGCCCCCCCTCTAAAACTCTCAGTTTGTTGCTCAGAGTCCATAGTCTCTCCCTTGAGAATTTTTTAAATTACTGTTGGCTTATTTGTTTTGTTTGGTCTTGTGAAAATATACAGACACTAAACTCTAAGTGATTCTCTCCCAGTCTAAAATAAAAAAAATAACACAGACTTTTAAAAAATGCCCCAAAGGGGGTACCTGGCTGGCTCAGCCAGCGGAGCATGTGCCTCCTGATCCAAGGCCCACACTGGGCATAGAGATTATTTTTAAAAAGTAAGTAAAAATCAATAAAAGTTTAAAATGCCCCCAAAAGAAACTGTTTATGATAAAAATCAATAACATTTCTATGTTCCATTTGAAGTATATAGTTATGTGCACAGCTTAACCGTACTTTCAAATAGATTGGAGGAAGCATCAAAGGATTTTATAGTCCACCTATGAAGGTTATATTTGATATAAACATCATTATATTGTGTCAATACAATAAAGGACACCACGATCTCTCTTAACTGTAAAGACCGAGAGTGGTGAACTGCATGGATCATTTATGACAAAGGACAGGGCACTTTTTAAGTGTTATATAGATCGAGTTCCAAATTATACAGGTGGATCCCATCTTAAGCAAATCTGACATGTGAAAACCCAGATTACTCTAGATGGCAGTAGTTTAAAAAAGAACACGCTACTGGTTTTTGTAATATTTCATTAAAAATATGTCCTAACTTCAAAACACATTTAACTTTTTATCAGCATAACTTAAAGATCTCTGTTTTCATACTTTACATTTCCTTTTTTGACCCCACCTTCTGTGTACATTATAAATTGTATTACTGTCTTCGTTTTTTTTTTTTTTTAACTTGGTATTATGATCTGTAATAAGAAATATATATATTTGGTCTTCATCCCCTTTTCTGGCACAGAGCTCCTAAAACTCTAGGAATTTTCTTTTCTTTTTTTAAAGATTTTTTTTTTATTTGAGAGAGAGAGAGAGCATGTACATGTGAGTGGGGAGGAAGGACAAAGGGAGAGAGAGAGAACCCTCAAACAGACTCCTTGCTGAGGCCAGAGCCCAACTCAGGGCTTGATCCATCAACCTTAAAATCAGGACCTGAGCCAAAAATCAGAAGTCAGATGCTTAACTGACTGAGCCACCCAGGCGCCCCAAAAAACACTGGGAATTTTCTAAGTGATAAGAGTTAAACCCTTTGATAAAGGGTTTTTGTTATGTAATGAGGTGACTTTTGAACCCAGGCTAAGGATGGGGGCTGGTTAACAGGAGTAGCAATCATGTGATTAGAGGGTTGGAACTTTTAGTCCCGCCTCCTGACCAATGGAGAAGGAGTTAGAGATTTAATCAACCATCAGTGGCCAATGAGTTAATCATGTCTGTGTAATGAAGCTTTCAGAAAAACTCGAAAGAACAAGCTTAGAGAGCTCCCAGGTTGGTGAACACACGGAAATTTGGGGAGAATGGTGTGCTTGGAGAGGGTATGGCAGCTCTGAGCCCTTCCCATATACGTTGCCCTATGCATGTCTTCCATCTGGCTATTCCTGAAGTACATCCTTTTGGAAGAAACTGGCACTCTAGTAAATAAAATGTTTCTCTGAGTTCTGTGAGCTGCTCTAGCAAATTAATTAAACCCAAGGAGGAGGTCATGGGAACCTCTGATTCATAGCAAATCTGTCAGAAATATGGGTAACAACCCAGACTTCAATTGGGGGGAGGGTAGAATCTTGTATCACTAAACCCTCAACCTGTGGACCTTGATTCTATCACTGGATGGTGTCAGAATTGATTTGGATTCTCCAACCCCCTGCTGGTATCCAAGAATTGCTTGGTGGTTTGGGGGTCGCCCCTCCCCCCAACACACAGGAATTGGGTCCAAGAACTCAAAAGCTTAACCTATACCTGTTATTCACATTCCCACCCCTTAGCAGCAGTGTGACCTTACAAGGGTCATTTATCCATCCAAAGCCTCAATTTCCTCTTCTGCAAAATGGAGTTGGAAATGGCTAGCTGAGAGCCACGGAGAACTTATGAGAAACAGGTAAGAAAGTGCCTCATAGCTCTCAATGGTTATTGTTTGATGTCAATAATGTAAGAGGTTCGATAACATTTTCCACACAGAGATTTAAAAAGGAAGATATCCAACCAATGGGATGATTGAGGGCACATCCAAATCCCTCAGCTTACATAGCTCTGTACATGTTAACACAAAAATAATATTTTAAAAAATAAATGTTTTAAGAGTCTGATTCTCCCTCTACCCCTCACCCTGCTCGTGCTCTCTCTCTTTCTCAAATAAATACATAAAATCTTTAAAATAAATAGAATAAAATAAGCCTTTTAATTCTATATTTATAAATAATGCCCAAATACAGAACAACTCACTATCCCTGTTGGAAATGGCCTAAAATAAAGGAAACTGCTTTCAGATTAAGAATATCTACACGAGTCTGCTCTACCCAAATATATAATGTTCCTTTTACATTTTAGTGCTGGGAAAAAAAAAAAGGCCTCATGAGAAGAGGCAACAGCTTTGTTAAGTACCCAAGTATTTTGTAATATAAGGATCCAGCAAGTGTAATAGGCCTTAAATAATCTTTCTAGGAGAAACTCTGTACTGTGTTTAGTAAATAATTTTGACTACTGGGATCATTTGCTTTAAAGCTGAATTTGCTGAAAAGCCTCGGGCACAATTTTAACAATGTCCCAAAGCACTGTAATTGGGCAACTAGTGCTTAATGATATAGAAGAAGGGTACGGGCTTTCACATACATAAAATTAGAAAGGTAGGGCTGGAGCTGTTAAAGACCAGGGAAGCATGCATTTTCCACTGTCAGCATTCCATGTTTTCTGTTGTTTTTTAACATAAGCAACAAAGATATATTTAATCTGAAGGCCATCAGTCAACATTTAGAGGCAAAGGTGTGCGAATGGGAAATGGGCTTGATTTTCACCATCACTGAGAAGTCTGGCTGAGTGCCTCACACATTATGCATTTGGTAAGCTTTCTTCTACTTCTTGCTAGTGGTGTTTCATGCACGACACCAGGATTGACTAAGTTTTATAGTTTTACAGTTCTATAGTTTTAATACTTTTCCAGTTTAGGATGTTTCTCCGTTATGGAGCTAGGGATTTCTGCAAAATCCAGGAACTTCTGGAAATGGTTTCTTGATTCAAATTTTACTTCCACAGAACCTATGTTGGAATATTCAACTGAATATTCATTTTGGAATATTCAAATGAACACACATTTACCCAGTGCCATGCACCTGGTGGGACACTAGGAACACAGAAAGGACACCATGTATGAGCAAGAGGCATTCGCTCTGGGGTTCTTGGCAATGGGTTTTTATTATAACTACAACCCATTATACAACTAACTCATACAAAATTAAGGTTATTCTTTTGTAAGGCTGATGTGAAATGACCTTTCATGGATGAATTGCTCTTCCGAAAAACTGACATCAAACAGAAGCAGTAATTCACACAGAGATCGTAAAAAACAAAAGAACTACTTTCTTTATGCAATGAACTGATTTGGAAGCAGAATTCAGGCTACTTCTGGCTTAAAATCCACCCAAGGGATAGATAGTTAACTACTACCAAGACTGAAATATGACCAGGAATGGACCCAAGTTGATATTAAATCACAGTGACGAATATTGTTAAATAGTTATATGCTTAAAATAATCATTCAATTTATTAACATAAGTATCAAGAAACAAATCAGATTTTTTAAGCACATTTGAGAACTTGGGTGTCCAAATCAAAGCCATGAGTGTAGGGTGATCTAAGCTTTCATTTACTATCTATAAGCCTCAACAATTTATAAGCCTTATTCCCTCACCTAGGAGTTTGATGTAGGAATGCTTATCCTTTATTCAAAATGCAGATCATATGACATAAGACTAATTTTTCTTAAGGTGGAATAATGGTATTGAGGTTAAAAGATTTCTGAACTTTAAAGACACAAATATCTATGGGTAAAAATACTTAAAGTGGGTTTGCTTTAAAATACTATAGGAAAGGGGTGCCTGAGTGGCTCAGTTGGTTAAGTGTCTGCCTTTGACTCAGGTCACGATCCCAAGAACCCTGGGATTGAGTCCCACATCAGGCTCCCTGCTAGGTGGGGACCTTGCTCCCCCTGCTCATGCCTGCTTGCTCTCTCTCCCTCTATCAAATACATAAATAAATAAATAAATAAATAAATAAATAAATAAATAAATATCTTTAAAAAATAATAAAATAAAAAAATAAAATAAAACACTATAGGAATGGATAGGGCAGGACTGGCTATGAGTTGCTGATTATTGATGTTGGGTATGGGAAGTTCACTCTACTATTTTCTGTATTTTATCTGTGTTCCAAATTCTTTAACTAAAAAACAAAACAATAAAAAAATAACAGATCACAAATATGATAGCACTTTGTGAATCATTAAATGCCCTACAAATGTAGGCAAGCAAACTAGCTGCCATTAGGGGTATCTTCCAATAAGACCACATGTATTTACTTTAAAATAGTACAAGGCTCGCAGACACACAAGCCCTTTTAGGAATATATCCACCCTCAAGTTCACTGAGCTAAACTTCAGATGGTATTGACTGTGCCTGATGAAGTAATGGTTTATTTGTTTGTTTGTTTGTTTGTTTACTTGAAAGGGAGAGAGAAAGAGCACAAGCAGGGGGACTGGCAGGCAGAGGGGAGGGAGAACAGGGAGCAGAACAGAGCAGGGAGCAGGGAGCCCGATGCTTAACCAACTGAGCCACCCAGGCGCCCCTGGAATGGTTTTTTAAAAAAAGGAATCTGGACAAATCCTTTTTTGGTCAAATCAAGACATGAAGTGTCTGGACTTATTTTGAGTCAGAAAGTAGAAACGAAATTCCTGAATTAAAGAACATGCACTGAGAAACAGAATTTGTGCTCGAGAACACAGTCCTGCCTTCTCTCAATGCAAAACCCTCATGTTGCTCTGTAAGTGGAAGGTTCAGGTGCTCATTATCCAACTGGGAAATAGAAGGACATTCATGAAAATATGAATTCCATCAATTCCATGGCTCTCTGCTGCTTGAACATCATTCTAGTGGCAATCCATAATTTCCTAGGGAGTGTTTTTTTCTCATTCATTAGGTTTTTCAAACTAAGTTCAAATTGAAAAACTGCTTTGTTCTCTAAGAAAATGTAAGAACGAGCAGATATATTCCAATGTGAAAGACAATATAATGATCATACCATCCCTTGAGATGCAGACCTCTTCCAAAAAAATAATAATGATAAAAGGTAATAGAGCTTTATATGACATCAAGATTCAAACTCAAGATTAAAGTTCAAATTGTCCTTCAGACGACTGTCTCTGGGCTCTGACTGCCTAAATTAGTGCATCCACTGAATTCCCACGAACTTAAGGGGAGGAAGTATGTCAAGAATGCTCTAAAATCATACATAAAATATTTGTAAATATGAGCACTTTTCTGGAGAGGGAATCTGATTCTGTCATCAGGCTCTCAAGATGGTCTAAGGCAAAGGTAGTAAGAACCACTACCTTTGACTAAACAAGAGTGAGGATTTCAGGCCAAAGCTCCTGGAGAATTGTTTTTTTGTTTTGTTGTCTTTTTGTTTGTTTGTTTTTCTGGGGTTTTTTTGTTTTGTTTTGTTTTGTTTTGTTTTGTTTTTTAATATGCCTTGTATCCTGCACAGGACAAATTGGTAAACACCTGGCAGAAGCTGCTCTTCCCTTTTTAAACGTTGGCTTGGATCTTTAATTTCAAGTGATGATGACAAATTATGCATTAAATGGAATCAGCCAGTAATAGCTCTAAAGCCAGTGTATATAATGTAGGCTCTAACTCATGACACTGCTCCAAAGAAATGATATGGAGGTTCTTTTCACCCCATTTTTAAGATTAAAAGGTTTTTGAAATGATTTCTCTGATTGATACATACTGACATTTTAATGAATTTTTTAAAATATAAGCTCCTCGCTTCCCTAGCAAAGAAAGCATGACTGTAATGAAAGATTCCAATTAATAAAGCTGTCTCCATTGCTCCAGCTTCACCCCGTTAAAGCACTCAGGAGCTGAAGTTAAAATAAAGTTCTCTGGAACTGCAGCAAATGAAGTCATATTGGATTAGGAAAAATATTTTTCTCCCTTTTAGAGGCATTTCCTTCTTTGCCTCTACATGAAACTTCATAGAAGCTGCAAGCCATTTCTATAACTATGAGTTTTAAAGAGAAAATATTTTCAGATTAAATATAAGGGAAAGTAGCTCTACAATTTAAGGTTTGTCTTCAGAGTGACAGGTTGCTTTAGCAATGGGGCCAATGACTAATATTGACGCACAGCTTCCCTAAGCACGTTCTCTAAACACCCAATTTTTATAGCAACAATATGATGTTAGTGCTGTCCTGTATTCTACAAAGGAGGAAATGGAGTCCACCTGTGCTCTGAATCCAGCGTCTTCTGGAAACTTTCTCATCCAGATACTTCTACATCCAGATACTAATGGCTTATTACCCTCAGCACTAATCCAGGAATGCAGTCAATTAGGAGAGAGAGGGAGGAAGGGAGAGACGAAGGGGTGGGGGGGAGAGAGAGAAAGAGAGAGTGAGAGAGAGGAGAAGGAAGAGAAGAAGAAGAAGGAAAATAGGAGGAGGAGTGGTGGTGAAGATGAAGAAGAATAAAAGGGAGAAGAGAAAAGAAAGACAGAGGAGGGAGGGAAGGAGTAAGGGAAGGAGAGGAGGAGGGAGGGAGGAAAGGGAAGGAAGGGAAGAAGGGAGAATGAAAAGTCTTCCCAGATCTTCAACCCAAACTTTTTTAAGAGTAGTTAGCATCCATTGTTTCTATGTTGTCCCATCTTATTCGCCCTTCAACTCACTTCCTCAGGGATCCCATCCTCACCACACCATCAGAACTATCTCGGGGTGCCTGGGTAGTGTAGTCAGTTAAGCATCTGGTTTCAGCTTAGGTCATGATCTCAGGGTCATGATCTCAGGATCGTGAGTTTAAGCCCTGGTTGAGCTCCATGTTCAGCAGGGATTCTGCTTAAGGGATTCTCCCTCTCCCTCTGCCCACACCCCCCACATGCACACATGCCTGTTCTCTCTCTCTCTCTCTTTCTCTCTCTCTCTCTCTCAAATAAATACATAAATCCTTTAAAAACATATAATGGCCCATCTCTATTAATAAATTCACTGGCAACTTTTCAGTCATCTCATGCCTGGCCTCTCTGCAATATCTCTCACAAATCTTTCCAACATTTCCAGCATCTGACTCCTGTATCACCATTTTCACGCACATCTGATAGCTACCTTTGAGTCTTCTTTGAGGTCCTCTCCCTACTCTTTTCCTGTAAATGTTTATGTAGGTCAGGAATACACACTTAGCCTCTTCTGTCATGACTCTGAGATCATGACCTGTCACACTTTATGAAACAATCTTATCTGTTCTAATGGTTTCAATCACTAACTGCCTTGTGATGGCTCCCAGAACTTTATCTCTACCCCTAACTTTCCTCCTGAATTCCTACGCTAATGTCAATTGTCCATTGTACACTTACAACCGTGTGTTCCATGATTCCCTTGAGCCATCTGGAGCCAAATTCAGTTGTTTGCTTCATCAGGCTTTCTACTCTGGCCACATTCCCTATCTTTATGAAGGACACCAACTATCAAACCATTTGTCCCAGAGGGAAAGGATCCTGGACTCCTCCTCTCCCTCATCCCACATTTAATCAGTCAATCTCATTTAGTCTATGGTCTGAAGTATATAACTTACCTTTCCCCTCCCCACTAACTTTGACTATGGCAACATCTTCCTAGCTACTCTCACCAATCTATGCTTTACAATATTAATAGAGTGATCACTCCAAAAAATATGTTCATGCTGATGGACACATTTAAAATTTCTCAGTGTCCCCCCATTAATTTTAGTACAAGATCCTAAGACTTTAACATAAAAAAAAAAATTCTCACCTGCCTTTCCAAATCCATTTCCTACTGATCCTCAATGCACCTTGCAAACTAAGCATACTTTACTCCCCTAATTCTATTATACTTGGCCTCACCTCTCTCTCCTTCCACATGTTGCTCTCCCTGCCTGGGGCCTTCTTCTCCACAAATAGTAGAATTGAGAAAACCATAATTTTACAATCCCAAATGAAATAACTGATTCAGGCAATGATCAGCAATGGTTATTAAAACCATTAGGCATAAGTTTAATGAGGAGAACACATCTTTACCATCTCGATTTACTGATAACACTCAATGTGAGATAACCACATAATTTAATTCCTGATGTGATGTAATAGGAGTTACTCAGCACTGTCTATGAAGAATTCTTGACCCTCCTAAAATCACTGAATCTAAGAAAACTTTAGTTCTAACTTCCAATCTATAGAAATAGACTAATATATTAAATGACATCGTAAGAACTACTTAATTCAAATTAGATAGTAGATATCTTGGGCTGGGTTCCCCTAAAAGTAGATCTTGAGGCAGGTTTATGGTTTATTGGTGGGATATCATTGGCAGAGAAATGAGGAAGCAAAACAAGCCAGGGAAAGAAAGGAAGCTACCTGTAGGAGTATTATTGAGCAGGTTTCAGCTGCCAAATAACTGGGGTTCAATTTCACTATGGAACTTTCAGAGTAGAATGCATCTCAGAGTTATCCCAAAGATTAAAAACTGAATCATTTATCCACCCTCATCAGTCATTTGGATGAAGACAGCCAGGGGTCGGGGTGGGGGAGGGAGGGTGGCATTATTAACTCCTGCACTGCTGGTGGGGGGAGGAGGCAAGAAAGCCCAAAGAGTCACAGTAGCTTTCTTTTGGAAGCCATTGGGTCAGATTGCATGAGAACAGTGAGAGCAAAGGGAATGTGAGCAGGGCACCTGCCCCAGTGAAATCATCTATAGGACAACTGAAATCAAGTCAGAAAAAAAGGGAGTGAGGAAAAGGCACTATTCCGGATAGAAGGAAATTTGTCAAAGACTTCAGAGAAATCATCAAATCAGCAAGTGCCTTTGATTTGGACAAACTGAGATATTTGAAGATAATCAAGGGAATTTGTATACGGAAGCCCAGTCCTAGGCACATTCCGGAGACTGAAATATTTTATGTCATTTGGGGAACTCCATTTTTTTTAAACCACCTAACATAAACACTGCATTTTCAAATTTAGAATATACTTGCTGCTACCCTTCTTCTAGACCTCTAAAGTAGAACTTTTAGATTTATTATATTTAGGGTATATTGTTTTTTCCCCTTATTTAGAAAATAAGCCATATGAGAACGGGCATCATTGTCCGTTTTGCCCACAGACGTCTGCCAAGTGCCAGAAGGGTGCCTGGCACAAAGGAAGTGCTCATTACATGTTGACTGAAAGAATGAATGGATTTAGTAATTATGATACCATTCAGGGTCACGGCAGCCCAAAGTTTTGCTTAATGGAAATAAATTGGGTGTGTTGCAATAAGGTGAAGAGCCTTCAAACTCAGGCTCAATCAGAAAGGCAGTCTTCCTTCCCAAACCCCAAATGGAATAAAACCTTTCACATTATCACTGCCTGATGAAAAGAATGCAGAACAAATCAGGAAAGAGATACCTAGAGCGGGAGGTCATGGCGCCATGAGAACGGAGAGTCCTCATGTCCTCAAGTCCTCCTTGCCAGGAGCTTGACGTTACCAGCAGAGATTTTGCAGGACACGTTCAGGAAATGTAAGTCCCATGTTTTGATAGAACAAGTAAAGCCTCACTACTTAAACTGACCATAGTGCTACTGCAGAATTTTCTGCAAGGAGTTAAGTTTGATGATACAAACAAGAACGTTTCAAAGTAAGATATCAACATCACTGCAAAGAGGATCTACAATTCAGTTGTGGGAAAAGAGAGAGAAATTGTTACTTTCATTGTGACTAGATTTCCCCTGGCATGGTCACACATACACCATGGTTTCATTATGAATTGATCTTTCATAACAGGTACAATACTAGGAAGTAGGGTGAGGCCATCTTTGAAAGTGACTAAAATTAAGTCAGTGTGTCTGTTTGTAAAAACAGGCAAAGACAGGTACCTGGCTGGCTCCGTTGATTGAGCATGGGAATACTGATCTCAGGGTTGTGAGTTTGGGCATAGAGATTACTTAAAAAAAATAAATAAATAGAGGCTAAGAAGCAATTTGAAACTCCTTTCTCAGGTTAATAACAAAGGGAATCATCTCCTTAGTGAAAGTACCAATGTAGACCATGTTTGATTTTGTGATACTCTGTAATCTCTATGAAGGCACCTAGGAGATCCAAGCTTGCAGATTCCCTTCAGATCCCTTCACGGGAGCAGTCTAAGAGCTTTTGTCCTCTCCTGACTCTAGGCACAGAGCTCAGCTGGGGCCAGCTTCTATCTTTTGGCTCACCACCGAGAATGACTTCATCTTGTGGCCAGCTTCGCTGAACCCCAGTTATATGAGTCACCAGGTTATCAGTTTACATACCTTAGCCTCCAAGCCAACCTCCAACATTATATATGTTAGGCAGCAGCATGGCTATGAAACACTGTATCAAAACTGCCACCTTGAGAAAGGTACGTCCTGCCATCTGGAAGGTTTTCTGATGAGAATCCGTCACCCAGCTGTGATAGGTAACGGTTGATCAGATGATCGCTCTACTGCAGAGTTCACAAAAGCCCTAACTAATGTGGAAAAACTCCATCTAGCCTATTCTTCTGCCCTATGGACTACCAATCAGTGCTTTGAATATGGCTTGCCCCCTGTCACCATCGCATAAGCTGTTCCCGTCACCTACCCACCACTCAAGTACCTCAGATTAGCCTTTATGACCTCAACTTTGATGTCATGCCCTCCCCCAAACATTCCCATAAACTCCCTGCCCAAATTGGATAACTCCTATTTGCCCACCCACTTCTCTTCTCATAGCACCCACGGGTGCTCCTTGCTTGTCCCTCTGTAATCCTGAGGTCCACAAGGGGGGACACCACAGGTAATTTGATCAACACTGTATCCATGATAATTAGCATAAGTGCCCAGAAAACAGCAGCCACTCAATTCATATTAATATGGGATCAATAAATGAACAAGCAATTTATCTTAAAAATACAGAAGAGAAGGCAAAATAGAACCTTGCCCCCCCCCACCAAAGAATATATGGTCTGGAAATCCTTGCCTTGATGGTACAGAGCCTAAGACTTACCTACTTCTTGAAAGTGTTCCATCTAGATGATGAGGGTTTGGGGAGAGGTTGATGCATCATCTTTCAATCCTAAACATAGCACTATGAGCATTAACCATGATAACTCACACCATGAAAGGCTTTCCAGACAGCCCTCCAAATGCTTTGTGCTTTGTACTTTGTGCATTCATTTACCTGATCCTCACAACAACCTCAAAACTTAGATACTAAAATTAAATCCCTTTACAGATGAGGGAAAGGAGGCACAGACAGGTTAGTTAACTTGGAAAAAAAAAAAAAAGCAAAAGCAAGGAGTCAGGATTTAAACTCAGAAAGATTAGATGACAATAAAAACCAATTAGATACAAGCAAAACTGTTTCTGCATCAGGGAAATGAGAAACATGGGTAAGTTATTTAATGGTATTGGCCCAGAAATGTGTGCCTTCCTCCAGCATGTTTAAAGTAGAAAACAAATTTACCTGGTCCACTGGTAGCAAGAATTTCGGACATAAAAATCCCCCCAAAATAGAAGAAACTAAAATTTCAAAATACCATTTCCAGCTGTAATTTCACTTTTATTTACTACCAAGTAAATAAAGTCAAAGAGTTGTTAAATTCTGAGTATTCCTTCTTTGTCCTGAAGTTAAATACTGTCCATTATAGAAAGTTAATATAAACATCTGCCCTGGAGAAAACCTTCATAAGAGAAAAAATCATAAGGATATGTTCCATGGATCCCATGCTTTACACAACATTACAGGAAGAAAAAGCCATAGAAATTTGGGAATGATAGTTAAAAGCTAAATAAGAATGAGCGTGGCTGGCCTTCTCTGAACCTTTAATATCTTATTCATTGTGAAACTCCATAGGTAATATGTAGCGTTTCCTATTTAATCATCAAATTATCTTCCTAAGGCATTTGCTCGGGATTTACATGTCAAGCAACTTAACTAGGGGAATTATTGTTCTAGTGGGGGGGTATTATTCTCATTTACAAACACCTACAAGGTTAAGGAGAAACATCATCTGGTTTTTACCAATTTAGTATCATAGAGAAATGGTGTAAAAACCTATTAATTGCTATAACCACTGAAATTTGAGAAAGTACTATTAGAACTGATATGGTTCCACATCCCACCCAGGATACATGACACTATAAAAAGTTGAGGTTTGGTTCAACTTTCCTATGTTATAATCCTACTATGAAAGAGCAAAATTTCCAAAGTAAGATGCCTCTCTGCGAGGAGATCATCATATATTCCAGAGAAGTAATTAGAGGCCACATAACTGCCTCACTAAACTAATTATAAAGGGAGAAACCTAGGATGATACTATAATGAAACATAAATTTCTATTATTGTATTCCTTTAATTGGACCAAATAGGTTTAACAGTGAGTTCGCATCCTGGAAAGAACTTATTCCAGGGAAGTAACAATAAACTCAGGGCAATGAATAGGGCACATTTTAGGTCTCTGGTAGTCCCTAATTAACAAACATCTAATAAAAGTCCATAATTAAACAACAGCTAATAAAAGTCCAGAATATATGCTAGGCAAAGACATAAAGAACCTATCAATGACACAGAACAGGAGAATTTTAGGGGTCGAAATTATGAAAAATCAAAATGAAAATGGTCTTTCTAAATCAGTCTGACTTGAAATACCCATTCCTGTCATTTTACAGATGGAAACAGTAAGGCCTAAAGAAAAGAGGTGACTTACCAAGGTCATAAGGCAAGTCAAAGGCAGAGGCAGAACTATTAGGTTGAACTAACTGCAACTGCTGGTAATCACTGCTTTGACCTACAAAAATGCCAAAAGAAGGAGGAAATGGGAAGATGGGGAGGAGGGCAAGGGGAAGGGAGAGGAAGGAAAAAAGAAGGAAGGAAGGAAGGAAGGAAGGAAGGAAGGAAGGAAGGAAGGAAGGAAGGAAGGAAGGAAGGAAAGAAAGAAAGAAAGAAAGAAAGAAAGAAAGAAAGAAAGAAAGAAAGAAAGAAAGAAAGAGAAAAGGAAAGAAAACTCCCTAGCCCAGGTAATTTTTATTTTCTTTTAACATGCAAGAACTTTGGTGTTGCGACCACACTCTCCTAAAAAAAAGGGAGTGGGGGGTTGAGACAGAGAGAGATCAGAGATGCTGAGTCTCAATAACGAAACAGCCTTCAGGGTGCCTGGGTGGCTCAGACAGTTATGCATCTGACTCTTGATTTCAACTCAGGTCATGATCTCAGGGTGTTGAGCTTGAACTCTGCATTGGGCTCTCCAGGGGGACACACTGTGCTGGAGAGCTTCTCCCTCGGCCCCTCCTGCTTGTTCTCTCTCTCTCTGTCTGTCT
>CM053615.1:37627888-37683412 GCA_028646535.1 Procyon lotor | reverse complement strand
GGGGGGGGTAGGAATAGGGTGGCTGGGTTATGGACACTGGGGAGGGTATGTGCTATGGTAAGTGCTGTGAAATGTGTAAGCCTGATGATTCACAGACATGTACCCTGGGGCAAGTAATACATTACATGTTAATAAAAAAATTAAAAAAAAAAAGAAAAGGTGGTATATTATATAATGGAATATTATGTAGCCATAAAAAATGAAATCTTGCCATTTGCAACAACTATGGATGGAACTAGAGGGTATTACGCTAAGTGAAAAAGTCAATCAGAGAAAGACAATTATGATATGATCTCACTGATATGAGGAATGTGAGAAACAAGACAGGATCATAGGAGAAAGGAGGGAAAAATGAAACATGATGAAACCAGAGAGGGAGACAAATCATAGGAGACTCTTAATCTCAGGAAACAAACTGAGGGTTGCTGGAGGGGAGAAGGATGGGATGGCTAGGTAGTGGACACTGGGGAGGGTATGTGCTATGCTGAATGCTGTGAATTGTGTAAGACTGATGAACCACAGACCTGTACCCCTGAAACAAATAATTATAAGTTAATAATTAAAAGAAGAAGAAGAAATCAACCTGTAGATACCTTGACCTAGCCTCCAGGACCGTGAGAAATAAATTTCTGTTGTTTAAGACCCCGCCCTGAAAAGTCAATGTAATACAATGTATTAAAACTATTTTGCGATTTACAAGAAGGTCACTCTCTTAGGTCCACCAAACACATTTCATTTGTTTTGTGGGCACTCTGCACACTCTAAGAAAAAAGTCTCAGGCAAGCAACGACTAGGCAGGCTTTCAAAGCTGGTCTCTTAATTTCAAAATTGGTTTTTTTTTTCTTTCTGAATTTCATTTGACTCATCTAATGCATTATCTACATGGTTTCTCATTTCTCACTTCTATTGAAACAGCTTGAGTCACTATTTTGACTTAAAATTTACAAAAGAGATGCTGTCTGCCAACACCTAGCAACTTGAGTCACTGATGTTTTCATAGCCAGAGTTTCTGAAATAGAAATGCAATCTCAGCAACTTGAGTCAGAGATCTTTTTATAGCTCCATTTTCTAGCAGAGACAGAAAGACATTTTAGGGGATTTCCCTTAGCATTAACAAATATTTTTAAAACATATACTATGCAAGACATGCCAGACTGGAATACAGGGTTGAGTGAAACATAATATCCAACCTTGAGGAGTTTGATGTCTACTTGAAAAACTAAAACACATCCATTTTATTGGACAGGTGTTGTGTTAAGGCAATGAATGCTAATGAAAAACAGGTTCTGCCCCTTTGAGAAGTATGGTTGGAGGAGGAGGAAGTAACCTAAATTTACAGGACAGTGTAGGAAATGTGAAAATCGAGTCAGGCACCAAGGTGATCTGGGAGTGCGATGGGGGTGGGGAGGGAGAGAGGTCACTTGGAGGGTTGCCTGAGCTAAATCTTTTTTTTTAAATATTTATTTGACAGAGAGAGAGAGATCACAAGTAGGCAGAGAGGCAGGCAGAGAGAGGGGGAAGCAGGCTCCCCGCTGAGCAGAGAGCCCGATGAGGGGCTTGATCCCAGGACCCTGAGATCATGACCTGAGCCGAAGGCAGAGGCTTTAACCCACTGAGCCACCCAGGTGCCCCTACCTAAGCTAAATCTTAAAAGGATGAGACAGGAATGAGAAGTTGACCAGATAAAGTGATCAGGAATTAACCAGCTCTTTAAAAAAGAGAGAAGTAATCCAGAAAGTAGAAACAGCCCAGAAGTGAGTGTTGAATTCAATAGCCAGGTATCTGGAAGACAGACTCTGATAAAAGTACTGAAAAGGTCTGCTAGACCTGGAGCTTGCCGAAGATGAACTTTTTTTTTTTTTTTCACAGAGAAAGAGATCATAAGTAGGCAGAGAGGCAGGCAGAGAGAGAGGGGGAAGCAGGCTCCCCGCTGAGCAGAGAGCCCGACGAGGGGCTCGATCCCAGGACCCTGAGATCATGACCCGAGCCGAAGACAGAGGCTTTAACCCACTGAGCCACCCAGGCGCCCCCGAAGATGAACTTTTAAGGCTCTCCAGAGATCCAGGGGAAGCTAGACCCCACTGCTCACAGCAGCAAGTTCAATAACACACCCTCATGTGTGTCCCTCCTTCTCCGTCTCTCCCACTCTCTCTTGAAATCACTTCCCAAAGAAATTACTTACGCACAAGTCATGGTTTCAAGCTCCGCTTTCTGGGAAGACAACCCAAGACAAAATGATTCCTATTTTAACTGCAGTGTGAGCAGGTCTTAAGGTGAATACCAAATTTTACAAATACCTCAATACTTCCCATAATGGTTCACTGATAGGTAAGGCTTAGTCACATGCAGAGTAAAGACTATGGAATTCTGCATTATTTACTGACTAAAGAACAGACTTGTATTTTGGCATTAGTTCGCAATCCACAAGCTGAGGACGTGAAAAATCTTTTCATTGCACAGAGCTACCTGTTGTGATGGGTATTTGTCCAAGTGGAATTCGAGCTTTTATAAGTCTGCATACATGATGCCTAAGAAACATTCATTGAAATGCCTGTTTTAAGGAGGAAAAATTATTTTTCTGAATGGTAGGAAAATAAAGATTCTTCTTAGGAACCAATTTTTGTTCATTTGAAACTGTCAGTAGCCAGAAATAATCTCTGAGGCAAAGGGGATTCCCCAGAAGGCTGCTGAACAAAACAAAAGCTTTGTCAAGGGAAATGTTGGGCGTGTTCGTGTGTGGAAATGATCCAGGAACTTATTTTATTAGCAGAATTGGTTTCAGTTATGCAGTAATGAGTGCTCTGCACGAACCGGACACCTTGCTAAGTATAGGAAACAAACAAAACGGGGATCTTCTTCTTTCCACTGAGCATATATTTCTAGTGGGGACAAAGACACAAATCAAAAAATACAAACCGTAACTAGAAATTACAGTAGGTGCCAGGAAGTAGTATAAGGAGAGAGAATAAGGGAAAAGAACAAATTTAGATTAGGGAAAGGAAAGAACTCTCGGTAAGCCAGATGGTGCTAAATCCTCAAAAGTGTGTAGGAAGGAGTTAGCCAAATGAAAAGTAGAACAAGGGGTCCAAAGAGAACACTCATGTACTGATTTCACCAGGAGGAAAAAAAAGAGGTCAGCTGGTTCGTGGAAGATTTTTAAAAAATTAATGAGTCAGAACATAATAAGAAAGGCCAAGAGGGGTTCAAGAGGAAGCTGCAGGAGTGGGTCAAGATTAGATATGCGGCTCTTTGATGGTCATCTTAAAATGTCTGAAATTATAGTAAATACAGAGAGTCTCAAGGAAACCATCTTGGGTAAACTTAAGCCAAATGAAAAAAGTATCACTCGCCTTCCTGGCAAAGCGTGGATCATGTCATGTCATCCTGAGCCACAGCTGCCAGGGAATTTATTATTAAAACATCCAGTTTTGATGCTGCATACATTAATGAGAAACTCCGCCTCCCCAGATTTAACTCGGTGTGATTTACCTTGATTTCATGGAACAGAGTTGTAAGACGGATCTGGTGCAAGCCAAATTTGAACTGCAAGTGAGAACCCTCACTGGGAGTTTGTGGGTTGAGAACTAATCCCACAATACAAGTCTGTCCTTCAGTCAGTAAATAATGAGCGATCCCAGAGTCCTTACTCTGCAAGTGACTAAGCCTTACCTATTAGTGAACTATTATGGGAAGTGTTAAAGTATTTCTAAAATTTGGTATTCACCATGAGACTTACTCACATTATAGTTAAAATAGGAGTCATTTTGTCTTGGGTTGTCTTCCCAGAAAGCAGAGCTTGAAATCATGACTTGTGCGTAAGTAATTTCTTTGGGAAGTGATTTCAAGAGAGAGTGGGAGAGTGAGCTGGGGAAGGAGGGAAACCCAGGCTGTTTAGCTTCTAGGACTCAGGTGGGTATAGATGGAGTCAGGGATTGGGCGGGGGGTCTTAATTATTTAGCATCAACCAGACACTAGGCTGCATGTGAGTTACCCTGAGTTTTTACATCACCTTCACAACCACTTTATGAGTTAAGTACACTTGCCTCCACCTTACAGATGAAGGAAAGGCAAGTCAGATCAGGTCCCTGACTCTGAGGACACATTTGGGAAGGCAGGCTTGGCCACCAGAAATTAAGAGGGGGAAATAACAGTTCCCTTTCATGCAGAACTTTACCTCGTCTTTGTAACGCCCTCCAAATGTCTGCCTGAGGCCCATCATCCACATCTGTTGATTAGTTGATGAAGTGACCAGATTGACCAGATTGTGGCCATTCTGCAGTCTTAAAATGAGGTCATTGGTGTCAAATAAACAATGAGTTCATTAAGAACCACTTGTGAAACAATTAGGCCACGGGAATTTCTCTTGGCAGGCGTGAAAGCTGGGAGAGGGGATCTGGCTGCACACTCTTGCAAGGGCCCCCAGGTCACCCAGGGCCACCGCAGACGTGTCTGCAGACAGCGGGCAAGTCCTGCTGGGCACGCGCACGCAGACCTGGAGAAAACTGAGTTCCCACCCCCTCCCGCCCCGCCAAACCAGCACTACATCCTGGTTTCTTTCTGTTTGCCTTTGAAGAACACAGCCAATAAACTGCCGCTAGGGGTCCTCCAAGTAAAAGTAATAAGAGAAAAAGTACTTGAGCACCTTTTTTTTTTTTTTTTTCGTTCCACCGGAGTTAACAAACCCGCTTTGAGAACAAACTTAAGTTCCCCGGGTTCTTGGACTCCCGGGCTCTTAGGGACAAGCTGTAGTAGTGAAACAGGAACACCCGTCCTCTGTGAATGAAAGGGTGTTGTCAAGCAAGGGGCATTGAAGCTGCTCATTTTCATTCTCCGTTAGGATTTGTCTCATTCGGCTTCAGGAAGACAGACCACGGAGGCCTGGGACGGGCGAACGCGGATGTCACCCGAACTGCCTCCGCAGGGCGCAGGGCGCCGCGGGGGACAGAACCCCTGGGGCCCCGGAGCTCCGGCACTCCCCGAGCTGCTGAGCAATCTCAAATGTACAGAACTGTGCTCTGGCGGGTTTCTAATGTCTAAACATCTTAACATTTAAATTAGGTGAACTGCAGCGATTGCTTTTCCCCGAACACAGCAGGTGCAATCGTCTCTGTTTTCTCTCGTTATTTCATGGGCTTATCATAGAAAAGCACCATTTGGCCAAGTATGTCCCCCTTCGGCAAAGTTACAAACACGGACTTCTCCCCTTGCTCTCTGCAGGCTCCGCGTCCCGCCTCGCCTGCCCGCCGGTCCTCCTCTTCTTCACAGTGCGTTTAGCCATCCCCACTTCTGTCTCTCCTCTTCCACTTTCTCTCCCTTTTAAACATTTTTACGCGCACACACTGCTTATGAGCTTCCACGCGTCCAACTTGAATAAGTGCTTGCCCTGGCTTTACAGAGTCGGGAGTGGGGGAGGGAGGGGAGCACAAAAAAAGAAGAGGAAAGGAGAAAAACAAGATTTAGAAAACAGGTGTCTTGATCTGCACCTGCCCAAAACTTGGACGGAAATTAGGCCACCAGGGGGTGTGGGGAGTGATGCAAGCCTAGAGCACAGCTTCCCCGCCTCCAATGCTGGACTCCTCTATCATGTTGTAGGAATTTCTGATCTTACCAAAGTCAGATGACTCATCCCCACTGACTGGCTCCTTATGCTTCTGCAAAACACCTGGGAAGATAAACCTGACCCAGAAAACAATCTCTCGCTCCAGGTTAGCCTTTCAAGGTAGGGAGGGGAATTTTCAGCCCTCGTTTCCATTTTGTTCACCTGATTCACAGACCTTAATCTTGATTTCAGACATAGTTATGTCTGAGAGTTTTTGAATAATTCCCAAATGAAGTGATAAACTGCCGTGGACTGGGCTTGCTTCTGCCTGGGGAGGGGAACTGAAATGAGCCAATGATGACCTTATTTGGGGCCAGAAAGAACGGAGATCTCTGTGGAAGGGCACCCTGTCTGCTTGCAGAAGCTGTCTCTCTGGCTCTTCTAAACATCCCTCCTCTGAAGCGCTTCAGTGTCCCCCCCCCACCTTGCCTTTTAGGGACACATCATCTTCATCTCCTTAAGCCTAACTAAGAGGGTCTGTAACTAAATGTTCTCTGAGTGCAAGCCGTAAGGTAAAGGGAAAGTGGGGTCCACACAGAGCCTAATTCCAACTTTAAATGTGAACTAACCCTATACTGACTCGCCTCTTCTTTTTGTATGAGAATCAGAGGGAAAAGGAATTAAGAAAATACTTTTCAGGAAATGCACAGCGGAGTCCTGAATTTAGAAACCCTAGCCGTAGAAGTAAGTCATCATCACCAGTAAATCGCAGGCCTGTATAAGGCCAATAACTAACTGCTTGTTCAGCTCTCATTTCTAAGGTAATAACTAATATTTATCAAGTGCTTTAAATATTCATGGCTCTGTGTTAGGGGCTCTACAAACATTAATTAGATACTCTCAACAACCCTAAAAGGGGTATATGACTTTTTTAATGGAGGTATAATTGACATATAATATTGGGCAAGTTGAAGGTGTATGATGTGTTAATATGATAACAATTATAGATTACAGTGGGATCACCACCATATATCATGATTATATACTTAACAGATAGGAAAACTGTTGCTCAGAGAGGTCTGAAATTTTTTTTGAAGTCAATAGCAATTTCCTCTGACATAATATGACCAGGGCCCTGAGCATGCCTGAGAGCCTGAGGCACCTGGGCATTAGGAAAACTAAATTAGAATTTAAGATGGGAAAATAGATCGTTCATTAATTTTCTGGACCTTCAGGAATGAAAATGCCTAATATTTCTCATTATACAAAAGAGGGAAACCTATGTTCTAACCATCGCCTGCTTTTGTCTTTCTCTCTTTTAGAAGATTACCCATATCCTTTCCCAGTAGATGCCATTTCTCATTCAAAATAGCCATGGGTACAGAGCTAGCTGGCAAAGGCTCAGAATTTGAACCCAAGACAATCCAGGTCAGACGCTGGACTCCTAGTCATTTGCCAGGCTGACCTGTCACTATTGGCACTCCTCGTGCCCCTGCCATGAAGACCGAGTTTGAAGGGTAGAGGAACCATAACTTTTAGAAATCTGTGTGCTTTTCTGTGAATGAAGGGGAACAACAGTGAAATGCCAATGGGATGGAGGAAAATTGACTGCTCCAGCCAACCTGAATTAGAAATGAGCTTGTCTGTAGTACTGTAGTCTATCCCCTAGACGTTTCCAGAAGCCTTTTACTTCAGTGCTACTCAGTGTGGTCCAAGAACTTTTGAATGAAATAAGGACAAAAAATTGAGAGTGTGTAGAAACCTTTGGTAGTACCACAACATCTAAGCAAAATATTCTAGATGTCCTAAACTATCTGCTATGGATTGGAAATAAAGACAAATAAAAACAAAATCAAGACAAATGGTTTAAGAATCACTTATTCCTAATTCCATTAGGATCTTGGTAGGTGTTTCCAGGTCTCCCCTGTAATGCTTAAGAATCATTCAGCAAAACCCAAGTTGATTGCCTGCCTCTCCAAATAGAACCTAAGTTCCCCAAGGGTGGGATTTTTGTTTTGTCCACTGCTCCAACCCTGACTCCTAGAATGATGACTGGTGTTCAACGAATATTTGTTGATTGTGGAAATGCACTCATTTCTCAGTGGGAAACACCCAAAAAGTCTGTCCAAGAGTTGCCCTTGTCCATTTCAAGATGACCCAGGTGATGACTGATCCTCCGCATCCAGTCTGCCTCCTCACCTTCCTCCCATCTACACTCCTCACCCAGCCCAGACCTCCACCTCCCCAGGAGGAGAGGCAGGAGGAATTGTTACCATTTATTTTCCCAGATTAGCTTCAGGATCATTTGGGCATACTGTCCACACTGGTCCATTAAGATTCTGATTGACATTGCACTAAGTATATAAATTAATTTAAAAAGATACACATCCTTACAACATTGAGCCTTCTCACTCATGAGCATGATATGTCTACTTATTTTCTTATCTTTCTATAACTTGTAGTAAATTTTGTGGCTTTCACATTTATTGGTAAGCTAATTTTAGGATGATTTATTTTTATAGTTGTGATCATGTATGGGGTCTTCCTAACCTTTTATTTTTTTAAATCTTGGTATAAGAGAAGAAAGGAATAATTTTGTGAATGTTGATTTTGCATCCATTCACTTTCAATAGATATTTTTACCAATTCTAAGATTTTTATTTTATTATCCTGGGCATAATATCACAATATCAATAACGGATTTTATCTTGTGCCATTTCCTTCATCTAGTTGTACCTCTTTTTCAGCTCTTTTTCTTACTGCATTCAGCAGAGTGAATTCTTCTTACATAAACTTTTGGTTGGGAAGACGTGTAAGACATTTAAAGAACAAAATTATGAGTCTACATCTCAATCTAGGATACTGCCAATTCAGTACTTAGAGGAGATTTAGTGCTCTCAATGCTTATATTAGCAAAGAAAAAAAAAGAAACAATAAATTAAGTCAATACTTGACATATTTTGTCCCTGTTAAGATATAAACCAACAGAAAAAGAAAAATGAAGTGATAAAACAGAAGAATGAGAAAATGAATTGGTTAAAAAAATTATCCTGCACCACAAGTAGTTCAAGAAGTAGTAGTCGACTACACTAAGGTCTTGGGCAGTATCTCTGGGTCTGCCTTCTAAAGCTTAAATTAAACAAAAGCCAATTTGCAAAGAGACACCTTCCTTCAGTCAACAGACTATTTCCTAAAGTTTTTGAAGCCTGTAGTTCTTGAAAATAAAACTAATTGATATCAATAATAGTAATTTGTGTACTTAGATTTCAATGCTGTATTTAAGATGAAATACAAAAGTGTGATTAGCCACTATCTGCATTTATTTTAAAGAACAGTAGATTTCGCCTAGGTGGCTCAGTGGGTTAAAGCCTCTGCCTTCGGCTCAGGTCATGATCTCAGGGTCCTGGGATCGAGCCCCGCATTGGGCTCTCTGCTCAGCAGCGAGCCTGCTTCCTCCCTCTCTTTGCCTGCCTCTCTGCCTACTTGTGATCTCTCTCTCTCTCTCTGTCAAATAAATAAATAAAAATCTTTAAAAAAAAAAAAAAAGAGCAAAAATGTGTGAGAAAAAATAAACAGAACTTCCAGGAATGAAAATGTAAATGCCAAAATTAAAAACTCACTAGATTATTTAAATAGCAGGCAAGAATGAGCCAGAAAAAGAACTGGAAAACTAGAAGCTAGGTCTGAGTAACTTAGGCTTAATACTTCACAGAGAGAGGGGGCACCTGGGTGGCTCAGTGGGTTAAAGCCTCTGCCTTCAGCTCAGGTCATGATCTCAGGGTCCTGGGATCGAGCCCCGCATTGGGCTCTCTGCTCAGCAGGGAGCCTGCTTCCCTCTCTCTCTGCCTACTTGTGATCTCTCTCTGTCAAATAAATAAATAAAATATTTTAAAAAAAAATACTTCACAGAGAGACATAGAATTGGAAAAGATCTATTAAGAGATGTGGAGGAGCGAACGCAAAAAGGCTAATAGTTGGCCAGTTAGAGTTCCAGAAAGAGAAAATAGAGAAAATCAGATAGTGTTGGTTATGTATAACCATGTGAAAAATTACCCCAAAACTTAGCTGCTTTTTTTTTAAAGATTTTATTTATTCATTTAACAGAGAGAGAGATCACAAGTAGGCAGAGAGGAAGGCAGAGAGAGAGGGGGTAGCAGGTTCCCTGCTGAGCAGAGCCTGATGCAGGGCTTGATCCCAGGACCCTGGGATCATGACCTGAGTTGAAGGCAGAGGCTTTAACCCACTGAGCCCCTAAAACTTAGCTGCTTAAAAAAGCAAACAGTTGCTTCTCAGGGCTTCCGAAAGAAGTTTCGGTTTCAGTTTCAGAAGGAAGTTTCAGTTTCAGTGTCAGGAATCCCAAAGCTGCTCTTATCTGAGTAGCTCCGGCTCAGGGTCTCACAGAAGGCTGCAGTCCTGCTGTCAGTCAATCCTGCAGTCACCTAGAGTTTCACCAGTTCAATTAGCCAGGGTGATATAAAAACTCTAAACTTGTATGTAGCCATTAACAAGGCTTCATAACATGTAAAGCCAAAAAATTAATAAAATTGCAAGGAAAAGTTGACAAATCCACCATCAGTGGGGAAATTTTTTAGATACCTTCTATATGATAAATAGATAAAGTAAACCAATATAATCATGGGAATAAAGAATATGATGTAATGGGCACAAATTAAATCCTATATAATCAGAGAATACATATTCTTTTCAAGCATAAATGGAACATTGATGAAAACAGACCACATATCAGACTATAAAAAATTCTCAGTAGGGGCACCTGGGTGGCTCAGTGGGTTAAAGCCTCTGCCTTCGGCTCAGGTCATGATCTCAGGTCCTGGGATCGAGCCCCGCATCAGGCTTTCTGCTCAGTGGGGAGCCTGCTTCCTCCTCTCTCTCTGTCTGCCTTTCTGCCTACTTGTGATCTCTCTCTATCAAATAAATAAATAAAATCTTTAAAAAAAAATTCTCAGTAAATTTCAATCACTATCATTCAAACCATGCTCTATTTCTTCAATGTAATTATATTTGGAAAATAGATTACAAGAAAATAGATTTGGAAAAATCATAAACTTCATTAAACAGCTAGAAGATCAAAGAAAAAATAATAATGAAAATTAGAATAAAGCTAAGACTAGACTGCAACTTTTATAAGGACAAGAGCCACATGTGTTTCTTCAATAACTTTACATTCTGAATGTAGCAGGGACCTCATCAGTAATTGCCAAATAAATATCTGAATGGATTTGAATCATGAAAGTTAAAAAAATATTGGCATGTTTTTACATTCTTGTTACTGACTGCATTTTTCTGAGGTAGCTAAAACAAAAAGTCTCTAGATGTTGTTATATTGCAAGGTGTCCCTAGCTGAGTTCTTTAAAAAGCCTGCTTGTAGGCAGATTAGTGAGGCAATTTTTTCTTCTTCATTTTTATTGAGATGTAATTAACAAGTAAAAAGTGTATTATCTGTAGGGAGTACAATTTGACATTTTAATATGCATATACATTGTGGGATGATCACCACAATGAAGTAATTAAAATATTAATCACCAGAGCGCCTGAGTGGCTCAGATGGTTAGGTGGCTGACTTTGGCTCAGGTCGTAATATCTAGGTCCCAAGATCAAGCCCTGCATCAGGCTCCCCGCTCAGTGGAGAGTCTGTTTCTCCCTCTCTCTTTGCCTCTCCTGCTTGTACTTTCTCTGTCTCTCTAAATAAATAAATAAATACATACATACAATATTCATCACTTCATACATACATTTTTAAATTTATGTTAAGTACACTTATGATCTACTCTCCTAGCAAGTTATAGGTATAAAAATATACAATGAAGTATTGTTAATTATAGTCATCATGCTATAAATTGTATTTTATCAAAAAATTATATTGCCTCTGTGTGCTTATCTTCACAAATTCTATGATTTTTATCACGTCCCGAGGAAACATTGGCACAAATATTTCTGAACCAACTACCTATATGGTCAAGAGAGGAAATGGGACACCAATACTGAGTAATGAGAATTTATTCTAACTGCAGATATCTGAAATTAGCCAGAATGTGTTTTTTCCTTTGCGCTGTGTAATCCAAGTTTAATTTTTTTTAAGGGATAGCAGGGATATCACTTGCAAAACAGAAAAGTTTATCTTTCACAGTCTAAAGTATTCCAGTAAGTCATAAATCAACTGGTCATTTCTCCATTTAATGATTTACCACCTTATCAAAAGCATCTCCTTGTTAGCTTTTTATGAGGCTTATCATCTAGAGCCAGCCTCCAAAATTAGAGGCTAATAAATTATTAGCTACATGTCTCGATGTGCAACAGCTGACGGAGGAGTAAGAAAAGATCCCTCCCTCCTTACTATTCAGCTGGGTAATTAGTCTGTATTCACCGGCACAGTGTTGTAAAGATCTGGAAACCATTCTGTTAACGTGTTCAATACAGGAAGCTGGGAGGGAAGACTTCGAAAGGGTTTTGGAAAAAGCAGCTTAGTAACATTTGACTGTTTCTGCTGGTCATATTTAGACGTCTCAAACCTCTACTTCCCTCTGTCATCTGTCTGTAGACATTGTCAAAGCAATGGCGATATTTTGATTTATAATTATGAAAATCATGGGCTTTTCAAGTATGCTTTCAGATTTCACTCATCTTGATTTGGCTTTTGGAAGTCCACATAATGCTAGCAAAAAGGCCACTTTTTAAAAAGCAAATCCTGGAGTGCCTGGGTGGCTCAGTCAGTTAAGCATCTGCCTTTGGCTCAGGTCATGATCCCAGGGTTGTGGGATCGAGCTCTGTGTCAGGCTCCCTGCTTCTCCTCTGCCTCTGCTTGCTGCTCCCCCTGCTTGTTTGTGCACTCTATCTCTCTGTCAAACAAACAAACAAATAAATAAATAAATATATATATGTATGTGTGTGTGTGTATATATATATATATATTTACATATACATATATATATGTATATATATCTGGGAAATAAAAGATTTTGTTAAGATCTTTTTTAAAATCTTTTTTAATCTTTTATTTAAAATATATATATATAAAAGGGGCACCTGGGTGGCTCAGTGGGTTAAAGCCTCTGCCTTCAGCTCAGGTCATGATCTCAGGGTCCTGAGATCAAGCCCTGCATCGGGTGCTCTGCTCAGCAGGGAGCCTGCTTCCTCCTCTCTCTTTCTTTGCCTGCCTCTGCCTACTTGTGATCTCTCTCTCTCTCTCTCTCTCTCTCTCTGTCAAATAAATAAATAAAATTTTTAAATATATATATGTATATATATATAAAAGATAATCTTTTTTTCTTGGTAAGTTTGCAAGCAAATTATGTAAATATATTTTAAGGGGGTAAAGATCTTTTTTTTCTTTTTTTGTCAGAGAGAGAGAAAGAGAGAGCAAGCACAAACAGGGGGAGCAGCAAACAGAGGGAGAGGGAGAAGCAGGCTCCCTGCTGAACAAGGAGCCCAGTGCAGGACTTGACTCCAGGATCCTGGGATCCTGACCTGAGCCAAAGGCAGATGCTTTAAGACCGAGCCAAGAGGGTGAAGATCTTTAATATTCCATTAGATAGTGAAAGTTTCCATGCACTTCAGAAGTATCCTTTCTAGCCCAATCTAGATATGTAATTATGTCCTACCTTGGAAGATCACAGATAGACTAGTTAGATAGGTAGATGAATAGATACATGGATGGATGGGTGGATGGATGGATGGATGGAAGGAAGGAAAGAAGGAAGGAAAAGAGGAAGGAAGAAAGCAGTGGGGGAAGAAGGAAGTGGAAGAAGGAAAGAAAGGAAAGAAGAATCTATAGATCACTAGGGACCTAGAACCTATCACCCAGGTTTGCAGTTCTAGAAATGTAGTATGCTTGATTTTCTCAAGATTGACTAGCCTCTTGGAAGCTGACTCAGTCTAACAATCACACATAAGAATATTTATGTTTATATTCACAGTCATTTCAAAATTTCACTAGAAGAAATCTCCCTGACCAAGACTAAGACCCACAGCCTGCCTTCTTATGGAAAGATGTACTCAGCAGAAAAGTTTGGTCAGGGGAGAAAGAATTTGAACCAAAGGAGTTGATATGCTCTGGCAGTGGTCACTTGAAAGTATAGAAAAAAACAGAACCGAATAGCTAAAGTAAATGAGTTGATGGCTGAGGCAAAGGGATACAAATAGCCTTACATTCCAGGGGTCACCACATTCAAGATTCAGTCCAGAGATCTGAAAAGGCAGAAACTCTGTGCTGATGGTCGTCACAGAAGACCAATCAAAGAGGGAATAACACTTGTTAATATAATTCACAATAGGGGAGTGTATATGTCAACACTTTCCACAAAATATTTCCTGCTTTTCACTTTTCCTAAAACATGGTAGGATTATATTTCCCCCACCCCACTGATACTAGACATGGTCATTGCTTTAGCCAAATAAATAAATAAATGAATGAATGAATGAATGAATGAATGAATGTATGTGAAACGTGTCATTTCCAGGCTGAAGATCCAAGAGGCAGTGTGTGATTTGCCACATCCTCTGCTATGGTTATTATGGATGCACAGAGATGACCAGAAGGAACAAAGCCCTACATCAACTTTTGCTGGGCATGTGTGTGAGAAAGAAAGAAATAATTGTTGGGCTAAGCCACTGAGACATAGGGCTTGTTTGTTACTGAAATATAACCTACCCTTCCTGTTGTGGTATAGAGCCTGGAAATAAAAATTATTTTAAATTAGGTCACCACCTTCTTGGGAGTCGAGGTACACTGACGATCTAATTAATACTTAGAAGCTGACTTGTTTGTATAACCAGAACAAAGGGAACTGAGCAGAGTTGTGAGATGCCTGGGAAAGCACAGTGAACCACGACTCACTATAATCAGGCATACTCTCTGGTGATTGCATTAGACCCACCTGCCAAACACCATAGCTCATTTATTCATTTACTCATTCATTCATTCAGCCAACAAATATGTGTAGAGTGCTTACTATATGCCAGGCACCATAATGGATCCCAGGGATACAACAAGGAAAAGACTGAGACTGTCCCAGTCCTTACTTAGTATTTTAGCTTCTTTACTCTCATTCTTCTAGATTCCACAAAGATCATATACTTTACACCAGCACATAGTCCTTTATTGGGACCGCTTAGGCTGCCACTTTCCTTAGTTATATTTTTGCTCTAAACATACACTATTAGTGCTTCTGAAACTATCATATTTCTTTCCTAATCCATTCCGGACCAGTACTTTTGTAAAATGCTACACAATAAAAATAAGTTACTAGAAGCACATTTCAAGTGACTGAATGTCAAAGCAATGGCGATAAACCATAAAAGTTTCTCAATGATTACTTGCAACTTCTGTATTTCTATCTCTCCTTCCAGGTGGACAAAAGTTCACAGACCAGCACTACAGAGTAGCAGGACTACTCTGGACAAGCAGGGAAGACTACTCTGGACAAGCAGGGAGGACCAATGCAAACTAAGTTTTCTATTTGCTTTTGTAAAACCGTCTGCCTCTTAATTATCAAAGTTGTAAAGTTTCATATGCTGAGTAACCTCTTCAGGTCAGCCCCCAAGGCCCATTTGGCTAATCACTTGTATGATTATTTATTTAGTTAATATTATTTTAAACCAACTCACTTTTTTATCTGGACCCATTTTTTTGATGTCTACTTCACATAAGTAGACAATCTGTTTCACTTGCCATAAATGAGATGTAACTGAGCAAAGAAGTGGTTTGAATGAGTTGTTATTCAAGTCTGGGGAGAGAGAGGGTGGCCTGCTCTGTAAAGAGTTCAAATGTTACTAATGCAGAACTAAAACTTCCTCCTTGATCTAATCAGGACACTGAGAGGAAATTAAAGATTACTTTTGCTCATTATGTATTTCAATGCTATGTAATGCCCAATTATGTTCCACCTAAAACCATTGTAAGGATCAAACAGTAGCTTCCCTATTCTTCAGGAAACAGGGCAATATTTTAAGTCACTCCATATGAGGACCAACGGAGTTGTCCACCATGACTGTGTCTGTCTACAGTCACCGGTCAAGTGGTCCTGATGACAGGGATAACTGCACACAGATGTCAGCTATCACCACTTCTCTTCCCTGATCACCCTGTCTTTTTTTTTTTTAAAGATTTTATTTATTTATTTGACAGAGAGAGAGAGATTACAAGTAGGCAGAGAGGCAGGCAGAGAGGAGGAAGCAGGCTCCCTGATAAGCAGAGCCCGATGTGGGACTCGATCCCAGGACCCTGAGATCATGACCTGAGCCGAAGGCAGAGGCTTTAACCCACTGAGCCACCCAGGTGCCCTTGATCACCCTGTCTTATAGACCACTGATGCTGTAGACCATAGGCTCATTACAAGTCTGAAAGTAATACTCTCCTCAGATCCATACAGTCCTTATGAGCCTTTTTTTAAAGCAGACTCCACGTGCAATGTGGGGCTTGAATTCACAACCCAGAGATTGAGAGTCCCGTGCTCTACTGACTGAGCCAGCCAGGCGCCTCTATGAGACTTTTTGGACTCCAGTTGTAGCACCTGACACACCATAAGCACCCAACTAACTTGTATTTTCTTCCTTCTTCCAATAATAACCAGTTTCTTTTCCTGATGAGATGAAAAAATATTTTTTGAAGGCTGGAATTCCCCCTCAGGCTCCCTTGTAGCTACAAGGAGGAAAACTAATTCTGACCCACTTATTTTTTTACTGTTGTAGTGATTTAATCACAATACATGTTTTTTTTTTTAAAGAGAATATTTTGCCTGATGGATACACAAAAATATTTACAGAACCCACCAGAGGTTAGATATTATGGTTAAATTAGATAATTCACAAAATAGAGATGGCTTAAAACATACACACAAAAAAATCATGATCCACAGTTATGATATTGGTCATATCCGATGGGCCTCAGAGGTTTGGCTTGGTCTCTCAGTTTTCATGTATCCACAGCTCTATCCAACTTAGAACATTACTCTGACATTGGGAGCAGAAACTCCAAGGTCAGAAGAAGAGTCTTTCAGCCGGTTGTGAATTCTCCATTATTTACTCCCAACTAAACGCCAGACCCAGGCTTCTGGGTACACGCGCTGTACATAGGAACAGTCTGAAGATTTAAATCTGTGTGACATTCCCAGAGATGTGAATATGAGCCAAATCTATAACAATGGAGAGATCCTTCTGCAGGCATTTCTTACCTAGTGTTGAACTTTTATCAAAGAATTTTTCCCCCAACTAACAATTTCAAGTAAATACTAACCATACAGTGTCTCTTCTCTTCCCTCAGGATATACAAACCACAGAATTCCGATGACTCACCCCAAAATAGCTTATGAATATGCCAGGGGCGGAAGGGCATGCTGTTTGGTTCTCTAAAACTTCCTGCCAAACTGAAGAAACTGAACATACACAGATATTTGGGGACTAACTGTGAGTAATAATGAGAATTTAATCCCCTTTAGTCTTCTGAGTTAGCAACAGCTTGCCTAACATGTCTGGTTACATCCTGTTTGCTACACATGTGACTCCTCGAAAAAATAATAATATAATATTAATAGCACAATGTTTCATTGTTAAAACTGCTATTATCTATGTCAGTGGTTCTCAAACATTGGCAGCCATTTGTAGACTAAGGTCATCTCTTGGGAGAACTATAAATTCATGGCTTTATGAAACAAACATATTACTATTGTGTCTTTGAAATAAAAAGTCAGGATTCAATGTATGGAATTTTAGGGCTGCACAAGCCCTTAAAAAGGAAAGGCAGTTACTTATATTGATTAAAATCTTGGGTGTGAATTTCAGTTCTTACATCAGCTATGTCACCTTTAGTAGGTACTTGACCTAAGTCCTATTTCCCCCTATGTAAAATGAGGATAATAATAGTGTCTGTTTAAGGTCAGGATTTTAGGTGCATCGGGTGAGGATTAAATAGGGAATGTATGTAAGTAAGGAGTGCTGCTAAGTAACTAAGTTATCTAGTGTGATCTCTTTTCACGAATAATGAATCGGAAGACCAAAGACATTAGTGACCTTGGAACAGTCACACACCCACCACTGCATTACAGAGAATTATAGTGCTGTGGTTAAAAACAGCCCAACTCAGGCCCCAGTTTTCCTACTTGCAGGCTGTATAACCTTGGGCAAGTTGCTTCATTTTTCTGTGCCTCAACGTTGTTATCTGTAATATTAAAGTCACAGTAGTATTTTCTCACAGGGTTGTGAGGACAGCTTAAAAATGTAACATGCCACAGTGTCTGGCATGTACTCACCAATCAGTAAACACTACCACACCAAAATTAAGAGATTCTGCTTCTCCCAAAAACAAATTTTAGAGTAAAGCAAATGTCAACAATGCCAGACTCCTTAAAACTAAATCCATAAAAGCACCCCAAACCTAAAATAAATAAAAAAGCAAACAAACAAGCAAACAACTCAAAAATGTGTCTTTTGCAGTTTACAAGGTGATAGATTATTTGCAGATGTCTTTTCAGATCAAGGTATGTGTCTTCTTCAACGAGGGTTATGTGTCATGTTTCCCTTCCTTTATAGAGGAAGGACACCAATGAACAACTTAATATTTCAAACAACTACTGCAGTTGCAGGAGTCGCTTTGGTTGGAGTTTGAAAGGAATGCCAATATCCAGCTGCCCTTGACATTTGTGGAAGAAATGTAACGCGGTGGGAGGAGCGCCGGACTCCCCCTTCTAGTCCAGGCTCTGCCATTTGTCTAGCTAGAGTCAAGCTGCTGAACATCTGAGTCGCCATCTATAAAATGGCAGCAGTTTCTGCCTTGTTACAAATGCTACATGGAAACAAGTATGAGACATGTCTCATAAATGTAATATGTTCTATTCATATGCGTGCTTTAAACAGGGCACTTTAACGGACTAGTTTATTCAAAACTATTCTGCAAGAGTTAAGGGTCAGAAATATACTTTTCTTTTCTTTGCTTAGTACATACTCAAAGGACATAGAGACTCTCATTTTAAGGAGCAGGGCAGGAAAGAAACAGGAGAAAGACTTCAAGTACCCAAAAGAGAAAGAATTTGGAACTTCCCCATCTTGACATGTGATTAAAAAAGCATGCAAGACTATATGTGTGCTTCTATATCTCTTGACAATAATTAGCACCCATAGTAGGTGCTTAAGACATATTTGTTAAAAGAATGGATAAGATGCAAATGAAAGATTTTAGGATTTATTGTTTCCAGCCCCTAGCTGACACCACTGTATCCCTATTCCCACCCATTTAGTCCCTAATTTGAAAATCACAGACTTGTGCACAGACATTGATGACCTTCAGGAGCTATATGCCTATAACTGCTAGCACCTTGATAAAAGGTTAAAAACGTGACTTGGTATAGATACAGAACATCTTCCCAACTCATCATTTGTTTTTTTAAGCAATAGACTACCTTTTGTCTTTGCATTGTCTTGAAACTCTGGGAGTGATTTCAATCCTGGGTTGAAACCAAGGACTCAAAGGACCTGAGAAACCATACTGCCTACCCACAATAGACGTCATTTCCAAAAACAAGAGCAAAAACATCTACATGAACTTTTTACTCCCCACGTTTCTTGAAACACCACAAAAAAAAAAAAATGAGTAAGAACGTTCTGTGATTTGGGCTAGATATGGCCTCTCACAGCTCCTCACACACCATCCCAGAGGAAACTTGCCAAACAGAACTCCACTTGGGGACTTCGGGGAGCACCACGGTTCAGACTGCTGCCTCCCAGTCCTATCAGGACCAAAGATCAGATGGAGACGCTTCAAGGTTGCACATGTTTGCTGGCCCAGAACTCTCAGTGCGTCAGAGCCTCACCTGACACTGACTCACTGTTGGATTGGAAAGCCAAGGCCTAATTGTGTTGGTCGTATGTCGCTTCCCACTTGCAGCCAAGTATTCTGAGCTCTTGCAGAAAAAGTTCCCCTTGCTTTCCCACTATACCCTAAGATATTTCTAAGACCGTAGACACTGCAGACTCCTGAATTCCCTTGCCACCCTAATCTGCTCCTGTCTCTTCTGATGGCTCTCCTCCCCCATCACTGCCCACCTTGGTATCAAACTTGATGCAGAAGCTGGGGAGGGGCATCTCTTCACTGTGAGCTCACAATAAATATCCATCCAACTCAATCTGGTCACTCTCAGAGATAAGAGGCAGGAGGGATTATCAGATTTTCTAAATATATCTGAAAACCCATTACCTGGGGCCAGGGTGACAGGAGGTTTTTTCTTTACAGAAAAACCAATTTTCTCAAATGCACAGCGGTAAGCCTCAATACAGATACTGTGTCTTACTCGAGCTTTATAAAAAATTCAACATGTCTGGCACAGGAGCTTAAGGCTCCAAGGCAGAAACTCTAAATCGGTAACAAAATTCTCCCGAAGTAATAGATGGTTCACAGACATCAAAGAGTCAAACTCAACATGGAATATGTATTGGACAAAAATAGCATAGAGCCAGCTCTTGCTTCTTGATATTTCAGACCCTTTGTTTTCTCATCTACCCTGGCAGATTCCTTGTCTTGTTAGTTTGTGTACACGCTGTGCTTGCAAAGGGCTAGAAACGTGCTAGAAACATCTAAAAACTTATGTTTTTTGGACTTCTTTGTTACAGAAATAAAGAATGGATGAATGTGAGATTAGTAAGAAATAAAGAAAGGAAAGGAAAAGGGAAAGAAAAAAGAAAGACTAAACCCTGTGGCGAATCAACATTTATGCTTTGAGCATAAGCACTTTGTATTATTTTTGTGTGAATTAACATCTTAATTCTAAAAATGAGCCTCTGAATCCCAATTCTGTGTACAGTGGGCTGGTGGGTGTGAATGTAACACCCAACGCTTGAACCCAAAAGAAAAAATTGGGGAAAGAAAGTTTCACCACACTGTTAAAAAGAACACCCAAGTTATTCAAGATAAAAATACTGAACCTGTGGCAGGAACAAATAAAGCTCATTTACCAAAGGCTGGCGTATTCAATGCTTCTATAATTTGAGAGGCAAGAGAGGCTACGGTGGGCAAGAGCATGCGCAAAAAATACCTACATAAATAAACAAGCAAATAAAGGTAGGTGGGCCTCGAAGAATTTAGGGGACTTAAACAAAATAGAAAAGAGAGAATTTCCAGGACCAGACTGGGATTGTTGTTTCCTAGGCGCATGTGTGTGGGATGACTGAAATGCATGCGAGCCCCCACCAGGGAGTGAGGACGAGATGGGACTAGAACGGACCCTCTCCCTTCCTGGAGAAATCAGCGACTCTTAGTTGTAAATGACAATTAGTAATATCGTATGATGAACATTAATAATATCAATTAACAAGTAACAGCTACAAATCCAAATTGGGTGGAAAATGATGGAGAAAGAAAAAACGTTGGGAAAGAGTGGGTCTGGCAAGACCACTTGGGGATAATAGGGGAAGGCAAGGGTCACGTCGACCAACAGGTAAGTGTGTGGGGCCACCCTTGCCCACGGCAGAGGGGGGCAGCTCTCTCCTGGGTCCTCACATAGCTCTGTTCACACATAAAAGCCAGAGCAAGTATTCTTATATATTACTGATTTTGCTGTTTTCCTTGACAATTGTATCACCTCCTATTATGGTGTTAGCTTATAGCAGGTCCTTAATAAACATTTGTTGAATGAAAAAAAAATGAGCCAATGTTACAAACTCTGACAATGACAGACTTTTTAAGCAGCTTAAGTGGGAGTAAGTTCAGCTTTAAAAAAAAAAAACCCAATACATGTTTAAGGAAACAAAACAAAACAAAAACAAAAACCCTAGACCTAAAAAAATAAAACAAAACAAAACAAAAACCCTAGACCTGACTCTTAAATTTGAGCCTGCACTGGAATACCCTAAACAAGGAAATTCAGTAAGAATGGTCTCCCAACCTGGACAAAGCTAAACTCTTATCTATTCTCTGCACCTGTAACCTCTTGATTTATAAATAGTTTGCCCTTTAACTTTGCTTCATGGTCAGCTGCACAGCAGAAGAAATGCCTAAGATCACGTTGCTGTTGTGACTAATCTTTGCAAGAACAGTGCAGTAGATGAAAGGGAAAGCATCTCTAGAGATCTCCAAATCAGAAGCAAGAAGCTCACTAGCTCAATGTGGGAGGCTGAAATGCAGGCATCTGTGATGTGACTTGCGAAAGAAAGAAAGAAAGAATGAAAGAAAGAACGAAAGAAAGGAAAGAGAAAGAGAGAGAGAGAGAGAAAGAGAGGGAAAAAGAAAAAGAAAAAGAAAGAGGGGTACCTGGGTGGCTCAGTTGTTAAGAGTCTGCCTTTGGCTCAGGTCATGATCCCAGGGTCCTGGGATCGAGCCCCACATCGGGCTCCCTGCTCGGCGGGAAGTCTGCGTCTCTCTCTTCTACTCCCCCTGCCTGCTTGTGTTCCCTCTCTTGCTGTGTGTCTCTCTCTGTCAAATAAATAAATAAAATCTTTTTAAAAAGAAAAAGAAAGAAAACAAAAAATAAAAACAGTGAAAAGAATTGGGGTACTATGGGAAGAGATAGCCCAAGAAAAGAAAATGATTGACCAGTTTCTGAGAATGTTTGCCCTTATAAGACAGATGTCACAGTATCTTAATATAAGTTGCAAAAATACACTACCGCAATTAATCAGCTCAATGGTATGGTACACAGCTTCAAACTTCGTCATTATGAAGACCAAATGGTAGCATAAAGAGTTACTTCCTGGTTGGTTTGCTCAATATTTACTGACCTCCTATGTACCAGCTCTGCTCTATACGCTAGGTGTACACCAGGGGATAAAACAGGCAAAAATCTGTCCGAACGAGCCTAACATTCTAGTATACTGTGCATAATATAATATTACATCAAGGCCAAGGGGAAAAAAAATCGAAGACAGCAAAAAGAAGATGAGCTGTGGTGGCCTGGCAGACACAGCTGGAGACCTCAGTTCTGCTCTTGACTTTTAAAATGTCCAGCAGTCAGCTGCTCTTGGTGATTCTCTTTTCTACAGTTCTCTTTGTTGTTGTTATTTTTTTAAAAAAATTTATTTATTTATTTGACAGAGAGAGACACAGGGAGAGAGGGAACACAAGCAAGGGGAGCGGGAGAGGGAGAAGCAGGCTTCCCATTGAGCAGGGAGCTGGATGTGGGGCTCGATCCCAGGACCCCGGGATTATCACCTAAACTGAAGGCACACGCTTAACGATGGACCCACCCAGGCGCCCCAAGATCCCACTTTTAAAGGTGTCTCAAAAGTGTGTCTCTTCTTTAGATCTGGGTGGAGAATAAAATACCCAGAAAGTTAGTTGCCATAATTCTGCACTCACCCAGTTTTAGGACCTTCTGGTCTCAATACCCGTGTGGACCTTAGAAACAAAAACAAAGGTGAAAATTTAATTTCCAAGATTCCTGAGTTGCTGATGCCTCTCTCCCAGGCCCCACTAGCACCTGACAGAAGTAAACATAAATTCTTTCTAGAGGAAAGCTCTTTAAACTCAGGCTTCAGAGAGCTCCCACTGATAAGGTGGCAAAGCACATGGTGTTTACACGCGATAACACCAGCCACCAGGCATGCAAATCAGTAGAAAGAAAAAATTCTAACGAGTAGTCAAAACATTAAAGAAGTGCAGTAAATATTTCAAAGCAATAAATAAGTGCAAAACATGTCAAAGGGAATGAGGTTTACCAAAATTACCAGGCAGATGTTTTAACAGTACAATTCCTAGAAATGAAAACTATAATCATTGAAATTAGAAATACACTGGGGTTAAGTGTCTAGTCAATATATGGACTCATGTTTACTTTTGTAGGCTTGCATCAATGATTCATACTTTTTTTTTCATCTTTATTTTTTGACAGCTTTATTAGATATGATTGATACACAAAATTGATGTACCCATATTTAGGGTACACTTTGATGAGTTCAGACAGATGTAAACACCTGTGGTGTCATCACCACAAATTTTAAAGTGCACTATTATTGTGTATTGTATTGTTGACTAGTTATTATGTTGTACAGCAGATCTCTAGAACTTATACCTCTTGCTGAAGATGTATACACATACTGAAACTTTTTTTTTTTGAGAGAGAGAGAGAGTGCAGGAGTGCACCAGTGGAGGGAGGGGGAAGGGGGAGAGGAAGAACCTCAAGTAGGCCCCATACTCAGTGAGGAACCCAACGTAGGGCTTCCCCTTATAATCCTGAGATCATGACCTGAGCTGAAATCGAGAGTTGGTTGCTTAACCAACTGAGCTACCCAGGCACCCCCCATACCTGAAGCTTTATACCCCTTAAATAATAATTCCCAATTTTCCCCATCCCCCAAGCCCCTAGAAACTACTATTCTATTCTCTGCTTCTATGAATTTGACTATTTCAGATTCCCTACATAAGTGGAATCATGTAGTATTTGTCTTTCTATGATAATATTAGTAAAATGTCATCCAGGTTCATCTGTGTTGTTGCAGCTGGCAGAATTCCTTCTTTTTAAAGACTACATAATGTTCCATTGTCTGTATATTCCATATTTTTTTTAGCCATTCACCTATTGATGGACACATTCGTTGTTCCCACTTTTGGCTATTCTAAATAATACTGCAGTAACACAGAGTGTAATCCATACCTTTTCTATGAAGATATCATAAAATACAATGATTTCCTTAATGCAAGGGTTCTTAAGTGGAGCCCATAATGCTTGGAACTTGGGGAGTCTGTGAACCTGAATAGGAAAAAATTTCATATTTATTTTCATTAGTGGAATCTAGCATTTCTTTCAATTTTGAGTGTAAACAACAGATAATACTAGCTGTAACAATAACTGACTTTTTCACCATTATGAATCTCAGATATTTTTATATTATATAATAATTATTTTGCAGATATAACAAATATTATTTATACTCATCTCATTAGAATCATACTACTCATTATAATAAACCTACAGTGACCCCCTGTTATAAAGTGGTATTTTTAGGGAGTACATATTACCAGATCACGATTTTTAAATTTTTTCATTTTTGGATACCCATGTTTCAAGATAATTGGCTTATTTTTTATAACTGGCTTCTTTGTAGTCTGGTGTATTTGATTTTATCCATTTAAAAAGTATTATGTGGAGAAGTCCATAGACCTCATCTGACAGCCACAGGTGTCCATGACACAGGAAAGATTAAGAACAATACTACTCCAAAACAAACTCAGAAAAAAATGTTATGACTCTGAAAATTTAAGTTTAAATTAATTTCCTTTCACTAGCACGGAGGACCACAGGGGAAGGGAAGGAAAACTGAATGGGAAGGAATCAGAGAGGGAGACAAACCATGAGAGACTCTGGATTCTGGAAACCAAACTGAGGATTACAGAAGGGAAGGGGGTGGGGAATGGGGTAACCGGGTGATGGGTATTGAGGGCATGTATGGTGAGGAGCACTGGGTGTTATACGCAACTAATGAATCACTGAATACTACATCAAAAAAAACTAATGAGGGGCGCCTGGGTGGCTCAGTGGGTTAAAGCCTCTGCCTTCGGCTCAGGTCATGATCTCAGAGTCCTGGGATCGAGCCCCACATCGGGCTCTCTGCTCAGTGCGGAGCCTGCTTCCCCCTCTCTCTCTGACTGCCTCTCTGTCTATTTGTGATCTTCTCTGTCAAATAAATAAATAAAATCTTAAAAAAAACCCAAAAAACTAATGATGTATTACTATACGTTGGTTAATCGAACATAATAATTAATTTCCATTTTATTTTTTAACTCTAAAAATTATCTTTATAAGTCATCTAGACAAATTTTATTCAGCATATTTTTGTTTTGGGCTTTCAAGTTTTTATACAGATGTTTGTTACAAATGCAATAGTGAAAGAGGAAAGGAGTAAAGAGAAGAAGAAGCAGAAGGCATGTTTTGCAATCTATCAAGGTATAAGCTTTTATCTCCTGTCCCACCAAAAAGAAAAACCAAAAACCAAAAAAAAAAAAAAAAAAAAAAAAAAAAAAACTAAAAACATTTGAATGTCTCTACGTTCTTAGTCATTTCCACATCACTCATCTAGAAATTTCTACCAGGCACATTTTCAGTCTCTTGAGGAAGTAAATTACTTAAACTTACAGCCCGGCATGTACTATAGAATTTTTGCTTTCAGATGTTAGTCTGAGTTTGGTTATTCCGTGGTTTGTCTAACAAAGCTGCTTAATCACATTTTGTCTTCAATCTCTTTCTAAAATGTAGAAATAAAATTTAAATATTTTCCCTCCACACTGATCTTTCACTCGCTTTAACTCCCTCTCTGGCCCTTTTGTATGGCATTCTATCTTAGTCCTTGGATTTCTGCATGTTTGTGTCTCAGGTTCAGTAAACTCAGCTGACTCACCCCACCCCAGCCAGAACTTCAAAAGAAGCTGGGAACGGCCGCACTTGTTCTAGCTGGAACATCATCATTCTAAGTCCCTCCCTGTTTACTCTTGAGATGTTTGGGCCTCCTTTCATCTCCAGTTCTCGGATTCGGGCACAATAGCTCAGCTCTGACGTCAGCATCTAACCGTCTGAATTCCAGGCTGTCACTGCAAGTTTTATGCAGTGATGATTCTGGGGCTGTGGTCGCCACACAAATTTTGCAGTTTCTGCTGCCTTGGGTGAGAAATCCCCTTTTCTAGGATGAGCCTTCAAATTCCCAGAGCACAGGGATGTGGACAGCTATTGCCTCTTTTCACACAGCCCAGCCAGACCTGGGAAGATCTATACCATTTGCCACCACTGAAAAGGACTTTTCAATGACCCATTGTATGATATCATTGACCTCCTGTAACTCAAATAAAATGAACCCACCTGTCACACTTTCACATCTACTTCAGCAAGTGACATATCCAATAGAAAAGTGGCCTTCTCTGAAGTTTCCGCAGGGGTTAAAAAGTGCAGCGAATTACGCCTCACAAACTAGAGAAAAACTTCCAGAAAAAAATGTTTCTTACTCATCTTATCCCCCCAAATTCCCACATCATACAGCAGTAGCCCTCCAACTGTCCCCCTCTCTCTTTCTCCTCTTCTCTCTCTGAATCTCGAGCTCATTGTTGCTTTCTAACTTCCATGCAGCTAGAAAAAAAAAATGAGGAAGATCACTATGAATTCATGTGAAGCAATTTCCCAAAGACATCATGAAGTGACTTACAGCAGATGTGTTGTGCTCCCTTTTGTGTAGTGAATCATACATATACCTGCATCTCTTTACCAATAAAGAAAAAATAAATAAAGCAATAAATGAGCAATGTGAAAACCATGGCCGTGGTTACCTATAAGGAGTAAGGGGAACAGGGTGGAAGGAATATGCAAGGCAGTGACATTTCCCTGAGAAGTCTAATTTTTATAGTTTTGACTTGAACTCATGTTAATATTCTGTATACTCAGAGAATAAACAAAAACCTTTAAAAAAAAAAAAAAAGGATAAGAAAGAGGGAAAAGTCCTAAAACTGAAAGCAAACCGAAACAAATGAATCCAACGTTATTTCAAAAAATGACATCAACAACAACAAACCCATCATAATACGGGGATGAAATGACAGTGAACGAGCTACTCCAAGACCCTTATGGCCACAGCAGCGTCTGACTCGGGGCCTTGGGCCCGGCATAGGGCAGGGGTGAAGGACAGGAAACACCTTCTGAATTCTTAGTAAAAGGTTTGTTTTTGAAGGGTATGGGCAAAGAGATTCTGAAATTATTTTACATCTATTACAGGATTTAGCAAATAAACTAATGTATAGAAGTGGCTGAGAACCATGGTTTTCTCACTGTGGAAGGAAGGGCAAAATAACATGGAACAGTGAAGGAAAAAACCTGTGAGGGTAGAACTGTATTGGTAGCATGGGCTCAAGATTTCTAATACACACATTTCTATACACATGTGTATGTGCACATATATATGTATTTGTGGAATTTATGTATGCGCATACATATAGCAGGTATTTATGTAATTTATATATGTGCATAGGTGTATAGGTGTAGCATATGTGTATACATATAGATTCTGTGAATAGAACTAAGATTCCATATGTACACATATACATATAGAGATGAATCTATATGTCTACATCAACTAAGATTCTATTTACAGAAGGGCTTAAAAGCTATCACAGTAGCAATGAACACCCCTAGTGCCCAGATCTTAATCTCAAATACCATTTCTCACTAAAGGAACCAGGAATCTTAGTTTCCCTGATATCAACTTTTAAGATGAATAGTTATTACTAAGGATTAAAGATCTCCACATGTTCTCCATGTTCTTTTGAAAGGTTTATAAAGACCCTCAACCTGGGGTGCCTGGGTGGCTCAGTCGTTAAGCGTCTGCCTTCGGCTCAGGTCATGATCCCAGGGTTCTGGGATCGAGCCCTACATCGAGCCCTGCATCGAGCCCTGCATCGAGCCCTGCATCGAGCCCTGCATCGAGCTGCCTGCTCGGCGGGAAGCCTGCTTCTCCCGCTACCATTCCCTCTGCTTGTATTTCCTCTCTCGCTGTGTTTCTCTCTGTCAAATAAATAAAATCTTAAAAAAAAAAAAAAAGACCCTCAACCTTTAATATTTTAAAGTCAAATCAAATTCTTAGAGCCCTTTGGCAAATAACTTCTTAAAATCTTTAAAGGCCCCATCTTATAATTTGAAACAGAAATGAGCTGTTGATATGAGTTTACTGGGTTTGGGGATACCAAAAATATCACAAGGCTAATAGACCTAAGACTCTGTCTATACCTATGTCACCAAAGATTCTGTTTAGGAAATTAACTTGTAGGTAGGTAGCCTTCATTTGGAAAACACATTATCTTTTGCTTCAACAAACTTTTCCTAGATTAAATAGCAGTTATTCAGGAAGATCTGTGATCTGTGAGTTAAATCAAAGATCTATCTTTAACGCTTCTTCTAGCCTTCTAAGCTTGAGAATAACTTTTTTTTTTTAATCCAAGAAAGTTGACCATACAAGGAGAGTTGTTCACCTTTTGTTCACCCCAGGCGACCTCCTGTTTTGCATCCTATTTCACTTGATTTAACTTTTTGGCACCAAATTTACAGTTTCTTTACTAAAAACATAGTCTTACCAGGCCAGTAGATTGTGAAGAGTGGCTTATCATAAAGGGAAGGAAGAGTATATGGTCTTCTCGTACTCTTCTTATAATGAAGTGGGACCATAGGTTTCACAGGGGACCTACCCTCAGATGCTATCAGGAATGAGCCCTTCAAACCCCTGCTAACCCCACAGCAAATGACTCAACCTACTTCCTTTTATAAGGTCAATGAAGAAAGGAGTGGCCAAAGTCCCAAGGGGTAAAATCCCCTACTTGGGAGCCAGAGTACCAACCCGGGCAGTTATACCTACACCCTACCTAGCCTGACTGCATAGTCAGTTTGCCAGCAGGTCAGGAAGCGTAGGTGTCCTGAAAACTCAAAACAGGAAAGAGACCATTCAGGTCGACTAGTTCATTCTTCAGAGATCAAAAGTGAGATGAAGTGAATTGCTCAATACAAAACAAAATAGCGGCACACCTAGGACTAAAACTCTAATCTTTGGTCTAGATTCCAGAATTTTCTCTGGAACAGAATTTGTGTGATGTTGATTTTTTTTTTTTATGTAAGCTGCTTTAATCAGCTAGTGGATGGAATGTGCACAAGTTATTAAATGTATATAAAGAAACCGTTGAGGTAAAATCACCAATTTATGAAAACCATTACAGATGAAAACAAAGGCAAGTGATGCGTTGTGAAGAAAATGAAAAAATTCTTCAAGCATAGCAGGTTAGCCCTGAAAAAATCCTGAAAGGCAATCCAAAAAGGTTTTGTTGTTGTTGTTGTTGGGTCTTTTGTGGTTGTGTTTTTGGGAGGGGGGGGCGGGAGAGAAGTCTTTTGGTTTGTTTTTTGCTTATTTAGATTGTGTGCGTGTGTGTATGTGTGTGTTGCAATTTTTTTGTTATTAACATATAATGTAGGGGCGCCTGGGTGGCTCAGTCCATAAGCGCCTGCCTTCAGCTCAGGTCAGGATCCCAGGGTCCTGGAATAGAGCCCAGCGGTGGGCTCCCTGCTCAGCCGGCAGCCTGCTTCTCTCTCCCCCACTCCCCCTGCTTGTGTTCCCTCTCTCGGTGTGTTTCTCTCTCAAATAAATTAAATCTAAAACAAACAAACAAACAAAAAACATACAATGTATTACTTGTTTCAGGGGCACAGGTCTGTGATTCATCAGTCTTACACAATTCGCAGCGCTCACCATAACACGTACCCTCCCCAATGTCCACCACTCAGCCACCTCATCCCTCCCACCCCTCTCCCCTCCAGCAACCCTGTTTGTTTTCTGAGATTAAGAGCCTCTTATGATTTGTCTCCCTCCCTGGTTTCCTCGTTTCATTTCAAACAGCGCCCCGAGGTACCTTTTCTTTTCCGCGGACTCAGCGTGAAAAGCCCCATCGACTTCAGCCCCATGTTTTATTTCACGGGAACTGAAGGCCAGACACCAAGGTCTTTCCCTAAGAAGCAGAGACGTTACTTAACGAAGTAACGAAATAAAGATACTTTCTCGATCCGTTCCTAACACTGCTGCAGAGGGAGACAGAGGGAAAGGAGGAAGGGCAGAAAGTGCGGAGGGGTACCTATCCTCCGCGCCCCTCGCCGGGAGCCCTGGCGAAGCCCTGGCGGGCGACGGGCCCTGGACCCAGGCGGGCGAGCCCCAGGCCCAGTTAGGCGCAGATAGGCAAGCCGCCCAGCGCCAGAGACACCTCGGCCTCCAGGAGACCGGGAGGAGGTAGGAGGCGGCCGGAAAGCTGGAGATCCGCTCCGCTGCTCGCCGCTCTGGTGGGAGGAGGAGCGCAGCAAGATGCAGGCTCACTGGGGAGCGAACATCTGGGAGTGAATGCTGGGCTGCAGGAGGTTGCAAAAACAGATCGGGTCCCTGCAGGGCTGTAGTTTACAGTAGAGTCAGGATCGCTGTGCGTGGGGTGGGGGTGGGGGCGCAGGATGACGGGGGCGCTAAGAAAGAATCCCCACGGGCCGATTCTTAGGGAGAATGTTGTTGAGATATTCCAGAATGGGTTGGTATATATGGATATCCCGCTGGATTGACAAGACACGGTGCAGTCTTCAAAGGGCTTTTGCAAAAGGTGTCTGCACATTGCTAAGGTTTCAGAAATGCCAGCCTGCACCACAGTTGCTTTAGAAGAGTGATGAATTAAAATGGCTTTGGTCCAAATGTTAATCTTGATCCTGAGGAACATGAGAATCTAGCTTAGTGCTCTGATTTAGGAAATGACTGTGCCGGAGTAAAGTCATATGAAAGAATCATAAAATGGAGGGGTCATTTTAAAAACCTATCAGGCCCAGCACTCTTTTTCCCCAAAAGTTAAATATTTAAAACAGTCAAAACAGACATTTATCTTAAAGTTAATACTTTCCCAGATATATTAATGACTCATGAATCGTTTATATCACACAACACATTTTCATTGACTGTCATGTTCAAAGTAATGCAGGAGATAGAAAAGGAGAGAGGAGGGGGAGGGATAGGAGGGGGAGGAGTAGGGGGAGGAGGAAGAGAAGAAGAAGAAGACAACAGAGAGGGTCTTCTAACAATCTACAAGGGCAGAGCCTGGGTGACTCAGTTGAGCATCTAACTCTTGGTTTTGGCTGAGGTCTGATCTCACGGGTCTGGGATGGAGACCCTGTGGGACCCGTGCTCACCGGGGAGTCAGCTTGAGGATTCTTTCCCTCTGACCCACTCCTGCTCCTTCTCTCTCTAAAATACATAAATTGCTGCTCTCTCTCAAAACTAACTAAAGAAATACACAAATCTTTAAAAAAAATCTACCAAGAAAAGATAATTCTAAATCAATACACAGTAATGTGCCAAAGTGGACATAAAAGTTCAGTATTTAAAAAAAATTTAGTGTGTCAAAGTTATGACCAAAAAAATTAATAAGGAAAGGAAACATTATCCCTTATAAGCTATGAAAATGAAATGATTGGAAAAAGTCCTGTCCATGCTTCTCATCACATCATAATCCTAAATTTAATTCAGAAGGAATAAAGAATAAAGTATTTTTTAAAATCATAAATCAACATGAAGCGAATTTAAGTATATATTTTCTATTCGAGAATGAGAAGTACTAAGTAAAATCTTTGAAAGAAATAACAATAAAAACCACTGATAGGCCTGACTGTAAAAATGTAAAATCTCTTTAGGAAAAAACAAATGAAGTTAGAAGAGAAAGAAAAATATTTCCCAACATAAAACAACAATATAGAAAAAATTTATATCTTTACTATAGACAAAATAATAACAACTCAGTAAGATGGGTCCTGAAATAGAAAATTGGTCAAACATCTTAATAGGCAAAAAAATTACAGTTATAGATAAAAACATTTGAAAAAGTATTTCCAAAAAACACTGAAACATAATTCATTCTCACAAAAAGTTAAATGAAAAAAAAGAAGACAGATATAATATGCATCAATTTATCCAAAAAATTGCATGTTGGTATTTATGATAATGAAGTAGAATTAAAATAAGTGCTCATTTTCTGGAAACCGGAAAATGATTTCTGAGGGATCATTAAGCAATAAATACTAAGAAACTAAAAAAAAAATACTAAGAAGCTTACAAGTTTGAATGTATGAATTACAAGTATGAATACAAGTATTCATACTCCGAACACAGTAATTCCATTTTAGTGACTTATTCTATGGACTAGTCATAGATTCACACAGATTTGTGAAAATAATGATTGCTGCTCACTGACTTGGGAAATGCATAAGATAAAATGTAAATCGCAAAAAGTAGGTTACAATAAATGAAAGCCTGTTTGTACACATTATAGACACCTGTATGTATCATAAGCACAGAGCCACAATGAAGACTGTCTTTTCTTCTGCTGTAGATTTGAGATGGGAAGCAGCACAGAAATATATTATTATAGGAGATGAAACCTCTTGCTTATGAAAATCTCTTATGACCTTCAAACTTGATAGAAGACTTTTGCCCACATATGGGAATCTGTAATCTGCCCTGTACCAGAGTCCTAAGCTAGTGGACCCGCCATGGGTCAGAGGCAAACACAAGGGGATTTCAGGCCATCAGGCTTGTGTGATTCTAATACATCTTCTTGGTGCTTACTCATCTCTGATTGCTGGGCTCTGTGCCCCACCCTCCATACTGGCCTGCACTACCAGAGCTCTTGATGTTTATAAGTTTTTTCCTACTGTTTGTACCTTCAGTTCCTCCCAAAGACATTGATTTATCATCATGCTTTCAGTGACTCGCCTCCGCCTGAACCTTGGTTCCAGTGAATTCTCCATGCCCCCTCCCTGTTTGGTTTTTGTTTTTGTTTTTTTAGCTTTCTCACTTTCCTGCTCCTCTTCCAGCCACTCAGACCATACCCCAACATCGCTCAGCATGGGTATCCGATGCTTCCTGGGCTGCGGGGTTGTGAGATAGTTCGCCACCAGCCCTAAGCATGTGATTCTCACACACTATCACTTTGACAAAGATTTGTAAAATAGATGCTCATAATATGTATATACTGGGGTGTTTTTACCATCACCTTGGCCAGAAGGAAAGGATGTGGGCTTCGTTTGTAGTCAAAGGGACAATGAAACACATTTACTCTTCGATGTGTTTTGAAAGTATAGCTTCCCTCACACCCGCTCAGTGTAGATATTGTTTCCTGGTCACAAGGAAAATGAGTAACACTTAAACTCGAAGCTAAAACCGAAAGCTTCGTTTGAATCAGTATTTTCTAATTTTACTGTAACCCAATCTTACACTAGAAAAATTGCCCAGACTAATTAAATAAAAACTTTGAGTTTCACTTATTTTCCCTCAGTTTGCATTCAAACATTGTGTAACTTAAAACACTCTCTTTTCAACTGTTCGCAGATTCCATGGAACAGCTTGTTCCTGGGGACCACTCTATTCAATTCAACCAAATTTGCTAGGTCTCAATTATGTTCAAAATACTAAAAATATAGGGGCTCCTGGGTGGCTCAGTGGGTTAAGCCTCTGCCTTCAGCTCAGGTCATGATCTCAGGGTCCTGGGATCGAGCCCCGCATCGGGCTCTCTGCTCAGCAGGGAGCCTGCTTCCCCCTCTCTCTCTGCCTGCCTCTCTGCCTACTTGTGATCTCTGTCTGTCAAATAAAATCTTTAAAAAAAATACTAAAAATATAAATGCGTCATAATAATCATAGCTGACAATCACTGAGTACCTAGTCTGTGCTAGGTATAGCAATTGTCATGTATTATTTTTTTAAGGATTTCATTTATTTATCTGTGAAAGAGAGAACAGAACAGGAGAGAGCACGAGTGGCGGCAGGGGCGGCAGGAGAGACAGACGGAGAGGCAGAAGCAGACTCATCACTAAATAGGAAGCCTGACATGGGACTCGATCCCAGGACCCTGAGATCCTGACCTGAGCCAAAGCCAGATGCGTAACTGACCGAGCCACCCAGGGTCCCTGTTGCATATTAGTCTACGAAGTAGAGGGGTTATTATTTTCAATTACTAAACTGAAAATTCCTTCTAAAGTTAAAAACGTTAGATATAGAAGTTTAGAGATATTCTAAGGTGTTATCAAAAAATGAGTTACATTTTTAAACCAAAAAATGACGGGGTGCCTGGGTGGCTCAGTCAGTTAAGCATCTGACTTCGGCTCAGGTCATGATTCTGGGGTCCTAGGATTGAACCCCGCATCGGGCTCCTTGCTTGGTGGGAGTCTGCTTTTCCCTCTCCCTCTGCCTACTGCTTCCCCTGCTTGAACATGCTCTCCCTCTCTCTCTGCCAAATAAATAAATAAACAAATAAATAAAATCTTTTTTTTTAAATAACATAAGAAACACATATAGGCAGATACATCATCTTGGAGGCAAATGATCAGAAGACCATCCCCCACTTACTCAGAGTTTGAGTTCATGATGGTCTTTGCCATTGATGTCCTATCATAAGAGTTTCATCATTTGTTAACTTTTCTTCCAAGAATGGAAAGGTGTGGGGGGAGAGGAGAAAGGCAAGAACAATCAAATTTAAAGTTTTTCAGCTGCTAGACACTCTTGGTAAGAAGTTGGTTAAGAGGTACTCAGAAATGACATATTTGGCCAAGATTTTGAATTCCTCATTATCTGCATGATCCAGATTTACATACCAAATTTGGACCTTGAACTAGAAAGCATTCATTTTTGACCACCTGTAAAAGCCAGAGGCTTTCTTTACATTATCCCATTTAGTAACTACAACTATATGATGTAGTAGGTTTTCATATTCCTGTTTTATAGGTAAGGAAACCAAGTCTCTCCAAGATAAAATAATGCATTCAAGATACCAAAATTGCGATGTCTCCAGGGAGAGTAGCTTGGATGACTCAGGGAAAAATTGAGATTAGGTAGATGTTGGTTCAAATTAGAGATCTGAGGGGCGCCTGGGTGGCTCAGTCGTTGGGCGTCTGCCTACGGTCCAGGTCGGATCCCAGAGGCCTGGGATCGAGCCCCGCATCAGGCTCTCTGCTCGGCGGGAGGCCTGCTTCTCCCGCTACCAATCCCTCTGCTTGTGTTCCCTCTCTCGCTGTGTTTCTCTCTGTCAAATAAATAAAATCTTTAAAAAAAAAAAAAATTAGAGATCTGATATATTCCTGCTATGTAACCTTGGACCAGCTCCTTACCCTGTCTGAACTTCTGTTTACTTAACCATAAAACGGAGACAATAATGCCTAATACACAGACTTACTATAATAATTAAATGAGGTAACATATGTACAGGAGATGAGTTCTTCAAACGATAGTTTGAAATGATAGTATGCATGATAGTTCTTCAAATTCCTACCCGGTGTGATTAATGTAATAAAGGGAAAACCCAGGTCTGCCTCTTGGGCCAAGACTCTCCCTCAAATGGCAATCACTGTACCCTAAAGTAAAATAGAAAAGGATAGAAGCTAGAATGAAACTTATATGAGGAAAGGATGGAGGTATGGCCAGAATAAGGAGGATCAAGGAGTGCTCCATATCAAAGCTTCATTCATTTTAAGCAACATAAACCACATTTCTAAAGGAATTTATTGGAAAGATATGGGTTGATGTAGCTCACAAAATCAAAGGAAACTTGAATAATAAGGCTTTTTGCACAACCAGGAAAGAGGATCCAGTCATGAAGGCAGGCTGGATCGTCTCTTCAGGATATAGCCAAGGGAATGAAGCCTCCAACCATTTTCCCAGCCTATGCTGGGTCATGTATTTGTCCCTTAGTTAAAGGAGTCTGGTCACCTTGAATGGCAGCCTAGTATACTTCAAATGACAGGGAAGGCAGGATTCACCAGGGAAAATTGGAATCCCTGAAGAGGAGTATGGAAGGCTGAGCAGCTGGAAAGAACAGAGTCCACAACCAAGTATATGTAGATGATGGGAGAAAAGGAACAAGAGGAAGCCTCTTTTATACCATTGATCAAAATGTTTTACAATTGTTCCTTTACCTGGGTGCCCCATGACAATGTGGACTCCTTGAGGGCTGGGAGTTTCTTTGAATATCTGTCCTTAGTGGAGGTCACATAATCAGCAAATCTTAGCAAATCTTAGATTCATAGAAAGTTCCTATTTCACAGGGTGCCTGGGTGGCTCAGTGGGTAAAGCCTCTGCCTTCAGCTCAGGTCATGATCTCAGGGTCCTGGGATCAAGGCCTGCTTCAGGGTCTCTGCTCAGCGGGGATCCTGCTTCCCCCTCTGCCTGCCTCTCTGTCTACTTGTGATCTCTCTCTCTCTCTCTCTCTCTGTCAAGTAAGTAAATAAAATCTTAAAAAAAAAAGTTCCTATTTCACCACACCAACGTCACCATGGAACAATTATTGATTGGAAAAGAAGAATACTCATTTACAAATATGGCATGTAGATGAGTAAAACGGAGGATTAGATGCTGAATCTAACTAACAAGTTTGTTAATAATAATAAATTAGTTAAAAGTTCAAATTCTATTCTCTAGAATTTATGAGTAATATAAGTGAGAAAGAAAAAAGATCTTAAAAGTCTGGTATGCACAATAAATTCATCCCTGCATAGTAAGTTTTAAAAGAAAGTCAAAATTTCATTTAAAAAACAAATGTGAGGGGCACCTGTGTGGCTCAGTTGGTTAAGTGGCCACCTTTGGCTTGGGTCATGATTTCAGGGTCCTGAGATCGAGCCCCACATCGGTCTCCCTCTTGCTCCCACTGCTCATGCTCATTCTCACTCTCTGTCAAATAAATAAATAAAATCTTTTAAAAGTGTGATGCATAGAGAAGGATGCTGGCCCTTTACATCCATCCATGCCAGGGTGAGGACATACTTCATCCACTACCACACCCCCAAAACCTGCAACTCTAAGTTGTTTTCTCACAGGAGTATATGTGTTTATTGATTTTCCCATACCTCTTGCTCATTCCCTTAGTGAGTATGACTATATTTCAGAGGGTTCAAGATAGAGCTTAAAACATAGGAATATGACCTAAAACACAGGCCTTAAAACTAAATGGCGCATGTGGGAATCCAGGTCATATTTATTGACCATGGACACTTACAGTTGATAATAAATGACTTGCTCTTGGTGATATTATATCGCCCTGAACTAACAAAGTCACCTCTCAACTAAGGGTGACATCATAAATTCTCTCTGTCTGCAATGGTCAGTTTTAATGTGTCCATTTGGCAAGAGTGTGGTGTCCAGGTGTTTGGCCAACCATCAATCCAGATGGGATACTGTGAAGCTATTTCTTAGATGTGATTCACATTTAGTCTGTAGACTTTGAGCAAAACAGATGACCCTCGGTAATGTGGGCGAGTTCCATCCAATCAGTTGAAGGCCTTCAGAGCTAGAACTGAGGTTTCAGGATAGATACAGATATATATGCTGTTGATCCATTTCTCTGGAGAACCCTGAGTAATGTCATATCTTAGAGTGCCTCCAAAATCTTTGGAATGGCAACTAAGTGACTCTCTTTTTAAAATTTAAAATAGTGCAAGTAAATGATTTTTCTCTGATTCTATAGTTGATAAAATCTATAAATAGCACCACATTTTCTCTCACTTCCTTGTTTAAAACCCACAAATGGTTTCCCAACCTCCAAAATTCTTAGCATGGTCTACAATGCCCTGCGTGATCTGCCCCAGACAAGTTCATTTGAGCAGATTCGGAGACATCACTTCCTACTGTTGGGTATGATGATCGGTGGAACAAAGAATGCCTTAGTCTGTCCCTGGTGAACACAGAATTAAAGCACTTAGGCACAGATGCTCATAATAGTCTCAGTGGAATATCCAAGTGGATCGTCCTATCACTTGCTAGATATTTCTGTCCTAGACGACAGGGGCCTGCTCTCAGATACAGATTACTATCTACTCTGAGAACTGCTAAGTGCCAATGACAAGGCTCTATTCATGGGCGCTCATTTCTCCAGACCCCATTTCTATAGCTCAGTCTGTTTGGACAATACAACATCCCCATAGGTCTATGTGCTGCAATCCACTGTTCTGGTTTCCTAGGGTATACACCTTGATCACTTTGATGGAAATTGAGAAACTCCTTCGTGCCTATGAACTATTAGAGAGGCCATCTTTGTATCATTAGCAGCACACTTACAGAATTATCTCTTGGGTTGCTGCCAGGGAAGGCACCTTATGTCTACTTCAGATCTGTTTTTATTTTCTTCAGTTTGAGTGAGAAATGTTTTCTAACAAAGTCCCCATAATCAAAGAGTAATGTTCCTTTGTGGGATTCTGCAGCTTCCTGTGCCCTGATTAGGTTGTCCCAATCCTGAGTAATACAGCCATATGGTTTGTCCCTATCTCTGAGTGATTCTGCACCATCTCCCAAACCTGTCTAATAACACTCTGTTGTCAAAATACTGGAAGAACTGAGGTTATCCCATTCCCACCTCTCAACAAGCAGGGTTGAGAGATATGCTACTTACTTTTGGGGAGATATGCTAATAAAATGTCCCATAAAAGAAAGAGAAATCTGTGGGAATTTCCCAATAAAAACTAGTAATGGAATGAATGTGTAGAAAGTTACAGCTACCCCCGCATCTATCAGCTGGCTGTGCCACCCTATCTCAGGCTATAACACACACACACACACCATCACCATCACCATCACCATCACCATCACCACCATCATAACAACAATGCAGAGGGACAAGTATCACATAATTCTAATCAATTATAATCACAGGATTATAAAAAGAAAAATCTGGATTGTGGGACTCTAAGTATTAAATGAATCAACAGAAGGAAGAGGTTCTGTGTAGGACCTAGAAAAAGAGAAGTAAAGCAAGAAGTGGTCAGTGTCTCTCACGCATCATCCAAGGGGGAAGTGCCTTGAATCTTAAGCTTGGACATACCATTTTTCTAGGCAGATAATAGCTCCCACCCATAGAGTTCCTACTCTGTGCCGGGAGAAGTTCTAAACCCTAGGCATTTACAAACCCATTTAAATGCATAGAAGCTTATAAGTAAGTGTTGCTATGTCCCCCATTATCAGGTAGGGAAAACTGAGGCACAAAAGATAATTTCCCTGGCCCCCAAACCAGGAGTGGAGCTGGACTTGATTCTAGACATGGGCCCCCAGGATCTGTTCTCTAATATTAGAAGAGTAAAACTGGAAAGGACGGCTTCCCTTCCTGTTTAGGAAGAGAGAAGAGAAAACGAGTGTTTGTTGGGCAAATGTGAATTGCTGAGGGTTAGGCCAAGAGTGTTAAATACACTGTGTTGGAAACAACCCCTGAATCAAACCATGTGATGCTCATTTTATGGAGGTAGAAACTAGGCCTCAGGGAGGTCCCTGGAGAATCAAGTACTTTCTTGAGGATTACTTGGGGAACTTGTCAAAATCAGAGCCAGTGTGTTGGTTTCCTTTCATTCATCTTGAAACTAAGCAACAAACAAACGTAGTATATTAAACAGACCCCAGCAAGAAGATGCAATTTTGAGATTATGGTCCATGTGTTTATCTGATATGGACCAATGAGCCACTTGGTAAAACATGCAACACACACACACACACACACACACACACACACACACACACAAAGAAAAAAACAAAAACAGGAAATTCAGTTCAGCTGTCTTCTGAACTAAGTCAAAGTTAGTGGAGCGTGACTTAATAGATTCCATTCTACTGCTTATGTGAGTCAACAGAGAGAGTTATGTTTAATTAAAAAGATGTCTTAATATCTACAGAATTGAGCACATTTTAAATCACTCCGATTGTTTGGTTAGTGCCATAAAAACTTGTTTAGATGTAGGAGAGAGGTATAATAGCCAAAATCCGCATCCATGAATCTCTCCAGGTTTAACAACTTACCCAGAGACATTTCCTTCAAACCAATTTACATTTTCTTTTAAGGATAAAAGTAGTGGATCTCCTACAAGGGTCTATGGAAAATAAAGATAAAAATTGTAAGAACAAAACTTACTATCTTATGATGATCATGTTAATATCTGAGGCTAAGATGGCTTTTACAATGCATGTATTTTAGGTAATATTTCTATCACACTATATATACACTTCTGGGTCTTTTTCAATTAACATTTAATTTGGAATATTTTCCTTGCTATTAAAAATTTTTTGAGGGGCGCCTGGGTGGCTCAGTGGGTTAAAGCCTCTGCCTTCAGCTCAGGTCATGATCCCAGGGTCCTGGGATCGAGCCCCACATCGGGCTCTCTGCTCAGCGGCAGCCTGCTTCCCCCTCTCTCTCTGTCTGCCTCTCTGCCTACTTGTGATCTCTCTCTCTCCGTCAAATAAATAAATAAAATCTTTAAAAAAATTTTTTTTGAAATTTAAAGACTGCATAGTATTTATAGCATAGATACACCACAGGATATCTTCTACTGTCGGACATTTATTTATGTTGTTAGCAGTTTGCACCACAATAAACCAATGAGACAAAGGTAGCAAGAGTATTGACACATTTCTCTGAAAAACTGAAAATAAGGAAAAGAATCAAGCATGTATCATGCCTTTCCAGCATGATCTCTTTTAGGGTAATCAAATTGTTGGAAAGAGAGCTTTTCTTTACAGAAAATTTCCAGTTGATGCAGAAGAATTGGCTGAATTAGAAAAAGACCATTTTGTAGGTCCTAATGAAATAATGGCTCTAGGCAATGATCATTAATAAAAGTTATAAGTAATAATTATGTAAAAACTCAATAGGAACCTTGATAAAGAGGGCTCATCAGAACTATAAATCAATCTTAGAGTCACTGAAGGAGGGGCAAGAAGAAATCATATGCATATTGATATACTACAACAGGAAGTGCAAAACACACCATACACAGTATTCTTGCCAAAAAATAAAACTGAAAATGAGCCTGACTAATCAAGCCTCATTCTAAGTGCTAGTTTACAGACAATAAGAGAGAAAGAGAAAAACATTAAATCATACCATGAGGCAGACATCAGCTAAGTCTGACATTCTACAGGACAAGTTACCTAGTTTATTCAGCAAATAAACAGCTGAAGAAAGAGGAAGGAAGGACTGTTATACGTTAACTTCAGAGACGTGACATCAATATGTGCAATGTGCAGACCTTTCTTTTGGATTCTAATGTGAGCAAAACAATTATCAAAAGACATTCTTTAGTCAATGAAGAAATGTGAACATAAACCTGTTAAATACCCTTAGACTTAATATTGGCTTTTGAATACTTTTTGAAGCTTTTATCATACAGAAGTATTTACAAACAAAATAATAAGAGGCCCTTCATTTGCTTTAAAATAATCCTGTGTGCAAAAAGCACACAGAAGCAGATGAAATAGGAGTGGGAAAATATTAGTAATTTCTGAAGCCAGATAACAGATACATAGAGATTGATTGTCATATTCTCTCTACTTTTATATTGGTGTAAAATTTTCCAAATAAAAAGCTTTCCTAACATGTTGAAATAAAAATCTTTGCATATATATGCTAAGTTATATACATATCATTTTTGTAATATAGATATCACATATAGATATATTTCAGTGATATTTATCTATCTTTGTTTGAAATTTTTACTAAAACCACAGAGTATATTCCTAAAAAGAGAATTATGAGGTCAAAAGGCACAAACTTATATGAGGTTCTCAAAAAAAACTTTAAGTGCTCTCCAGAAAGTGTACACAAATTTATGACCCCACCAATATGTGCCCATCACCAGACCATTATCAAAACTGAATATATATTTTGAAACATTCATTCTATTTTGGTAGAGAAAGGCTATCTTGTTTTAATTAATGCCTTTCTTAGAAGATGAGTTAAAATTAGCTTCTTATATTTTGTCTTCACTGAATTTTCTGTGAAATTAAACCTCTTATCCATTTTTTATTGCAGTCTTAGAGATTTTTGTCTTTGATCTATAAGGACTTTTTACATATTAAAAATGACAGTCCTTCTTAATCTGATGTCAAATATTTTCCATCTATTGTTTGATTTTCATTTTGTTCATTTATGACTATTCAAAAGTCAACTTTCATGTAATCAAATCTATAAACATTTGTGCTTTCTTTCATTGCCTCTATGCTTAAAAATTCCTGCCCCTTCCTAAGATGAGGTAAATATTCATGTTCTTATAGATTTTCAATGATTTTTTACTTTTACATTTTTAATTCATCTGAATTTCAACTTGGTATGTGGTTTATGGTGTTAATTGGGATTTTAGTCTTTTTCAAATAGTAAGTCATTTTTTTCTTCATTTTTTCTTTTCTTTTTCCTTTTTCAGGTTTAAGATACCTCCTGACACATAATAAATCTCTCCATATACTCTTGTATGTTTCTGACCTTCTTGATAACACAGCTCCCTCTTACTATTGAATTTTGTGCCTGCAACATATGATTATGATTTTGTACCCGGTGAATAAAGATATTTGCAAATGACAAATCCAATAAAAGGTTAGTATCCAAAATATATTTAAAACCTTTTACAACTCAACACCAAAATCCCAAATAATCTAATTTGAAAAGGGGCAGAAGACATGAACAGATATTTCTCCAAAGAAAATATCCAAATAGCTAATAAACACATGAAAATGAGCTCGTCATCACTCATTGTCAGGGAAATGCAAATCAAAACCACAATGAGGTATCACATCACACCTGCCAGAATAGCTAAAGTCAAAAACATAAGAAGCATCAAGTGATGGTGAAGATGTGGAGAAAAAAGAATCCTCGTGCACCATTGGTGGGAATGCAAACTAGTGCAGCCACTGTGCACAACAGTATAGAGGTTTCTCAAAAAAATAAAAATTAGAATTATCATATGATCCAGTAATTCCACTATTGGGTATCTACCCAAATAATAAGAAAACATTAACTTGAAAAGATATGTGCGCCCCTGTTTACTGAAGCACTATTTATAACAGCCAAATTATGGAAGCAACCCAATGTCCACTGATAGATAAATGGATAAAGAAGAGGTGGTACATATGTTTGATGGAATATGAGTCAGCCATAAAAAAGAATAAAATCTTGCCATTTGCAACAACATGGATGGATCTAGAAAGCATAATGCTAAGTGAATATATAATTATATATATATTTTTATAAGAACCTCATCTCTAACACGAGGTTCTTATAAGGTTCAAATGTAGGTGAGAGGTATTTTCATTATTTTTTTAAGGGGAGTTGGGGCAGAATGAGAAGGAGAGAGAGAGAATCTCAAGCAGACTCTATGCACAGCACGGAGTGCAACATGGGGCTCAATCTCAAAACTGCGAGATCATGAACTGAGTGGAATCAAGAGTCAGACCCTTCAGTGAGCCATCCAGGGACTCTGCTATTTTTCATTTTTTAAGCAAAAATATTGATTATGCCCAGGATAGTGTGAAAAAAAGGGACCACCAATCCATTGAGAAGATGCTAGTGATGTTTGCCATGTCTTTTTCAGTAATTTCCACCATAAAGTTGTCCACTTTGGGACAAATGGGTATCATGCAACCTTCCAGCTATGCTGAAGAGAGTTAGAAAACACACAAAGGCCTTGTTTAGCTTGTGGCATCATTAAAGAGAATTAAAATTTTTGTAGTTAACTTTGACTCTATTTGATCAACTTGCCTAAAGTGTACGACGGACTCCATACTTGGAGCCTTTTGGCCACTACCAACATGGCTTCACCTGTACACTGAGGAGTTGAGAGTAGAACAGAAAAACTCCCCACCATAGTTGTAAAATGGATCAAAAACAAATAGCCATCTTTAAACATACTTCAACAAGTAAGCTTTGTATAACCTCTTGTCTCTAATATCAGAAGCTGTGATCTGTGCCTTTAAAAAGATGGAACCAGTCCTCACCAGTGCAGCTAGGAGGTCTGAAACACAGCTGACACCTGGGGATAGCAGCCAAGCTTCCAGCAGATCTGGAGTGCCTGCCCCCCAACCCCCACCTCCTGCTTTAACAACATGGCGGCTGCCTACAGCTGAGCACCCGCTGTCCTCGTCATTAAGCCTCAGGTTTCCCCATGCTAGCTTCTCTTTTCTTTTCTGCCCAGCCAGCCTCTACCTCCTCGCTGGCTTCCCCAACTTCTGCTGTCCTCACTTGCCGTGTCTTGGCTTCCTGCCTAGGTCAACAAGCCCCAGCACATGGGACATGAGGAGGAGCAAATTTTCAATAAATGTGATAAGTAGAACTGAATTTCAAATGGATAGGAAAAAAAAAATTGCTACTAAAAAGGTAAAAGATGCCAGACTCAAAAATGGAAGAATGCAGCCTTTAGGGCAACCACAGCCATAAATTAGAGGAAAGTTGAATCCTAGTGGAACAGACTCCCTGATGGCTCACATTTGCATTTCTCCTCAATCAGAGAGAAGAGCTCAAGTGAAAAGCACATATGCTAAAATGAAACATGTTCTCACTTCTCAGTGAGAAGAAACACTTCTCAGCCCCGTTTGGCTTCTTTCACTTTTAGTAATAAAATCCCCAGAGGGATTTATTAATCTCTATATGAAAGCAATAAAAACAAGAAAAGAATGGCATAATGGCCGTGTGTGTGTGTGTGTGTGTGTGTGTGTGTGTGAGTGAACTATCCTGAAAATCTGTAAACCATCTAATACTTTAATTCATTCATTCATTCAATGTATTCCATGTTGATCTAGATTCATAGTTACATGAGTAAGATTGAGTTGAATGTAAACAAAACAGTTCTATACATCCTACTGTAAAACCACCAAGCACAAACCAGAGCCCCAAAGTGACTAGAGTCCAAACAAATAAAGCCATAGCCTTTCTTCTCATACTTAAGTCACAAAATTAGAAGTGCTTCTTAATTATCTTTCCTAATGCCTCAAATTCCTACTAAATGCCTACCATGGGATAAATAAAGCCAGGTGTTTGCCCATCCATTTTGTCATTAAATGACATAATAACCATGGTATTACATTTTGAATTCACCAAAGAACACAAAGCTGAGAGAAACCAGGCAGCTTTGATGAACAGAACTAAAATTTTAACTCAGGTCCTCTGATTCCAAGACCTTTCCGCAGCTTAGCTTTTCTTTCCTGAAATTCTTGCTAAATTCAGTGAGTAACTGGATATAAAGTTTAATCACCATTAATAATAACAACAAACACATAAAGTATCACTATAGAGTACACTTTAAAATGTCAGATTGTTTTCCCTTGTATTTAAAATTGGAGGGGCGCCCCAGTGGGGCAGGTAGCTAGAAGACCAACTCTTGGTTTCAGCTCACGTCATGATCTCAAGGTCGTAAGATAGAGCCAAATAAAAAAAATCAATAAAACTTTATTTATTTATTTGACAGAGAGAGAGAGATCACAAGCAGGCAGAGAGAGAGGGGGAAGCAGGCTCCTCGCCGAGCAGAGAGCCTGATGCGGGGCTCGATCCCAGGACCCTGAGATCATGACCTGAGCCGAAGGCAGAGGCTTTAACCCACTGAGCCACCCAGGTGCCCCTCAAATAAATAAATCTTTAAAAATAATAATAAATAAAATAAAATTGGATATAGATTTCCAAGTTGAAAAAAAGATCAAAATCCAACCATTCTCATCAACATGTAAAAGCAGAGTGAAGACAAATGCCCAGACTCTGAAGATAAACAGACATTCCTGAGAAGCAGCTCTGGCTCTGTCTGCACTCACTACCTCTGTTTCTCTAGGTAAGTCACTTCACCACTCTGAGCCTCAGCTTCCTCATCTATAATGTAAAAAATATAATTTCTCCTATAGAGTCTTGACTCAAGGATTAAACCAAATAGCACAGAATTACCCTAGAACATAGCTAGCAAATCATAGCTGGTACAGTGAGCTTTCAGGTTTTTAGGAGCAAATTAATGGATTTGCAGAAAGAAGATGAATTAAGTTGAACACATACATTCACATACATAATACACAATTACATATGGGTATGCGTCTATGTAAATTAGGAGAATATACATGATATTTGTAAAATATCATGATAATTGTTGCCTCTGGGATCAAACATGCAGTACAAAGTAGCGGGTGTGTCTGCTCAGCCTAAGCCCAGCTCCTTCCCTTCCTTCAATCTTGCTATCCCCGCCCCATCACTCTCTTCCAATCCAGGTCAGGATTTGACCTCTTCTCCATCTTCTCTAATGGTTGCTGCCTAATCTCCCCAGGAATCAGCTGTGGAGGCAACAAGGGTCCCAGGTCACCTTGCACCCAGAATCACTTAGGTGGCACCCACAAGGCACCCACGAGCAAATATGATTACATTTACAGATTATTTGGGATTATTCGTGACCTTCCAACACCTTGTCCCACTCCAAGCCCCCACATGCAAAACACCACACACCACCATTATCAACTTTTCTCTCCATTAATTTATATTTGACTCTTGCAATTTCTTTACCTGGCCTTCCAAATGGCCCTCCAGCTTATGTGTCTACACTCTTAATGACAGAGAGATAATTTCCTCTTGAAGATGAACCATATTTGATAGTTTGATAACTCAGGAAAATTCCTTTCTATAATAGACCAAAGTCTCCTCTTGGATGATATTGATCTACATGTTTTCTTTTCTTTAATGATCCTTAAAAAAAATCTTATCTAATCCCTTTTCTATGAAGTCAGATGAATTTCAGATGGAGTTCCTTTATAAATCAGGTCGTACCACAAGGGCATAATGCTAAGAGAAAGATGCTAATCTTAAAAGATTACATACAATATGATTCCATTCATATGACATTCTGTAAAAGAGCAAAACTATACAAGGACAGAAAACATATCCATAGTTGCCAGGGGCTGGGTGGCACTGGTTTCTGACCACAGACAGGTGCATAAGGGAAGTCTTCTCAAATTATTATGCTTCCTATTCTGTTGGTATGTAGGTAGTTACAATAATCTATACATGTATTAAAACCCATAGAACTGTATGCCAAAAAAAAGTGACTATTACTATCTGTAAATTTCAAAAAGAATTACATTTATTGATCTCTCGCTACGTGTGTGTACTATAATTCTTTCATTTTAATCTTCGTAATGACCCCCATAAGTAACATGACTATCATCCCCATTCTACAGGTAAATAAACTGAGACACAGAGAGGTTATCTAATTTGCCCAAGGTCATAAAACTTGATAGAGGCAGAGCTGGGATTTAACCCAAGTAGTCTGACCTCAGAACTGAACATCTACACTGTCCTAGGCTGTCTCTGAAAGAAAGGGAAAAGTAGGGGCACCTGGGTGACTCAGTAGGTTAAGCATCTGACACTTAATCTCAGCTCAGGTCTTCAGGTCTTGATCTCAGGGTTGTGAGTTCAGGGCCCGAATCATGCCCTGTGTTGGGTTCCATGCTGGGTGTGGAGTCTACTTTAAAAATTTTTTAATGAAAAAGAGCTTCATTTTCATTTCAGTCAATGAAACCACATGACCTATTTAAGGAGTCGAACATCAGATAGAATTGCATCAACACAATTAACTTGCAAATGGAGCAGAGCATATGCCACCAAGACAGACACATTTCTGGGCCACAAAAAGTCTTAATTGCTCTTTTAACCACTAATATTTAAACTTGGCAGTTTCCAATTTTTCTTGCAATGAAATGTCTTCTTGTAAATATACTAAATAAATTGTAAAATCAACTTTCTAATGCCTATGTACACTAGTGGTAAAAATCTTTTCCTAACTGCCCCTTAAGAAATCCTGTTTCTGATGTAAAGAAAATGGAGTATATCAGTTGGAAGCTCAAATAAATTGTTTACAATTTCAAAACTCTTATTCTGCTCCTTCTTCCCTTCCCACTTCCCCAAAGCTAAATCCTTCCGGATATTTGTTAGAACTAAAACCTCTTAGTAATGAGACAAGCAGATAAATACACCCACGTTTGGTGCCTTGTGGTCATTCTTACACATTCATTTAGGTTTCTCAGTGCTTACATTCTATATCCCCACAAACTCTATTCCATTCACTTTGCAAAAATAAAGCTATCACTGCAAAAGTGGTACATGGGATGCCTCAAATTCAGTAGCAGCTGCAGCTGGAAAGAGAAAACAAAGAGAAAGAATTATGATGGCTTTTAAAAATAAAAGTTACAAAGAATGCCTAAACTTGGTAAGCGCAATCTTGAGATAATACAGATTGCTTAGTTTCGATGCAAAAATTTGGTTCAAGGAGCTCCTGAGTGGCTAAGCTGGTTAGGCATCTGACCCTTGCTTTCCACTCGGGTCATGATCTCGTGGTCCTGAGATCCAGCCCTGCATCGGGCGTGCTCTCTCTCTCTCTCAAAAAAAAAAAAAAATAGTAAGTAAACAAATTTTTAAAATTTTAATAAAAAATAAAAATTGGCTCAAAAAATCTGCTTCTGCACTTTTTGTGTCCAATACTTATTCATTATGGATGTAATCATTTCAGCGCCCTACCCAAGACAGATTACATACATATGTGGTCCTGTACACATTTGCCATTTCCAGGCAAGAATGATCTGAGGTCTCTATAACATTGCTGCCTCACATCGCCTTCCCTGAAAGAGTCAAGAGTTCAATGGAGCTATTCTCAGCCTATCAGCGTTATCTTCTGAACATCTGTAGGCTGAATCCCCTTACTATTCAGGGACTGCTCTTCTAATAAATTCTATGCCTTATGTAACGTACGATTAAGTTAAAAGCAAAGTCACATCAAAAACGGAAAGAAAGAGAGATTGTGGACCCTACCCTGTCGTTGGAGTCCAACGGTCCCGGCTCCCTTCATAATTCTATCACATTTCATCAGCCTACCACAAGACATATTACTGAGTCCCTGGTCGCCTTTCTTCTATAAAAGTGCTTTAGCCATATTTATCTTTCAGGGCTACAGTTTGAATCAAATAAGACAATGCTGACCTAACTGGGCTCTCTGTAAGTGATAGTTATAATTATAGTCAAGGAAAGAAATCCTGCAGATGGAACAGTGCTTGTCTATGGCCATTTACAGCATTATTTCACAATAGTTCCTCAGGCAAATTTGCCTACTCCCTGCCTCAATATCAAGTTTGATCTTGTTACAAACTCATGGGCTTTCCAGTGTTAATTAGTAGTTACCAGCACAGCACCCATGGAGCACAATGGTTTTTGGTTGATGAAATTAGGCTTGGGACAGAAATATTTCAGAGGTCAGAAATGGCTTTGCAACCTGAGGCAGCTAGCAGGCAGATTGCACAATTGTAATTCACAGGCGCGAGCACACACGCCCACACACCCAGGAAATGTGGGGGTTCTTGTGGAAATCAGTAGCTTATCTATTATGTGCACTCCGGAGCTGTAAACAAGACCATGTGAGGACTCAGCTAGAATGCTTCCTCTGACTCAGTATTAAACAAACTTCCGAACTGTTAGGGGAGGAAATAAAGCCACTGTACCCCCTAAAGACACCCAAGACAGAGAGCCAGAGATCATGGGAGTTGTTAATATTTAATTTCTGTCAGAGACTGATACGAGAATTCAAGTCAGTTTTGTCATAAAAACAAAACGTTGCTTAATAACCAGAAGTGAGCGTGAATTAGAGTAAGTAGTAATCTCCATACGGATTGTCCTATCAGAAACTTGGATGACCTGTGTGGACGGCAGGATTTTTTTAAAACCTTTGGTGTTTTACTCCATGAGACTGCCAGCACAACTTTCTATTTGGTGACAATAACATTAGTGCCATGGTCTGTAATACGATGTTGCCTCAGAATGAATCAGAGACAAAGATCTCATCAATGGCAGAAAAAAAAAAAACAAACCACGAGGTTATTTTTTTCTTACAGATTCTCACAGACAGCATAACATGATGCAGTGGAAAAAGTCGTAGGCTTTGAAATCAGTAGTGTTCCAACCTTGCGTTTTCTAGCATTGTGATCTTGGGCAAGTCGCATCTCCCTACTGAGATCCTATTTTCTCACCTGTAAGATCATGACACTGATGAGGCTGTCGTTAAGATCAAATTAGATACTAGATGAGTAAGCATTTTGACAAGAGCTACACGAATATGAGGTATTGTGACTCACTGCTTTATCCTGTGACTGTCCTCATAGCAACTGAAACAGTTTTCTAGAAATCAAGTTTAGAAACACCCTGGCATTGTTTTTGCTTGAGGTAAATAACAAGCTCTAAAGCTTACATCGCTTTTGGCCTTTACAACATTTTGGTTTTTAGAAAGGAAAAAAGATGGCTACCACCTATGACTGGAAAGCTGCAGTTACAGCTGAATCTAGAGAATACAGCTCTTTTGCATATAATTTCATCTCTGAGTTTCGGGAGACTGAATTCAGAATTCACCAATTATAAAACAAGAGGAAATGGTGAAAGCACCTTAATCCTTACCAACGTCCACAAAGGAGGATGTTTTATTAAGTGTTGTCTGGGTGCTCAGACAGTAAAGGACATTTACCATTTCCGGCAACCCAAAGCTTGACCTCACACTTGGACTTCTGAAGGTAAACTTCCTGAGAGGAAATTAAATACAGAGAATGTCTCCCAGTTTGGGATACCAAAAACACCGTAAGAAACATTTAGACTAAATTAATTTTTTAAAATTTTACCCTCAAAATATCAAGTCCAACAGAAAAGGCAGTGTTTTTTTTTTATTTAGAATAGGAAGTGAAAGCAAAATCAAAGATGTCCAAAATATCCTTTTCTCCTTGTCTTATGTCCCTATAAAAATAGGCCCTAAAGTAAGATGAGCATTCTTCCTTCTTTCCCTCTAATATTTTTACTTAAACCCTAATCTCCAAGCCTTAAAAATGAAAACATTCAACTGAAAGGAAAAGAAAGACCTATAACAGCAATATTTACATATGTGACTTATGTAAATCAAATCAAATATGAAATTTTTGCATCCTGTTCTCACTACTCAAGCCACCCACCCAGGATGATTCAGGTTTGCTTTCTTCTCTGAGGTATGGTGCACCTTCCCAGTCCAATGGACACTTTGAAAGGTCAAACAAAGTCCATCCTTTAGGCAGATGAAACAGTGTTCTATTTTTAAAAGACCTCTAGAGAAGGAAATTCCACAAGCTTCCCCAGCTACACATTCCGGTGTCTATCAAATTGCACTGTCTGAAAATTTTTCCTTCTCTCTTATCTAAATCCCTCATTCTGAAATTTAAGCCTGTTGCCTCCTGTCTAGTCCCTGATGGAAATGGTCATCACCCTTCATAGATCAGCCTTCTCCCATGAGGCTCTTCTCAAATCCCACAAGCTGGAAGCCCCTTGATTTCTAACACTCTTTGTCATGGCTTTTAAATCATTGCTGTTCCTCACTTATCATTTTCTGCCAAGGTTTCTTTCTTTGACCTTGTATTCATTTCACATATCCTTTAAAAATGATATTTATAATGAGGTGTCTGGGGTGGCTCAGTGGGTTCAAGCCTCTGCCTTTGGCTCAAGTCATGATCTCAGGGTCCTGGGATCAAACCCTACATCAGACTCTCTGCTCAGTGGGGAGCCTGCTTCCCCCTCTCTCTCTGCCTGCCTCTCTGCCTACTTGTGATCTCTCTCTCTCTGTCAATTAAATAAATAAAATCTTTTTTAAATAATGATATTAATAAAAAGCAAAGGAAATATAAATTAACCGGTAACTTTATTGTGCTAAAGAAAACTCATTTTTAATTTTCTTTGCTCTCGCCCCTCCTCCAGACACATTCATACATCCTTGTAAATGTTATGTGTAATTTTATTGAATGCATTCCCATTTTTAAAATTTCTCCTTCAGTTTCACACCCCAGAGCACATGCTGAGTGAGCTAGGTCATCGTTATAACTTTAATAAAGCTGGTGCAAAGTTCAGGAAGAATTTCCTCCTTCATTCAATAAAAATAAATGATGGATTATGTGGTACTGAAGCTCTCTCTCTTAGGTTATATGCTATCCTATGACCCTGCCATCACACTACTGGGTATTTACCCCAAAGAAGCAGATGATTACAAAGAAGGGTCACATGTACCCCAATGTTCATAGCAGCAATGGCCACAATTGCCAAACTATGGAAAGAACCAAGATGCCCTTCAACAGATGAATGGATAAAGAAGATATGGTACATATATACAATGGAATATTATGCCTCCATTAAAAAGGATGAATATCCAACTTTTGTATCAACATGAATGGGACTGGAAGAGATTATGCAGAGTTAAATAAGTCAAGCAGAGAGAGCCAATTACCTTATGGTTTCACTTACGTGCTGAGCATAAAGAAAAACATGGAGGGCATTGTGAGAAGGAAAGGAAAGGTGAATGGGGGGAAATCAGAGGGGGAGATGAACCATGAGAGACTGTGGACTCTGAGCAACAAACTGAGGTTTTAGGAGGGGTGGGGGGGGGTGGGCGAGCCTGGTGGTGGGTATAGAAGAAGGCACGTATTGCATGGAGCACTGGGTGTGGCACATAAACAATAAATCTTGTAACACTGAAAAAATAAAATAAACATATTTTGGGGGAAAAAAAAAAGAACTAAAAGCATTTGGCATTGTCCTTGACCCCTCACAGGTCTTAACAAGACACACAGACAACTCATTAGAATGAAAAAGATCCTTTCTAGATGATTCCCGCATCTACTTCTACTGTGTAAACTTAGGTTGGTTGAGAGAGCTGGACCTCAGGGGAGGCCTGACCCTGCAGAAGCCAGGAGCGGAGAGAATCACCTGGCGGACGCTTAAAGGTCAGGAGCTGTAGCTACATGGTCACACCTCCCATGGTCTACTAGGCTATCAGATCCCCTGAGGACAGAATGCTCAGTGCTAATGGGAATTCATACTTGTGTGCCTTCCGATTTGTAGTTTTCTCTTTCAAGAATGTTTCTCCTCTCCCAGTCCCTGTATCTGATCCAGATAATTTATTGTTCAAGACTCCGATCTAGGAATACGTGACTCAAGAGGTTGTCCCTGTTACCCTAAACTGGGTTCCTCTTTAGAGCTTCCCACAGCAACTTCTGCCCGCAGCATTTACTGCCTTCCTGTTGACTTTGCTTTCTCTACCATTATGGGAGCAGAGATTTCTTGGGTGGGGACTGTGTCTTACTCATCTTTCAATTTACTCGTGCTCATATCGCTTCTACCACCTGAGTGGCTTATTAAATGAGTGAAATAAATATAAAGAGGTATTTAGTAGAGAATAAAGTCACTTCACACCGGGTAGATAAGGATAGCTTTCATGGAAGAGCTGACATTTGTGTTAGACCTGGAACAGTCAGGATTGGGGCATGCAAATTTAGGAGAAATGTTATTCCAAGGAATTATGTGAACAAAGGAGCATAGCAAAATAGAATGTTTGGAGAACAGTTCAGTTTGGCTGGAATATTGGGTCTGTTGTGGGGACAAATTTTAAGATTTTATTTCTTTATTTGGCAGAGAGAGCACAAGTAGAGGGAGTGGCAGGCAGAGGGAGAGGGAGAAGCAGGCTCCCTGCTGAGCAAGGAGCCTGATGTAATTCAAGGCTTGATCCCAGGTCCCTGGGATCATGACCTGAGCTGAAGGCAGATGTTTAACTGACTGAGCCACCCAGGCGCCCTGTGGGGAAAATTTTTTAACACACCGACCAAAAATGGAGTATATTCGGTCTAAAGAATCTGTCTTTAATCTATAGAAAAAGAATAACCACTGAAGTTTTGTTTCTTGTTTAAAGATTTTATTTATTTTTTTGAGAGAGAGAGTGAGCGAGAGAAAACACAAGCCAGGGGAGGGACAGAGGAAGAAGGATAAGCAGACTCCCCTTTGATCAAGGAGCCCAAGATCCTAGAACCCTGGGATCATGACCCAAGATAAAGGCAGACGCCTAACCACCCAGGTGCCCCACCACTGAAGTTTTTTAAAGAGATACATGACAGAGTAAGATCTATATTAAGAGTCTAGTTTTAGAAATGGTTGATACCTGTACTAGACTAACCTTCCCACAGATAACAATTATAAACTCCAAACCAGTATAAAAAACAATTATTTGAAGTTACTTGAAAACAATCAAAAGGAGTCCAAGATAGAAGTGATTCAAACCTTCACAGAAGGCAATTGCACTGGGTGAGACTTACTTTTAGAAAGCTTTTCTTCTGAGGGCATTTCTCAATCCATATGGTTCAGGGTGGCTAAAATTCATAAAGAGAGTCATTGTCTTTCTGACTTAAGGAGTCAGAAAATGAACCAGAGATTCATCAAGGATGCCAAAGTGACTGAAAGGAAGGAACAGCAGAAAAGAAAGCCCCCCAAATTTCCCTATAAACTCCCTTCAAATCCTTGACCAACCACTGAACCATGCATACATGGAGGAGGCTCCATATAGCCCAGCAGAGAGCAAACCACTAAGAGGTTGAAAAACTTAACAGAGATTTTAACTGATTGACCACCACCCCAATGCAAAAAACAAAAAACAAACAAACAAAAAACAGCAATCTTCAGACGAAGGTAAAAGACCTCAAAATCCCTATAACAAATTATCTGCACTGCCTTATATATAAAGCCACTAAAAGAAAAGGGAAATGTGACCTACAGTCAAGAGACAAGAGTCAAGATAAAGCAAACTCTGAAATGATGTAGACATCATAATTAGCAAAAAAAAGACTTTAAAGCAGGTACTATAAATATATTCAAAGACTTAAGAGAAATTATGGTTCTAAAGAGTGAACAGATATGGCAACAGAAAAATGAAAGCTATGAAAAAAGAACAAAATGGAAATTCTAGAATTCTAGCATATAATATCTAAAGTGGAGAACTCTTGAATGAACCTAAAAACTGGAGACTGAAGATATCAGGAGGAAAGTGGGAAGGAAGGTGGCGCGAATGACCTTTAAGACTGACTTGCTACAAGAAAAAATACTGAAAAAAAAGAGCCTTCATTTTTCAGAGCCTTTATGACAATGGGCCAATAATATCAAGAGGTTTACATTCACATGCATAAAATCAGAGACCTACAGAGAGAGGAAAGAGAAAATGAAGGGGAAAATATTTGAAGAAATAATGGCTTAAAATTTGCAAATTTGTTTAAAATATTAACTGACATATCCAAGAGTCCTGATGAATCTTAAGCAGGAAAAAATATAAAGAAAATCAGACCTAAGTACATTAAAAATTGAGCTAGTGAAAACCAAAGATAAAGGGAAAATCTTGACTGCAATTAGAGGAGAAAGAACATATTAGACAATGGTACAAATCATGCCTGACTTCTCCTCACTCACAATGGACACAAAACACAAGGGAGCATATGGAAGTAAACAAAAACCTATCAAACCAGCATTATATATCCAGTGAAAAAAGCCTTTGAAAAGGAAGATAAAATGGACTTTTTGGGATGAACAGAAACTAGAAAATTTACTACCAGCCAGTCTGCACTAAAAGAAATTTTTCAGGTGGAAGAAAATGACATCAGATGAAAGTTCAGGAGTTACAGGAAAGGATGAAGAACAATCAAAGTGGGGGCGCCTGGGTGGCTCAGTCGTTAAGCGTCTGCCTTTGGCTCAGGTCATGATCCCAGGGTCCTGGGATCGAGCCCCACATCGGGCTCTCTGCTCCGCAGGGAGCCTGCTTCTCCCGCTACCATTCCCTCTGCTTGTGTTCCCTCTCTAGCTGTGTTTCTCTCTGTCAAATAAATAAAATCTTTAAAAAAAAAAAAAA
>CM053615.1:37600384-37627388 GCA_028646535.1 Procyon lotor | reverse complement strand
AAAATAAAATAAAATAAAATGACCCTGTAAGTAGTTTTAAAGTCATGTATGAGCACAGTGTTTTTTGGATATGACAACCCCTCCACCCCAGGACATTGAAATGACCGGGGGACCTCAACCTGGAAAGAAAACAGCACAATCCTGTTTCCAAGGAAAGTGCAGCGAGACAGGAAAAACAAAAACAAAAATCACCAACTCATTTGGAAGCTCATGAAAGGGAGAGAAGAGTTTGCACATCTCAGCCTGATTTGCCTTGGCATGTGACTCATTTAACAGGAAAAAAACACGGGACTGACTCAGCTTGAGCAGGCTCTTGTTGTCCCTCCTGAGGTCCTCATTTGGTGTGGCCCCTGCCACTCTTCTCAGACCTTGCTTCCCTCCTCTTTTCTCACTGTAAGGAAACAGGAAGTCATGTTGATTAGTAAGACTAACTGGGATCACACCCCAGGCAATGTCAAATCTTTACCTCTTCTGGGCTTGGGAAAAGGTGCAAGGATCAAGGACAAGCTTCCGGTTAGAGTGAGAGGCAAGACCAGAACTCTGGAAAATCAACCCACAACTGTCCCCTAGAGTGACCTAGAGCATATCCTCCTGCCTGAGATCTCATCAATTTCCACTGACCCTCTGGTGAGACTTTATCCCTTATAAGAGTGAGACGATTAGAAACTCAACAGGAAAAGGAGCTCGGCCAAGATTACAGGGTAAGCTGCACTGGGATCCAGACCTTCTGATCCCTAGTGAGGGCTGTGCCGTTGGTCATGCATCCTTGGCAGATAGTTCTAACACAGGGGACCGTTGCCTAGGGTGGGGTCTCCTGGGTGCCTTCTTATAAGCCCTTATCCCCCTTTGTCTTTCAGTTGTATCTTGTGGCCACCTACAATTAACTCCTGTAATGGGATCCTCCTTGGTATGATGTAAATTGAGCTGCATTAAACTTGAAAATAGGGAGAGAGAGAAAGAGAGAATGAAAGAGAGAGAGAGAGAGACTCATATGTTTCTCACTCCACCCTACTTCACTCTCTCTCAACAGGGAAAAAGTACCTAAAGAAGATTATTGAGATGAGGGGCAAAATGAGCTGAATGGGCGTTACCCAGTCTGAAAAATCTTAGCCATGTCAATAAGCCACTTGAGACAACAAGGCACCTGTTGTTCTGTCCTCATTCCTTATCAGTCCTTGGCTTTGGGAAGAGGAACTTTCTGGAAAGAGAAGGACCTTTGTGGACTCAAAAGGAGAATAAGTTTTATAAACTCTAGGCCCTGAAACAAACCAGTAACAAATTGTTCCATGGGCTAATAGCTTTCTTTTTATCTTTCCTTTCTCACAGCTATTCATCTCATTGTCAGAGACTTCCAGTAAAAGTCACAGTAAGACTCAAATGTAATCCCCTAAGTACACCCACCGCAAGTTGGCTCCAGGGATGCCAGAAATTCTCAGTGTAACTGCAACTCAAGTGTTGTATATGATCAATCCAACAGGTAAACCAAGTGACCCAACGGAGGAAATTCATGTGCTCTCCGTGGCTTGGGTTTGTTTAGCTCACACGGATCGTGTTCATTTTCAACACACCAACTGATTAGTACATTGTTTAAATGGACTGGGAAATCTCATGAAAACTATTAAACTAAACAGTTCCTCTTTATGGGCATGCACCTGAGTATCTTACCATTTTCCAGAGGCAATCAGAAACTTGCTTTGAGAAAGCATGGGCATTGGAGTCTGGCTGCTGGGATGTGGATTCTCGTGCTACCATTGTTTTGTTCTCTGACAATGAGAAAGTTACATAACATTTTTGTGCCTCAGCTTCCTCATTAAATGTGGTTATAACTATTGTGCCTACCTCACAGGATTATCTGTGAAGCCTAAATATTTAGTGAACCCCGCCTGGCATCTAGTCACTGTCTATTGAAATGATAACGAAGATAATGTAGATGGCTCTTAACATATAATTGTGATTTCATGTATTTAAGCCAAGTATTCTAGTTCAGTGGAGTTTGCCAAACGCAGTGAAATCCTTGGGATCTTAAGACCATGACTTCATTGCTCTCTCATTTTCATGCTACTTCCTTTAAGCAGGAAAGCAAGTCTGTTGACCGACTGGAGACTTTTTAGCAACGTATACTATGCTAACTTTACCTTCATGTGCCCTCAGGGCTAGCAGCCATCAAATCAGGGAGCAAAGAAGTGTGTTGGTGGGAAATAAATGAGGAAGAACAAGAACAAAAAAAGCGGCCTGAGCTCACTCAATGACAATATTTATTGTATGGAACAATGATCATGCTTCAGACGTGTTTGTTCTCTGTTATTCTGTAAATATGGAAGAAATGTCATTGCTCAATAGCTGTCTCGATCACTTACCTGATATGATAGACTTGTGAGGTAGAGCTGTCTCTGGGTGCCTTCAAAATAACAGTGACGTTTTTGCTTTGAAGCTTTCTGGAGAGGCGCCGGATTGGGTCAGTCGTGCATGAAAAATAGCGCCATCTACAGGCTAGTTGTGTATGATGAAATAACCTCATCACATTGTTGGCACCATTTAGGGACCAGAACTTTTCAAGCGGCTTGAGATTTAGTGGAGAAGTTAAAGTGACACCAACACCCCAATCCCAGTAGACGGCAAGTCTCCGTGAGGCAGCATGGACCTTTAGCATGAGCTCCAGCTTTGGGCGGGGTCAGACTTCCATCCTGGTTTTAAAGTCAGTAAGCTGCGTGACCTTGGCACGCCTGTTGAAGTCCTCTGAGGACTTCATGAGGAAATCATCTCAGAAATATGGGTAATAAAACCTTCCATCTAGGTTGTTGTGAGGACTCCCTGGGACTGACATTCCGATGATCTATAGCTTAGTGTAATATGGTGTAGTTGCTCCATAAATGTGATTGCCTTATTTTAGTCCTTCCCTGTCTATTTCTTTCCAGTCTCTTGGTGTCAGTTGGGAGTCCAGATTTATAGGCCTGAATTATTTTCCAGATAGTAAGTCAGATACTGGTAGAGGCATAAGGTCTGTGAGGACTTTGAATCTTTCTGCTGAATGGAGGCCCAGGGCCAGAGTCAGTATTTATGTTTTGCGGCACGTTGCTGGGCCGTGCCAGGAAGTCGGAGATGCTGAGAGCAGGGGATACCAGTGAGTGCTTCCCAGAGACCCACTGTGTATGGATGTGCTTTGAAAAGTGTCAAGGGCTTGAGGATCATGTCGTCATCACTACCAAAGTTGTCAGCAATTATCCATTTTCCTTTTCATCTCACAGATTAGGAAACCGAGATGCGGAAGGATGACAGTGATTTTCCCGAGCACATACATCTATATCCTCCTCCTCCTCCTCACAGCAGCAAACATACCGCTTGCCTCATGCCAACTACTGACCTTGGCACTTTACATGCATTACTGGGAATCATATACTCTTTGGAACAACCTTATGAAGTGGTTTCTATTATCCCTGTCTTATAGATGAAGACACAGAAGCTCAGAGAGGATGCACAGCTGTTAAGTGACTGCGATTTGAGCCATCACAATCTGACTTCAGAGTAGTCACTTTGGCAACTATACTATATACGTATGCATGAAAAAAATAAAACTGGGCTCATAGACTGCACGCCGTTCTCTTTTATGTTCTATCCTTATTTCTTTCACTTCCTAACACATTCTGATCCCTTTATTAGTAAGCTTTTGACACTGTTACAGAGATCGAAACAATGCACAGAAAATGTATTGGTTATATAAAAAGAGGAAGTATCTGCTAAAGTCAACCAAAATAATCAAAAAATAGCTTTGAGATGGATGATGGTAGAGGTGAAGACTGGGTAGGTGGTTTGTTCCAAAAGAGATACAAGACTTATCTTTTACAGCTGTGCTGAGGAGACATAGGAAAATAGAATAAAGCCCAATAGAAGTTGGGGAAGAGAGAGGAGTTTGCACTGAGAGGGTAAGGGTTCCAGGTGAGAGATGACACTGGAAGACACCTCAGAGGTGTGAGAAGCCAAAGAGTTGGCAGGTGCAAGAGTGAGAATGAGCAAGGACCCAAAAGTAATGTCAGATCAGAAATGGATAAACAGGGCACCCGGGTGGCTCAGTGGGTTAAAGCCTCTGCCTTCGGCTCAGGTCATGATCTCAGGGTCCTGGGATCGAGCCCCGCATGGGGCTCTCTGCTCAGCGGGGAGCCTGCTTCCACCCCTCTCTCTGCCTGCCTCTCTGCCTACTTGTGATCTCTCTCCTGTCTGTCAAATAAATAAGTAAAATATTAAAAAAAAAAAAAAAAGAAATGGATAAACAAACAAGAACACCGAAGCTGCTCAGCTTGGAGAAGGAAAGGGTTGGAGAGATACGACGGGTTGCCATATAATATTACTTTTAATATTTTAGGGTTGCCGTATGACAAAGGGATTAGATTTATCGGTGTTGCTCTAGAGGACAGCAGGAATGTCCAGGCAATGTATGCACATAGAGGGAGGAAGATGTAAAACCAAAATGGAGAGGAAACTTCCAGTATCAGACACAATGCCAGCATTTCAGCAACCACAATAGAAAGGACTATGCTCACGATTCTGTGGCTCTTGGTCACTGCAAAGATCTACAAGCAGAGGCAGCATTACTGGTAATGTCGTAGAGGGAAACAAAGCAAACTGTACAACAAGAAACATTAGACTATGTTCCCACTTCGTAAAACTTATATATGTAATGTAGGCGTACAAAATACACTGAACAAACTCATAAACACTTACCTTAATATAGTTATTTAAAAAATTTTTAAGGAACACAGATTAAATAATTTAGGACAACCTACAGTAATTTTTTTTTTAATTTGGAAAAGCTTAGGAAGATTAATTACATTTTCTGAGGTCACCACTAAAAGCCAAGATTTGAATCCACTGTCTGTCTGTCTTGAAGTCTAGTCTTTATTTTGGAAAACCACAATCCCACTTTCTACAGGATTAAGAAGGGAATGGGTAAACAAAATGTGGAAGTAGTAGGCATAGCATACTAAGCTGTAGGAGATAAGGAGCTTCTAAAGTAGCGAACAGCAGATTCAGGGAGTAGGACTGGAAAGTGACAAAGGGCACAGTTAAGTCCGTTGGAGCTAAATGGTAACAGACCAGGGTTGTTGAAGACGGATGACAACAGCTTGGCAAGTAGCAGATGTAGAATCAAGATAGAGTTGCTGCCTTTCTCTTTAAAAGCCCTCTGTAACCGAAAAAACACCCCCAAGCCAATATCATGCTTATTTCTATCTTTTAAGCTATTTTGATTTTTTTGGTCACTTCTTACCCATTCTCAATATTTTTTCTTCTGGGATGAAATTTCCTTTTTTATTTTCGCATGTAAGCTAGAAGTCATATTTGTTCTTGGGCATAGATTCTGCAGTCCTGGCTCCTTGAGTGCAGCGTGGAGTCTAGCCATGTTTAGGGCCAGCAGTGGTCTTAGCTGAGTTAGAACCTGATAACATTATTTATACAAGTATAGTCTGCCTCCAAGATAGAGGGAGGTGTTTTATGACCACAGGCTTTATGAGTTGTAGCTATAAAATAATCAATCTTCTAAAGCAAACAGAACGCAATGTCTATATCCAAATGTGAATTGTCCTTCAGAGCTGTGACCCTTGGAAACTTTTCACACATATTGGCATAAAACATATTTAAATTTTTCAAGGGAAACATCTTTCAGACCCAGTTTATCTCTCTCTCTCTCTCTTCCCCCACACACCCAAACATTATCTTAAAGTACACTTTATTTTTAATAGAAAATGCTTTCTCTTGCTTGATAACCAATTTTATTCCCTAGAGGGACTGGCTGAGGATACCTCTTGATGATCTGAAAAATCAGACCCATCATTAAAAGACAGTGTTATCACCAAAGAGCTTAAAAAACAATGGGGTCCTGACTCTGATGACCATACTCAGGGAAGAATGGTAAGGTATTTGGAATATGGGGTGGGACGACTGAATGATTTGCTCATCGTTAGCCTGGAGCTGGAGAGAGGTGGACACATGGCTCCTGGACTGAGCTGAGAGATACCACGCAAGAGAAGAAGAGGAGCCCGAGAGATTTCTGCAAGTTCCGATGGGTATAGCAGCCTCACCTACAGGGAGAGAGGCTGGGCTAAGACAGGAAGGACCCCTTCAGGAGGTGGATTATGGCTGGTGCTTCCACTGTTCTCTTTCCTTATTCTTTTTATTATCATTTCGCTTGGACATTGCTTAATAAGGCTAATTCTCAACACTAAACCATTCCTCAAGAATTTTGGCTTGAGGAATGAGGCAATCAACACTCTTGATTTCCAAAGAGTATTCCACAGGTTGTTCATGTTTCATGACTTTCCGGTCTGATCTGAAGTCCCTGCCCATCTTGGAGTTTCAAGGGAGACATGGTGTGCAAAGTGCATGGAAAAGGGCAAACTTTAGGTAGCTCTGGGCTTCCCTGTCTAGTTTCTGGATCAGAGAGGCGCAGATACCCACTTTCCATGTGTATCCTATGAAGAGCAGAGCTGACTTGAGAAGCAGATGATCTTTCTCTTTCATCTCTAATGAATAATGGTGCTTAGAGCAATGTGTTTACTGGGAACAAATTCCACCCCTGGGTGTGGTGGCGAAAGCTGAGCCTTGTGGACTGTGCGGCTTCTGCTCTTGTCCGCAGCATTTCCTCTCCTGTCTCGGACGTTCCTGTCTCCTCAGGCTGGGGCAGTTGCAGGTCCCGAGACTTGTCTGAGTTCTTCCCCTCCAAGGATGAAGAGGCGGCGGTGGTGGCCGAGCCGTCTTTCTGGCCGGGATTCCACAATGTGGAAGGTCTATCTTGACCACAGAGTAAACTGGGGCAACCAGTCTCAGCAGCTAAATGATTTCCCTCCTGATATGGGGTGAAGAAAAGATGAATAGCTTTGGGGAAAGGAACTCTGAGGCTAGAAAGGGAGACGAAAAAAGGAGTTAAGCACCGGGGGAGACATACGAGCTGGAAGAAATGTGGAGGTAGACCAGATGCTTTTTCAGTTTGGCACAGAGACACGATGAGATAACCTTTTCGTCCTAAATTGGGAAAGCCCTGGGGTCTTTTCTGCTGCGGGAGCACCAGCCATTATAGTGAGCCCCAACAGAAAGATAGCCAACTTACCTAAGTGTCCCAAATCCCATCTTGCAGTGTGAGGCCCGAAAAATCTAGGGGCCAGAGTCAACACCTATCATGTACGCTAAGAGGTGATGTCCTCAAATAGGATCAGGGTGTCTCGCCACTTTCGTTATAGGTATTTCTCTGTAAATGTGGTGTGGAATCAGACTGGTTCACCTGATTTTTTTTTTGCTTTAAACAAAACTGCAGGCCATCTTTGAGAAAAACTCAGCCTGAACAATGGAAAAAAATATATATTCATCTGCACATTGAATTCACATAGAACAAAGCTAACACACACCATGGAGGGGCTTTGATACCAGCAGTGGCTTGTCCAAACCATTAGGATGGTGATAAATATGGTCTGGGGAGTGCTTGGTCTGGTTTGTTCCATTTGTGGGGTTGTTTCTTCCTGTCCTCTGGGTTTTGAGTCACCTGCTGATTTGCGTCAGTATCAGAGTGCTGGGGTCACATCCTGCACTGCCCAGGTTTTACAGGTCATCTTCTTGAGTCAAAGCTGATTTTCCGCCGAAGAGAATTCTGTCTCTGGCCATTCTTCAAAATGTAGCTTCTCAAATGTAGATGCTTCGACTGTGTTCACATGCCTTGTCCAGGCTCTTTCTTAGCTTTGAATTCTTCAGATCTGGGATATGCTGGAGGTGTGAGTCCTGTGTATTTCAAGGGGTGATTTGCCAATCGTCTTGACCAATGTACATGCACAAGTTGCCTGTGACTAGGGCTATGGTGGCAAGGGCTTTAGAGATGTGTGACTTTTTATTTCTATTTATTTTTAATTTAATTTTATTTAAATGTCATTAATTAACATACAGTGTATTACTGGTTTCCAAGGTCGAGGTCAGGAATTCATCAGTTGCATATAACACCCAGTGCTCATCCCATCAAGTGCCCTCCTTAATGCCCATCACCCATTTACCCCATCCCCCTCCTCCTTCCCTCCAGCAACCCTCAGTTTGTTTCCTATAGTTAAAAGTCTCTTATGGCTTGTCTCCCTCTCTGATTTTTGTCTTACTTCATTTTTATTATTTTTATTATTATGAGGTGAGGTCATATGATAATGGTCTTTTTCTGATTGACTTATTTCGCTTAGCATAATACCCCCTAGTTCCCCAAATCATCTTGACCATTGTACACGCACAAGTTGCCTGGGACTAGGGCTGTGATGGCAAGGACTTTAGAGATGTCGATGCTTTTTTTTTTTTTTAAGATTTTATTTATTTATTTGACAGTGAGAGAGAGAGAGAGAGAACACGTGCGCATAAGCAGGGGGAGCAGCAGAAGGAGAGGGAGGCGCAGACTCCTCTCTGAGCAAAGAGCCTGATGCGGAACTTGAACCTAGGACCCTGGGATCATGACCTGAGCTGAAGGCAGATGCTTAATGGACTGGGCCACCCAGGCATCCCCAAGACATCTGTAACTTTTGGTGGAAGGAAACAGTTTCCTACTGAGAGTCATTTAATTCTTAAATCTGTCTGGTCTGTCCGTGAGTCTCATGTTACCATTATGATTGCTCGGCTCTACTGAATACTACTGTCCTCTTGCTCTTTCATCAAGATTTTACTGTTTTTTGAAACCCTATAAATCTGTCATCTCTGTCTCTGTCTCTCTCTTACATGTACACATATAACAATGAGTAACTCATAAATATGAAATGTAAAATTTTGAATTTTAACTCAGAGAAATCCATGTTATTGGCAAGGAGCTGATATCCTATTTCTAAAGTGGAAATTCAGGAAGAAAATAGATTCTTAAGCACTTACGAATCCCAGGGACATTTAACCAGCATTTTCTCATGTAACTTCTGACAACTTTCAAAGATGAGTATGCCTTATCCTAGCGATGAAGCCACCGAGGCTCTTCGATGGGAAGTAACTTGCCAAGGCTGTGGTAAGCCCAGGGCCAGGCAAGGGCCTGCTGCCTCTGACACCTGACATCCCACACTATTAATTATTCTCTGTCCTGGATTTTAGCTGATTTGCACCTGTTTATTGCATTAAATTCCTAACCCTGCTTTCATCATCGTAAGAACAATAATAATCACACAACACAACTACTATTTGCAGTGGCCTCTGGCCAAGGTGGTTTGATCCGGAGTCAAAACCTCTTATTTGTATAGTGCTTTTATTTTGTCAAAGTCTAATAAGGGTGGTTTTCATATCTGAGGACAACCAAACCAATGTCTCTCTATTCAGGATATTGAGGTATCAAATTATTAATTTCATATATTTGAGTCAGTTTCTAGGCTTCTCATCCTCTGTGTCTTGGGAAGTTGGGAGCTTAAAAATACTTTTAAAAAACTTCTTCTCCAAAGACAGGAGATGGTCAGGTGTCCTTTTTAAAAGCAAAGGCTGTTAGTGAGAAAGTGGAGATGAGAATTCATGTCCCTAACTGAGAGTTTATTGTCCTTTCTAATAATGCCACACAATCTGGTATCTAATCTGTCTAAAGACATGGGATCCTTGTCTATCAATAGCCCTGCTATTCATGATGTGCAATGACTGGATAGGCCAAGATTTTACTGGTGTTTTAGAGAACTGAAAAGATTTCAGAGTTATATTTTAGAAAGCCTTTGGAGTTTCTTCAACATGTTACATGATTAGCAACTGAAACTATGACAAGAAGGAAGGAGGGGTGCCTGGGTGGCTCAGGCATTAAGCTTCTGCCTTCAGCTCTGGTCATGATCTCAGAGTCCTGAGAGCGAACCCCGTGTCGGGCTCCCCCTTCAGTGGGGAGCCTGCTTCTCCTTTCCCTCTGCCCCTCTCCACCATTCATGATCTCTCTAGCTCTCTCTTTCTCTCAAATAAATAAATAAAATCTTTAAATAAAATAAATAAAAATAATATTTGAAAAAAGAAGGAAGGAAATGAACATGAATTGAAAATCTATTATTTGCCAGACATTTAAGTAGGCACTTTTCCTATAATAACCTTGTGAGGCTGATATGAACTCCACTTTACAGGGGATGAAAGGTCAGAGAAATTAGTAACTTCCTCCAAGCTGAACCCTAAGAGGGTTTAATTTTATTTTTTTTAAAGATTTTATTTATTAAAAAAAAGATTTTATTTATTTATTTGACAGAGAGATCACAAGTAGGCAGAGAGACAGGCAGAGAGAGAGGGAAGCAGGCTCCCTGCTGAGCAGAGACTCCAACGTGGGGCTTGATCCCAGGACCCTGAGATCATGACCTGAGCAGAAGGCAGAGGTTTTATCCCACTGAGCCACCCAGGCGCCCCTCTAAAAGGGTTTAAATGTACTCTGTCCAATGCCAAAGTCTTTACCCTTTTTCTTTTCTTGCCTCCATGTGGTTTGAAAAATCAAATACATAGCATTTCATGTGTGGGCCACCTCAACAAGAAAACTGGGCACTCACTAAAGTAATTCACACTAAAAATAAACACCCCCTTTCCTCCCACGAGCTTCCCAAGGTTGCAAAGAGGAACACTGGAGGTCTGCTGAGCATAGGAATGCTGCCTACAGTATCTGACATCAGAGGATATTGTTCAGATCCATTTTTTTTTCTTTTCTGAGTTTGTCTCTCTGATGTCATATACGTTTTTGAATTTTTTTTTAATAATGGAAAATTTCAAGCATACACCAAAGTAGAGAAAACAGTATGTGGAAAAATTGGGTGTCTACACCTGGCTTCAATAATTTCTGCCTTAATTGTATGCTCTTTATCACACTGACATAAATTATGGTGTGTCTGCATTTGGTGGTGATTAGATAATGACCCATAGGCTTTTACCTTTCAGGCATCGTTCTTAACTCCACTATGGGATGGATATTTGTTCCTCCAATACACAGTCTTAATGGATAATCAGTAGTGACAGCTTAAAAAAGCATAATGAGAGACAACAATAAATCAGCTACCAAACTAAGGTACAGTAGGGATATAAATATTTCACGTTGAAAATGAAGCAAGGCCAGGAGAAGAGTGTGAGGACGATGAGAATTAGGAGTGTGGGAACAAAAGCCCATTTGGAGCCATTCTATTCCCGTGAGTGCACGTGTGTTGATTCCATTCAGTGTTGGGAAGGGCACCAAAAGGGCACAACCATCAGGAGAAAATCACTGGATTACCCGAGAGACACAATTGTCCTTTGTTACATGGGGTGTTTGCTTTCGGTATCATAGCTTGTCTGCCTTGAGAGAAATGGACAGTCAAGGAAAGAAATGTGTTATGCTGTCATTTTTCAGTTATCCACATAAATGCTTGGGAACAGGGGCATGGATTATAGAAGATGATAAAAAGCATTTGTATTTGACTTTGGAATGTACTGAAATACTTACCTACATTTGTCTGTGAGGTGTGTCCGTCCTGGAAATTCCCTTTCAAAACCATAGAAGGTCATTCTGTGATGGCCAGTCTCTGTTGGAGCTGCTTTCTTATTCCACCAACCTGCAGCCCCACGCTTCCCCACATTCCCCTCTTGGTTCGTTAGTTTCCTTCTCTGGTTTGACCCAAATGGCAGTGTTTCAGAAGGCTTTGGTTCTTTTTTTTTTTTTTATTTAAAGATTTTACCCATTTATTTGACAGAGAGAGAGATCACAAGTAAGCAGAGAGGCAGGCAGAGAGAGAAGGGGAAGCAGGCTCCCTGCTGAGCAGAGAGCCCGATGCAGGGCTCTATCCCAGGACGCTGAGATCATGACCTGAGCCAAAGGCAGAGACTTTAACCCACTGAGCCACCCAGGTGCCCCAGAAGGCTTTCGTTCTTATACTCTAAATACACACTTAAAATATTGACAAAATTGGGGCGCCTGGGTGGCTCAGTTGGTTAAGCAGCTGCCTTCGGCCCAGGTCATGATCCTGGAGTCCCGGGATCGAGTCCCACATCGGGCTCCCAGCTCCACGGGGAGTCTGCTTCTCTCTCTGACCTTCACTCCTCTCATCCTCTCACTTTCTCTCTCTCAAATAAATAAATAAAATCTTAAAAAAAAATATTGACAAAATTGGAATTAGGCAGATGAGGTTCTCAGAGTGAAGCTGGGATTTTCCAAAACAATCCAGTTAACAGACTTGAAAGCATTTGTCCAGTCTGTTCTCAGATACAATTACTGAAGACTTTGGACATCATAGAGCTTCTGGCCCATTCTCCTTGTCGACAGGGGTCCCAGCTCTATCAGCAACTTCCTCCCAGCTCCAGTTTTCACATGATAGGTTCTGTCTGTTGGCCCCTCCCACCCTGGTACTGGGAAGGGTTTTTTTTCTTCCTGATATTGTCTTCACAACAAATTGTCGGAAGAGAAGACAAGGTTTTCTCTAAGAACAACAACTGTACAGGTGTCTGTTTATGCATCTCATGCAGGGAGGGAAAAAAAACTTGTTCTAATCTGCCTATGAATTCAGAAACCAACCCTAAACAAATAAGTCGTTTACTTCAGTGTGTAGACAGGGTATGCTTTTATTCGAGGACTCAAGCTATGAAAAGAGCAAAGCACAGGACTTGCAGACAAGAGATTTTCCCATCTCGAATCACCTCAGACTATTTTTATTTCACTACTTCTGTTTCTTTGCTGCGTGAGTTCGTGTGATTTGCTGGATCACTTGTCCTGATTTTAGTTCAAATGTGCAGTCGTCATACTTAGAGGGTGATACAAAACAATATAAAATACTTTGCTTTTTCATTGAAGAGAATTACCTCTGGGTGGGTGAAATAACAAATATGACAAGAATAAGAAAAACCCATATTTATTATGTGTTTACTCTCTACCAGCACTTTATTGAGTGCTTTACTTGCATTACCTCATTTTTTTTAACTATGAAATGACAAGTTTAATGATGACAATGATGACATTTTGAAGGTACTATATTGGGAATAAACTGCATATTCTCAAGACTTATTGTTAAGGGAGCAAAATATAGCTCTGACTGGTAAAGGCATGAAAAGTCAGATTTCTGTAACCATGCGAATAGACATGATTCTTATCTGATTCAGCCATTAACCATTATTACCCATCACTACTCTTCATAATATTTTGCCATTCTAGGTGGAATATCTTCAATTTAGTACCTACATGCACATATATACAAACAACTTTCAAATCAACTTTTGTTAGCTATGATACAAGTAAGTATGCTCATGTTTAAAACAATTTTTCCACAAAACCTCAAGTACTAAAATGATTTGAAATTAACTAAATGATGAATCCTCAAGTACAGTTTATATCTAACTTAAGAGTTATCTTATAAAAGGATGTAATTGCTTAAGAATAACTTTACTTAAAAGAACTTTACTCTTCAGAAGGGAAAGAAAAGGCAAAATTATTGGGGAATTAGTGAGGCAGAATGTAGAATGAGTGAAGGTAAATGGTAAAATGAGTCAACTGAGTCTCAGAGAGATGGAACAATAGTTGTCTTATGAGAGATATTTACTCAGTGACAAAGACAATGGGTTTAAAGAGCTCAGTTCTTACAAATGAGTCTGAATACATAAACACATCTGTACCTTTGGAATATGACCATTTTGACCTAGGAGTTCCATTTCAGTTTTTACACGATGGAGGCAATTAGTATTCTCATCAAATTGCTTTAATTCCTCCTCTCTTTTCTTCTCTAGGTAACAGCGACGCGTTTTCAACATTGCAAGTCTATGATCTCGTTTGCAAGTGGCCTTTTCTACTTTGTCTTCAGAACACATCATTTCAATTTGCTTGTGGCACTGTTGTTGATAGAATGATTTAAGTTCATTTTCTTATCCTCACAATATCCCTATTAGGTAAATTCCATTATAATTATCTCTTTTTACAGAAAAGGGCACTGTGACTTAATGGAGTTAGTTACCCACCTCACAGCAGTAAGAGCAGAGCTGGGGTTTGAACACAGGGATAATGACTCAAAAACACAAGCTCACTCTCAATCTCTCTCTCTCTCTCTCTCTCTCTCTCTCTCTCTCTCACACACACACACACACACACACACACACACACACACACCAGCCACTGAACATGGACCCAGGGCAAAATAGCCTTGAGCTGAGGAACCATGCGTGAGAGTGAAGCCATAGGGATAATGGTGGAGATAGGCATGAACAGGCTGGTTGGGGTTGGTCAGGATGGGCTCAGGCGGCAAGATCAGTTTGAAGGAGGCAAAGGAGATGGAAATATAGTGGTAGAGATGAGGGGGTGGTCAGTGGATAAGGTAAGTAAAGGTAGTAGAGGAGATTATGGTCCAAAAAAGAAGTTTGGGGACAGTGGGAACATCTCTAGGCTACATGTCACCTTAGGAAAAAATGGTGCTCTGTTGCTTTGCTTTTTAATAGCAATGTGCTTATCGTATAGACTAACAAGAAGCTACACAACCTACTGTTTTTAGAGGCGTCCATATCCCTGATGGGTTAGAATTGAATTCTTACTTTTTTACCTGCTGTTTTGATGTGAGTTTTCTTCGCACTGTACTTTTCTTCTAAACACCTGGGATTTATTGAAGGAAGGGAAGCCCATGTAGGCTTTTGAATTTGATGACTATTATTTATTGCCATATCTTACTATAAATAATTATTATTTTTCAGTCTTATTTGAAACACATTAGAAATCTAGTGTATAAAAGATAGTAATCATGAGGGGTGCCTGATTGTCTCCAGTTGGTTAAGTGTCCGACTCTTGATTGTGGCTCATGTCATGATCTCTGGGGTCCTGAGATGGAGCCCTGCATCTGGCTCTGTGCTCAGCTCAGAGTCTGCTTGAGATTCTCTCTCTCCCTTCTTCCTGCCCCTCCCCTTACTTGTACTCTCTCTATCAATCAATAAAATCTTTAAAAAAAGATAATCACCTTGAAAGTATGAAGATGTCCTCTATAGTAGTCCTATGAGATTTTATGATTTAACATATACTTGACATATTTGATCAAAGTGTTTATCTGCCATGGTTTTACTGGAGTAGATAACTTACTTTTTTTAAGATATATTTTACCTTGGTGCCAGGGTATTTTGCTACCAAGGTAGAATGTCATAACTAAAACAGTGCCCAAATAGGAAAGAATAATATTTGCATACAAGCGATGTGGTACATAATTATATTTAGGGTTGAATCATATTCTGAAATATAGTCTATAATATGAACACTGGCACATTTAAAAATCACTTTACCAAACTCTTTAATAATACCTGTTTACCTTCAAAATCTGGGTCTATTTCACTCCTGACACATTATTATTCTTTTAATTGTTGACCCTTCTGACCATACAAATTCTTTTTTTTTTCCTGATCATACAGATTCTTTCCATGTTTCATTGTAGTCATGTAAAATATTTTAGCTCAAAGGAAAAAAATGCTATGAATTTACAGTGATTTCAGAATTAAAAAATCTGTTTCCTACTTTGTTGATTCAGACCGAGGAGCATTGATTGTGAATAAAGAATATGCTATGTTAAAAACAAAATTAAGGATCCTGATGCTTCTCTGCCAGATAGCAAAAAACTAAAAACACCACAGGAATTTTTCAACATTATTAACCTCTTGACAATGTGTGGGTCGTATAAAGGACAAACGAATGTTTTGGAGGAACAGAGAATGCCAATTTTAACAGACCATCCAATCACTGTAGATAAATATTTGTGTTCCTGGGGATTATTTGATTTTTATCAAAGCAAATTGAATTGGAAACATGGCATGTATTAAGTCATTGGTGCTTATTGTCTAATTCTTTTTCCCATAGAAGTTTCTATGCGCTGAAAGAACACTAAGTCATCAGCTAGACATACCACGTAATGATCCTTATCATATCCAGACAAAATAAAAGCCTTTTAAGAAGTTACTTCACAAGACAACTGCATAGCTTTCCTCACAGGAACTTGTTAAACAAATAATGATTATTAAAGTTTTTGGGTCAATCGCTTACACTAGTTTAACGAGAACAATTCCAAGACGTCTGGCCCATTCCACATTCCGTGTGACTAACTATGGTATCCAGAGCTTGGAAAATATCCAGGCAACTCACAGTAGCTTTTCTCAAATGCTTTCCGGACACTGGATTTTAAAGAAAGTGATAGAATTAGGTTTGCAGAGAGAAGTCTTGAAGGCATTCCCTGCTGTCAAGGCTATAAATGGCCTCAACCGTATCTGAAAGTTGTCTAAAAGTACCTCAACTTGAAAATGTGACAGGGGTAACCCCTATCTGTATTGGAGTCAGCAAATGCATCGATCCTAATCGATGATGTGGAGATTAGTTGCATTTAGGGAGAAGATGTGCTAGCAGTTTTGCATAAGCCTCCAATAGAGTTCCTGGGAGTTGGAATGATTAGCTTTTAAAAACCATGTTCATAGGAACCACACCTTTATACTTGTTGTCAGGATCTAATTGGGGTGGGAAAAAAAAAAGAAGGAAGATTTAGAGTGGAAAGACAGGCGTAAGGGAGAGGAAGGACAGGAACTGAGTCAGACAAGGAGGGCTTTTGCAGGTTTGGGGTCAGTTCTGTGGTTATTAACTAAGCCAGGTAGAATTACCATATTCAGCACACAAAAGCTCAAGTGCAGGAAGAGGCAGGGAGAAGCCCAGCTGATCCTCTCGGTTACTGTCTCTTGTAAACAGGGTCTAGAATCCAGAACTTTGGAACTAAATCAAAAAGCCAAGATGAGGGACTTCAGAATAAAGTGTCAGTAACCCAGCAAACGGAATCAGAGGCCTGGGACACCGGCACCTACAGCCCGCTAAGGCAAGTGGCCTACGTTTCCTGCTTAGAGCCTAAACTTGTGAAGATTGGAGAAGGCCTGAGCCCGAAGTTTTATTTTTCTCATTTGATTTCCATTTATGAGGCACCTATTATGTGCCAGGCACGGAGGATATTATTGAACTAAGAGGACACGTTTGCTCATTTTCTAAAGGACACAAAGTCAGCCAGGAAGTAATGAAGTGAACAAATAATTCTAAAAGGAAATAAAAGACACAAGAAATCTGAGAATCTGAAGAAGCTGTTCTGGAGAAGGGTACAGATAACTTCTCCGAAGAAGGGCTAATTGAGAACGAGAGTGAAGTTTGAGAGGGAGCCAACATTTGAGAAGCTGGAGGAAGAACCTTGTGGAATGGCCTGGAGGTAAAGGGCATGGAAATGTTCAAAGAACAAAAGGATGTGGATTTTCAGAATAGGGAGCAAAGGAGGTAGTGGAGTGAAATCGGGGCATAGAGAAATTGACAAGAGCTCGATAGTTCAATTAGAGGGGAAAAGCATTTGGCTAGGACAAGGGACGGGCCAAGTGGTCTAACCACTGATTTGAAGGAACTCACTGTTTTGTTTTTGTTTTTGTTTTTTTTATAGCTGTAAACCGGAAAACAGATTATGAAGGGTGGAAAATTCTGTCCGTGCATCATGAAGCGCTCATTTAGGAAGTTTTCTAAAGCAGGGATAAACTAGGAAGCAGATCCCTGTGCCAGATCTTGGTGTGCAAGTTTGTTTCTGAAGAGCCCAGGGTTGAAAATTAACTTCAGGGCAAAACACCACAGTCCAGAAGAGTAGTGGTAGAAGCCGGAGGCTTTTTTCTTCGGATGACAGAACAGATGGGGCAGGATGGTGAGTCACCCTGTGTGGGCTGCTGCAAAGCGGAGCCTAATGGGGGTTCGCCTGGGAGGCACATGAAGAGTAAAGTGGAAGAAACTCAGAAAGCACTGTCCTTCTGGTGATTTCCTTCTTTCCACAGTCAGCTAAGTCATAGGTCCCCTGAGGAGATCTTCCAATTGGTTAACAATATACTATGCTCTTCCTTTGAATTTTTTAGGAAATACAAAAATTTGCTGATAATAATAGCTAAAAAATAGTAGCAACTTCTTCTGGGTTAGATTGTGTCTCCCCCAAAAGATCTCTTGGGATCCTAATCCTCAGTACCTCAGAATGTGATCTTTTTCAGAAATAGGGTTGTTGCTGGTGTCATTAGTTAAATTATGGTGAGGTCAGCCTGGAATAGGGTGGGCTCTTAATCTGACATGACTTAATCCAACATGACAACAAGTCTTTATGAGAAGAGGGAATTTGGACATAGAGGCAGGCATGGTGGGGAGATGGCCATGTGAAGACAGAGACACACAAGGAGATGCCATGTGAAGGTGGAAACAGAGATTGGGGTGATGTATGTATGAGCCTAGGAATGCCAAGAATTACTGGCCCTCACTGGAAGATAGGACAAAGGCATGGGACAGATTCCTCTCGGAGCCCTCAGAAGGAACCAAGCCAGCTGATACCCTGGCCTCAGATGGAGGGTGGTGGAACAATAAATTTCCTCTGTTCTAAGTCACCCAGCATTTGTATCGCAGCTCTACAAAACTACTACTGTCCTTTCCCATTCCTCTGTCTTATTCTCTCCCACTGTTCCCCCTCCCACTCTATTATCCATTAAGACCAAGTCATTTTTTCCTACCACATGTCCTCTTTCTGCCCAGAATATCTTCCTTCCCTTCTTTGTCTGCATTTTAAGTTTTGATTATATTATAGTTCACACATACACCGAAAGTAACATAACAGACTCCATTTTTTCAACATCAGATGACAGCTTTGGTTTTTGCCATATTTGTTTCAAATCTTTCCTCTTTACTCTAAAAAGGAAATGTTCCTGATAAAGCAAACGCCTTCTCTCTTCCTACACACTTCCACTTCCCTCTTCTCCACAATGGTTGCTCTTCCTTAATTTTAAAGTAGCTTAGAGAACATCATCAACATCACCCAGGCCAACTTCATAACTCTATCTCCTATTCCCACAGTACTCTATACACAACAACTTATGTGAAGCAATGATAGTATTATATTTTGATTGTAGTCTTTTTTTTCCCTAGAGGAAAAAGAAAATGACTTGTCATTTCCAATCATTATCTGGTGTCAATACAATGTCAAGCTCTTGGTTAAAGAATTTCAATTACATAATGTCTACATAAGAACCTTTGGTCCTCAGAAGACCCTTGCGCTTATCAGGACTAGAATTGTCATTCTTTTTTTCCCCCCTCAGAAACTGAAACTATGAATTTTGCTTGTCTAATGTGATAGGTGATATTGTTTGTCCACAATTCTCCCTTCCCTCCTCATCCTCACTGTGGGATCCTGTGTGGTGTCTATTTCCCTGCTCCCTGAGGTTAGGCTTGGCCATATGAGTTGTTTTGGTCAATGGAATGTAGGCAGAAGTGACAGTGTGTCAGTTCTAAGCTAAGGCATGAAGAGGTATATGTGTTTCCTCTCTCCCCTTCATGTTCTGCCATTCACAATGAAAACATGCTCCAAGTAGAAGATTGTCCTAGAATGAGTAGATGTAGAGGAGCCAACCTGACTCCAACCTGGAGGCTAGTTGTAACCCATCCTAGCAGAACTTCAGCAAACATGCAGACTTGTGGTGTGGCCAAAAGTCAATGCTTTCCCAGATAGCTTACTAAGATTTGGGGTGGGTGTTCCCATCATGGTGGGAACCTCATTATTACACCTCACAGTTGATGACAGAGCTAGACTAGAACACACACTGTCTGATTAGTAATCCAGTGTCTTTCTACTATTATTCTGTTATTCATCTATGCATTCAACAAATATTTATCACGTATTTACTACAGAAAACAGCACACACAACAAGAACTAAAAACAAAGAGACTGTAGTCTCTGCCCTCACAAAGAGCATTTTTCTAGTAAGGCAACTAGAAGTTTAAATCAGAATATGATGACAGACTTATGATAGCACAAAAGTCCTCTGAGAGCAAATAATGGATGGGGAGAAGGATATGAGAGGATGAGCTTTATGGTGGCTAAGTTAGGGCTCTTCGAGGTGCTAGTGAAGCTAAGAGAATGTATCCTCCCTTCCCTTGAATGGTCTCAGATAATGGCCTTATTTTCTTTTTTTGCATAGCGTCAGTCCAACTGTGTGCCTGTGCTCCAGGCTAGCTAGTTGTCCTCGGTTTGTATCCTGTGTCCAGAGACCCATTGGGTTGTTTTGTAAGTTCCTAGAGAAAGACTGAGAGAGGCTCCACTTTCCCTTTCCCAGAGGGAGCAATTACATACCCTCACTAGAACAACCCAGAGTCCTCGGCTGTGGATGCACTTTGATTTCTCTCAGGTGAGAGGTATTCTGTAAACGGAAAGTCAAAGGAAAAATGTGACTTTAGCAATGCTGTAGGGACTGTGGTCAGCACTGAGCTTATAAAGGCCTTTGTTTTCCATGTTGTGATTGGCCCTGGGAAGAGCCTGGAGCAGCCCGCACACCCATCTGTATCCATGTTAGTGGGACTAAAAAGTGCTGACACGAGATTGCATATCAGGGCCTGTGGCTTGCCAGGGTAAACTTGTGTAATGCGCTGTGCATCTCTCCTAACAACACTGGCTCTTTTGTCACATAAACAGAGGCTATTAAGAACACAAGTCATTAAAAAGAGCTTGAGGAGAGCAGGCAACATTTTCCAATATTGTGCCCGTGGGTGATCCTCATAAAGGTTCAGAAGCTCTGGAAGAAGTGAAGCATCTCACGAATCACAAACAATAGATTCAGAACCATAATCTGAATTGATTAGAAGCAAGCAATATGGGGTGCCTGCGTGGCTTAGTTGGTTAAGCGACTGCCTTCGGCTCAGGTCATGATCCCAGAGTCATGGGATCAAGTCCCATATAGGGCTCCCAGCTCTGCGGGGAGTCTGCTTCTCCCTCTGACCTTCTCTCCTCTCATGTTCTCTCTCTCTCTCTCAAATAAATAAATTTTAAAAAAATCTTAAAAAAAAATAAAAAAAAAAAGCAAGCAATATTGCAAAAGACGGCTCCTGAATGTCAAAATACGTCCACTATTATGGAGACTTGGATGAAGATTAAAGTATTTTTTTTTTGAATGGAGATAAGTATCACTAAGAAGAATATTTCCAAATCTTTATTATTATTATTTTATTAACATATAATGTATTATTTGCCCGAGGGTACGTGTCTGTGAATTGTCAGGCTTACACATTTCACAGCACTTACCATAGCACATACGCTCCCCAATGTCCATAAATTAAAAAAAATAAAAATAAAATAAAAATGCCTTCATAGTAAAAAAAAAAAAAAAAGAAGAAGAAGAAGAATATTTCCAAATCTTAAATTGTTTCCAGGAATTTCTGGCTTACTAATAGAAGTATGAATTCAGAGACTGGATTTAGGATTGCTTTTTCATATTTTGAGTACACAAAAAGTGCAATGGTAGGAATAAGGAAGGGGGAATAGTTCTTATTCAGGGAATAAATCCAGGGAAAAATCTGGTTAACATTTCCGAGCAGTTTCTCCTGTACACATCCTTCTTCCACAGCTGAGCTCATATGGCACATATAGTCTCGTTCATGCATTTTTTAAAAAAAGATTTTATTTATTTATTTGACAGAGAGAGATCACAAGCAGGCAGAGAGGCAGGCAGAGAGAGGAGGAAGCAGGCTCCCTGCTGAGCAGAGAGCCCGATGCGGGGCCTCGATCCCAGGACTCTGAGATCATGACCTGAGCTGAAGGCAGAGGCTTTAACCCACTGAGCCACCCAGTCGCCCCTTGTTTGCTTTCATTTTTCTGATGCTGTAGAAGAGATCAGGGGTCGGCAGACTACAGGCCAAGTGTGGTGCCCTGAGTGGAACACAGCCCCGCTCACTTACCCATGAGCTCGATGGCTGCTGAGGTCCCATAAGGGGCTGAAGCGGACCCTGCTGGCCCGGCTGGTGCGCTCCATGAGATTTGAAGACTTCCTGACCCGGAAGTGGTCGGAATGGCCTCATCTCCACAGACCCCACGAGGCCCACAAAGCCTAAAATATTTGCTCTCAGGTCTTTACAGAGACAGCTTGCCAGTCCCAAGGGTAGATTATTAAAGTCGCATGTGAACAACATTGTAAGGCTCTTGTGAACACATACTAAAGGGTTATGCACCACTGACGGGATCACCAGCATTTGTCTGATGAGACTAGCTTTTCCACCTAAACATGAGTTCCTGCTGTTTCCTGACTCTACTCCATTGCCACTTGGATCATTTTAGCCCCCTCTTGCTTATTGCTATGTTTCCACTCCACCAGTATGAAAATGTGCTCCCACCATCTGCTAAGTCCAGGGTTCAGGTACGGCAGTATTAGGATTGGGAATCCTTGTTCCTGTGGAAAAACACTTGATCCCCTAAGTCAAGGGCTTATGTGCTATACCTTTTACTGTGAGTCGGAGGCTCTACTTATTTCCAAAGTCATTTGGTCTGTCCGCTGATTTTTATCTCTCTCTTTACTACCTTTTCTATCCACGTTTGCTTCTTGTTCCTGGTTATCAGTTATGATGTTGACACAGTGATAAAGAGAACAGGCAGTAGATGGGAGAATTCTCAAATTCCTTGAGGTCATAAAATATATACGGATCTGCATATATGTATGATGAAGCCTTGATCGAGCAGAAAAGCTGGTATTAGATTGCAGGTAGCAAATGTGATAAAAAAAAAATGCCTATGTGTAATTAATCCCACCAGTATCTGTCAAGGAGTAAGGCTGGGTGAAAGTTGTTGGCTTTATAATAAAATATTTCTCTCCCTCTAAGTTTGATGTTCTCAACAAAGTAAGGGCAGGTTCTGTACCATTGATTTTCTGCCATGACAATTGCTTATATTAAATATTATAAAGATATATGTGGGATTTAGTCTCAAAAAGCAAGTAATGCGAATGTCAACACAAATATCACAGACATCTCATGCTGAGTCACCTTATAAAATGGTCCACAGAAATCCAATCAACAAGCAGTTTGGTTATCAGTGAGATATGGCTTTCTTCCCATAGTCCTCACATTCAAAATATTAATAGAAAAAAGTGAGCACATGTGATTTTGCGATAGCACATTTCAGAACCATCCCCCAAACTTCCTGTTTTCCTTTATGCTCTCTTTATTCATTATTTTTCTTCTTGCTTCTGTTTACTTTCCAGTTTCGTTGGCTGAGTATCTGTTTGACTGTTTCAAAGTAAAATCCTTATCAGATTCACAAATTTGTTGAATTTAGACATGAAAATGGTTACCAGCCCTGACCTAGAAGATTACACATTTTGGTGCTTGAATTTATAGACCATCATGGCTAAAAAAGCTTTTTTAAACAAAACAAACAGACCAACAAGTAAAAAAAAAAAAAATGCCAGTTCAGTTTATTGCATACACACAATAGTAACTTACACTAGAGACGTAGTATTTTTGGTTCACAAAACACACACATATTAGATGTAGAGAGCACTTAACCAATATTTATTGAATTATTGAGTGCATGAATAAAGGAATAATATCTATCTCAATGCTGTCCTGTACATGCAATATTCCCCCCACCCTTTAACAAGGAGAAAGTTGAGGCTCAGAAAGATTAAGTGAATTACTTGGAGTCACACTGTTAACTAAGTGCTAAAGTCAGATACAAAGCTAGGTAATTACGATCAGAAGGGTAAGTACTATGTCTACGGTAGAGATGATAATATCATCAGCCCTACCATAGTGATAATATAGTAGCTGCTCATTAAATATTGTTGACAGAAAAATAAAAAAAGAAAAGTATGGGGCTAGGTCTTTGAAGGAATTTAAATCCCACAAAGGAAAAAAAAAGTAGCATAGAATCTGATAAGTGTTCAAATAACAGCTGAAGAGATGCAGAGAATAGCACAAAGCCACACTGGAACTGATAAACCCCCAAACTAAAGGGTTTTATTGACTTATTTCCACCTTATATCACTATCATATGAAGCGATAGACTTTGGTGCTTTCAACATTTTGGTGGCATTTGGTTTGTTCCTGCAGAAATTCTTTCCATACATTTTTTTAAACTTCCTTTTATATTATTTATTAAAAAAAAAGACCTCTTTCAGGCATGTAGCACTAAATTTTCTGGGCAGAAGAGATGAGATTCTCTCCCCCCCCTTTCTTTCTTTGCATGTATCTGTGTGTGTATATGGAAGTTCTATTTCTTTTTTACTCTTGATGTCTTCATTCCCCCTGCCCCTGATTCTAGAACCCAATACTGACTATTATCTCATGTTGAAAGATAAAAATTCCACAAAGATAATAATTTAGAAAATGAAAGAAAAAAATCACATCAGTTTCTCCTCTACCCACTCCCTTGGAAAAAAGCACAGTTAACACATGAGTTGTTTTCTCTTTTTCCTATGCACATACTATGACTAGTGTCATGATTCATTAATTGGCCTGGTTTGAAACCACATTGACTACATCAACAAATTCTCCACTCCCTACTAACTGACAGGTAATGGCTGATTGCTGATACTTTGTTAAAATAGTATTTTTGAGCAAATTATCAGGAGGAAGCTTTCCCCAAATTTCCCTCCATTGATTCAATATCTCAAGTGGCTCATTAATTCCTTCCTTCCTCCTACTTCAACGACACCGCTCTTGTGCACAATCAGATTATAGGCAGAGTCTCCAGAATGTTCTCCTGTACTTTGTCATCCCATTCTCTGCCTAATTCATCCTCCTCAGCATCTCAAGTGTTATCTGCTTACCATACAAACCTGATTATGTCAGCTTTTTTCTTAAAAATCTTTGGTATATGCTTCTGTTTTACCAAATGAAGTCCAAACTCCTTGAGAAGCTCATATAGACTCTAGCAGAGCCTTTGAGACCCAAAACCACATCTTCTTAGTCTCACGTCTGATTCCAACCTAGAGGCAATTCTGGATTTGTCTCCTATTACAACAGAGTCTCATCTCAAATGAATACCATGTATCTCCAGGACTTCACCCATGCTACAGCTTGGAATGAGATCCTAATTGTAAAGCTCACACCTGAAGCCCCCAAATTTATGAAAGTTAACTTTGAAAGCAATCCTCAATCAATGAGGGATGGAAACCTATGGATTAATGCTTTCCCCAGTTGTCCTTCTAGAGGATAGCTCTGAAATACTTTCTGTATGTTCCTTAGACATAAGAAATTAAACAGAATTAAACGCTAGTATCCAAGAGCTGTGATGTCAGAAATGCACCTTTATGTAGACATTTTTTCCCTCATTTTCTCTGGTCCCCCACTTTTACTCTGGGATTATCTCCTTGACTAGGGCTTTGCTTTCTGGTAGAACCCAAGCTACGATATATAGTACTAGACTCTCAATGGGAGTGATTTAGGAAGAGGAGACCTGGGAAAAAGCCTTGGGCAATTTGAGTTAACTAAGGCACTGGCAAGGTATGGGTCAATCTTGGAGATTTCTTACCATTCACATGCCTGGCGATAGCACTAAATGACAATTGCAGCAAACATGGTCTGACACCAGCAAGATAGCCAAAAGCTCAGCCAGCTCAGGGATGAAGGTTACATCACCCCACTAGGCTAGAAACCTGGACAAGTAGGAGTAGTCGCTGGAGGAGAAGGAAGTTTAATACAGGTGGTGGAGGAAGAAGGTGGTAAGATATCAGTGATAACTTCAAGGACCAGTTGCAGCAATAAAGACTGCAGATTACTGTAGTAATCTTTACCTATGAAGTGGTGTAGAGATTGTGGCTGACCTTGAAGACTTAGAGGCAGAGGAATTTCTGAGGGATACAAAGGATAGACTGTATGAATTGCTTCTGGATTCTTGACTCACCTCCTCTAGGACCTGCCTCTGATTTCAGCGCACATTCAGTGGCTTACCTCAGGTTGACATCTTTTCTCAAGCATTGGCTGTTTTGCCCTTAGGTATTTCCAAAGACCAGCTATGCTTGGTCTGGAAGTACATAAGAGTTGATATATCCTCAAGTAAATTTCTAACTAATGTGAGATAGGAGTGGTGGATAAAAATCATCAATTCTCAGGTGAACAATTCCAAAAGGTAGTCTATATCCTCTTTAGAATTCCAGTCATGACTAGCGCCAGTTGCCTATAGTAGTTATTTTAATGGTGAAGCTGTGCTTTTGCTTTTTTCCACTTTCCCTTGCTCTCCCCTCATTTCTGCCCCCTGCTTGCAACTTCTTACCTCCAGCACTACTTTTGGGAAAATTCAAGCTAAGATAAAATCCTTACTTTCCAATATATCACTAGCTTCTATTTTCTATCCTATTTTATGCTGTCTGTCTGTGCTGCTTCCTTGGTATGTGCTAAGGAAATAAATGGAGAAATAGAAAAATGCAACAAATAATTGAATAAAGTTTCCACAAGGACTTAAGCTGCCAAGTTGAAAAGGCCTACGAAGTAGCCCAGAAAATGGTTGAAAATAGATTGTTTTTGAAATTCATCTCCATGAAAAGTCCGTTTTTATCTCTACATCTGGTGTACAGCTCTTCTCCTGAGATTTCTCTCTGTGATCCTGATCTTCTTGTACCCAAACTTCTATTTCTTATACCCACGCTTTCTTTCTTGGAGCACTTCCTCCAAAGCCTTAGGATGCATAGGAGGTAATTTTTTTTTTTTGGAATGTCTGAAGAAGTTTTTATTTTTGCCTTCTACATGATTTAATAGATATGGAATTACAGATTAGAAATAATTTCCTTCAAATATTTGAAGGCAATATCTTCTTATTTTCAGTGTAATTGAAAAAATCCCACAGTAATTTCTCATAATCCTTTATATACATGATTTCTTTTTCCCCTCTCTGGAAGTTTGTAGAATCTTCTTGAGTCCCCAGTGTTCTGAAGATTCAAATGAAGTGCCTTGATGAAACTTTTTTGTTTGGTTCTGATCTCTATGTTAAAAATTTCCACAGATGTTCAGCAATCCTTGGAAGGCTTTAAATTTTTCAGTTATCTTTTAAATAAATTACAAGAAGAAAAAAGATAGTCTTCCTATTTATTCCTATTTACCACTTTGATTGTTTTTTTTTTTTTTTAAAGATTTTATTTATTTGACAGAGAGAAACACAGCTAGAGAGGGAACACAAGCAGAGGGAATGGTAGCGGGAGAAGCAGGCTCCCTGCGGAGCAGAGAGCCCGATGTGGGGCTCGATCCCAGGACCCTGGGATCATGACCTGAGCCAAAGGCAGACGCTTAACGACTGAGCCACCCAGGCGCCCC
>CM053615.1:37489434-37599884 GCA_028646535.1 Procyon lotor | reverse complement strand
GGCTGGGTTGTGGACAATGGGGAGGGTATGTGCTATTAAGTGCTGTGAAATGTGTAAGCCCGAAGATTCACAGACATGTACCCTGGGGCAAATAATACATTATATGTTAATAAAAATTAATTAAAAAAAATAAATAAATAAACATGCATGTAAAATACCTGGTTTGACCAAAAGTACCTAAATGTCATTTCTCTCTCTCCTTCACTCAAGTAGATCTCTATTATTAGATTGTCAGAGCCCTTTGAGAGTTATTATCAGGAACCACACGAGTAACTTCCCAGCCCTGTCCTATACCAGCTGCATGAACTGAAGCCCCAATTTCCTCTACTGTAACCTAGCAATCATAAAACCCATTGTAAGATTAAGTGGGATCATGTTGGAAAGGCTACTAGCACAATGCCTGGCATACTGTAAGTGCTCAATAAATGACAGCAGCTATAATGATGGTGAGAATAAGGAAGAAGAGGAATTGAGGCAATGATGGTTCCAGCTTGATTCTCCCTTCCCACCTAAAAAAAACCTGCCACCTGTCCTCCAGGGCTGTAAGAAATTGAAAATTTTGTCACTGTTACTTCCTGGAGGGAGGGAAATTATTTGAATCCCAACACCGGGACCTCCCCCACAACTACACTCAAACACAACAGTCTCAACCTTCTAGTGCATAAAATTATCTGGGATAGTTATTAAAATTGCAGGTAACAAGGAACTACCCACAAGCTCTGGTCAACAGGAAAGAAATGTGGCCCAGCTCTCACTCAGGTGATTGTGTTGGTAGCCCTGGGATCACACTAAAACACACTGCCTTGGAATTAAATCAGCATATTTGTTGCCTTGAGCCAAAATTATGTCTAAGACTCTAAGTGGGACTTTTTAGGGACACCTGCGTGGCTCAGTCAGTTAAGCCACTGCCTTCGCTCAGGTCATGATCCCAGGGTCCTGGGATCGAGTCCCACATCAGGCTCCTTGCTCTGCAGGGAACCTGCTTCTTCCTCTACCTGCTCTGCCTGCTGCTCCCCCTGCTTGCTCTCTCTCTCTCTCTGACAAATAAATAAAATCTTAAAAAACAAACAAACAAAAAATAATAAATAAATGGGACTTTTTAGTGAGATTTAAGAGACTGGTGCTTTAAGGGAATTATTTATTAGGAAATATTAATCACTGCTTACCAACTCAAAGCATTCATTCAACCATGGCATGGTTTTTAATTTTTGAGAATAAAATAAATAACAAAACATACTTTGACAAATATATGTGTACTCAAATACATGGGAATATTGATCTCAGCACTTTGAAGAATCCTTAAAAGAACTTCCAGTGTAGGGGTGCCTTGGTGGCTCAGTCAGTTAAGTATCCAACTCCTGATCATGGATCAGTTCATGATCTCAGGGTTGTGAGATCAAGCCCCACATGGAACGACCGCACTCAGCTAGCAGTCTGCTTGTGATTCTCTCTTTCTCCCACTCCCTTTGCCTTGCCTGTCCCCTGCTCACGCATTTTCCCTTTCTCTGAAATAAATAAATAAAACTTAAAAAAATTTAAAAATTTAAAGAAAAAAAAATTTTAAACACTTAGTTTATGATTTTTAAAATTTCATAGCCCATGAACATTTGTTCCAAAACTATTTGGGGACATATTTAACATCTTAGCCCTACAGTTGAGAGCTTTTAATATTATGTTTTAAAATTAGAGATTAAAACGGTCTATTTCAACTTGCTATTTATCTTATCCCTTTTAAGGGAAGAGTTATTTGTAAAAAAGTTGGAGGGTGTTTCTAAGGACTAATGGGCCACGATAAATTAGAATCACGAGATATCTTTGCTCAGTTGACAATGTGAAAAACAGGTGCCTATCGGGTTTCTCTTCGGTTTGACAAACAGGTGTGTGGAATGCTGCTGTTGCTGATCCAGCCAGACACTCAAGTTCAGACAAAGGCAATCCAGAGTTCCTAGTCATTTTTGTTTATTCTAGCTAAGGAACGCTTGTGAACTCCATCCAGTGCTGGGAGTCTGCTTGCTCAGGGACAATTTTACTGGGTACATTCAGTGGTGTTTCAAAGTTTACAAGGATGAATTTACAGGGTTGGCTGATTTTCTTTTCGTAAAGCCTGACCTCATCTCTTGAAGCTTCCTGGAAGGCAGTATCTGTGTAACCTGTGTCTATTTAAAGTGGATGTTGAGGGGCAAGTAATTCTCCAGTTTAGTGCATTTAAATTAACCCACTACTCTTACTCATTTACAGATCTATTCGAAAAACCATGTCTTGCAGTCAACCACAGTTTACACTCAACTGAATCCCATGGTAAGCTCTAGGAGGGCACACATAAAATATAAAGAACACTGGTTCTCAGCCTAGGTTCCCTGAGCCCTCTGATCCTGTAAGAAAATCCTCTGCCTCTGTGTGTGTGTGTGTGTGTGTGTGTGTGTGTGTGTGTGTGTGTGTAATTGTGCCTTTTCCTGAGAAACCTTAGTTTTCCAGAATTCTCAATAAGGCACATGACTGCAAAAAATTTTTTAAAAAATGCTGACATGGAGAGAATACATGATTACTTGTCTTTGCTTTAGTATCGAGTATAATAAAACACTGCAACATTGGCTTCTTATGACCCTTGATAATTACATCAATCAAAGGCTGATTCTTGGGCCTTCCTCCTCTCCTTAGGGTTACCTTCAGCCTCATTCTAGTAAGTATTGCTCAGGGTACCAGGGCCTCTGGGGGGTTCTCTGGAGGGTCAGTTCCAAGGGCCATCAGGGCACTGGTGGGATACAAGATGATTTTAGCTGATACAGGCATGACACTTAGATAAATTCAGGGAATTAACAGATGTCTTCCTGCACATTCTCTTTTAGTTCTTCTGATTATGGCAAAGAAATAGCCCTCTTTGGTATTAGGATTATTTTACCACTTCTATAACCACTCCTTAGTCTCTTCAGCAGAGAGAGCAAGTCTCAAGCTTAGTCTTCACAGGCAATTATATTTGGCAAGAGTTTAGCAACATTTCTTTGTTCAGGGTACTGCTTTTTATAATTACCTTCTCTTTAAAGCAAACAATATGGGTTTCAATGTATAGCTAGTGAGAAAATTTATTTTTTTAAAAAAGGCAGCCAACTAATATCATAAACATAAACAATAGAAATTTGGAAAACACTGGACTAAGCAACTGCTAATCAAGTCATATTTTTAATTAAATTGACTGTCTTTTGGAAAATTCAGTCTAGTTAGGACAAATATTTTAACCAACAATAGAAATTTCTATTAAGCATTCCTGAAAAAATGTGAGGGATGCCTTTAACATGAGTTAGTTAGGATGTTTTCAGATGCTTGTAATAGAAAACACAACTAAGAGTTACCTTAAACAGTAAGGACTGTCTCCTGGTAATCCCAGAGCAGATTTAGTCTGTGACTCGGTGATGTCATCAAAGACCGAGGCTCTTGCCATACTTCCCTCTGACTTTCTTAGCATGCCAGTGTTGTTTTCAGATTTACTCCCTCATGATCTCCAGATGACTTCCACGACATCCAACACAACATCCACGACATTCCCCTCATCCAACAATGACCAGATTCAGAAAAGTGTGAACCACTGTCTTTTGGCCCTTTCAAGGGCAGAGGAAACTTACCCAAAAATTTTCCCTATTTGCTTTCACATTTCATAAGCAAGGTTCTACCCTGTGCCTGTATTTAAATAAAACATTGCCAAGAAAAATAAATTACCAGGATTGCCTTGGCCTAATCCCCATTTGCCCACCAGGAGGGACTAACAAACATACTAGGCCTAAGAATAAAACAATTCTTTTGTTTTGGGGTTCTTTTGGCCATGCATATGAAAGGAATGGCTGTTGGGCAGGCTATCCACATTGTTTGCCATGAGCTTGCATTAACACAAGATTTTAACAAATCTGAAGGGTGCAAAGAGGCTAAAAATAACATTGGAGAAAAATCTTATTTCAGCATTACAAAGAAGTAATAGTATCCTGGGCCATCAAAATACACACAGCAGATGGTAGTTTGGAAAGTAGAAGACGGTTATTTTTTTTCAGGGTCCAGCTAGAGTAAACTCTCAAGAAGATATTAATCTCAGAGATTTAAAAAACATTAATTGGCTGATAATTCTTCTCCCCAATCCCACCTTAACCCTCAGATCTTATGAACAGGAAAAAAAATACATAAGGGCAATCCCACAACAGTAAAAAAAAAAAAAAAAAGTGGTCTTATTGTTATTCTTAAAAATTTGATCTATTTTTTTTTCAAGCTACACAATTGGTTACTACAATAAAAAAATAAGAACATTACTGGATTTCATTAGACACTTTCATTTTTTTTTAGATTCACTTACATGTGAAATATGTCAAAAGGCATCCTTATGTTACCTGTGCATGAAACTCACAAATGTTTTAATCTATCCTGACAGGTAACTTTAGTGACAGTAAATGAAGTAAGATTTAAACTTCCAGGTTATTTGTGCTGTAAATGTTTCCCAAACATAATTCTTGGCTTTATTTCCCACACCAGAATAAATGGAATCTCATACATGGTTGAATTAGGATCTGGATGGAGCCATGAGGAGAAAGGAAAGACCATTCGACAAATGCTGAGATATTGGTTGAACACCTAAAGGATGTCAAGTTCCTTGTGTTTATTCTGATTCAATAACTCCACAATACAGACATTTTTGTCCAATTTTAAAGATGTAAAATTGACAACCAAAGAAAGAGAGTGATCTCCTGGACTTTACAGAGTTAGTAAATACTGAACAAAGATTTGAACTCGGATCTTTCTGAACCCAAATCCCATATGCTTTCCGTTGAACTATCTTGCCTCCTGAGGGCTTGTGCAACCAAATACCAAAGGACGAAAGCAAGAGGTTATAAAATGGGATCAAAAGAACAGGTGAAGAGATGTGGAGAAATAGGAAACCAAAAGTCAAAAACAAATCTAGGCAACAAACAGATATTTAACACCCACTGTGTCCCAAGCATGGAATAGAAGAGACTGGAAAACCTGTCTAGACGTGGTGGGGGAAGGGAAGGACGTCAAGAATCAATAGTGACTCCAAGATACTTTGAGATCTCAAGGGAGGGGCTTTTTATATGTTCCTTGGTGTGGGGCCAGAAGAGGGAGTAGGTGTGGCTGGGACATGGGGATAAACAGGCACACCTGGGGAACAAGGAATGTACTTTACAGGGTGGGGTTGGGGGAAACATACTTTATGATGAGGTTGCCTTTTCACTGCTAGGTAAGATTTCCCTTACTTTATACTTCTGTGGGTCTGGGAGCAAAGACTAGCTACCTAACTCTTAAGTCAACTGACACTTTTTCTCCTTGATCACCACCCAAATCTTTGCATGTTTTATACACTGGTGAAAATTATTTTTAATCACAAATTTTAGTAACCACAATTTATCAGGAATTATTAAAGCTATGAAAGTGTTACTATATTTGAGATCCCTCTGGAAAAATGATTTTAGCATTTCTTCTGTTCACATAACAAAAAGTGGGGGCTATTGTTGCCCGAGATGTCATCTGGGTGTCAATGTTATCTAGATATCTGTCACTTAAAAAGACTAAACATCATTATTACGGTTGTCGGTCCAAATAATACCATGCAGTTTCAGCTGTATGACTCATCTGTAGAAAAGAATGCAATTTCTTTTAGTGTATCAATTTTAACCTGCCAATCTTCACAATGGCCTGCATATTTTTTGTTAGCCCTTTTCATACTTATCAGTGCTACCAAGAAGACTTGGCAGATGTCTGTATTTACCCAAACCTAAGGAAAAACAGTGTTGGTGCTAGGACATATTTTCAATGTGGGCTTACCAAGAGTCCATTTAGTTTCAACCCAAAGCTGGATATACCCTGAAAAGCAAGTTGGGAAAATCCTAGGAGACCAAATAATGCAACAGAATTTCCAGAGACAGAAAAGCAATCATATCTCTTCCCCTCACCTTTCTCGGAGACTACAAAAAATGTCATCTACTCCACATGTTATATTGGTCAAAAGTCAAAAGTTATCCCCACGTCCCAGCCATACCTACTCCCTCTTCTGGCCCCACACCAAGGAACATATAAAAAGCCCCTCCCTTGAGATCTCAAAGTATCTTGGAGTCACTATCGATTCTTGATGTATTGATGTCTGGAGAGTGTACATAAATTCATTTTACTAAATATCATTTATCAAGCATCCCATTTCTCAAAAAGCATTAAACTCACTTTTCTAAATGAATTTTTCAGTATTTAAACATACTTTGGAATTAGCGTGCAAAAGTTACTAGTGGTAGATTGTATCGTTTCTTATACAAATATGATATATAGATTGTCGGCCTGACCAAAAGCTCTGGGCCTGTAGTCAGAAAGAGTCTTAGGTTCAAGTCCTGGCTCAACCATTTGATTCCCCATTACCTTGGGCAAGTTACAAGACCTCCCTAAATCTCTTCATCTACAACATAAAGATAATAAATTTTATTTTAACAAGTTGTTGGTTTGTCTCCAATGAGATGGTACAAATAAGTAGTTATAGTAGCATATGACTCTCAAGGAACTATGAAGAAATGGTCATAAATTTCAAAAGCAATAGACTCAGTCAAGGGGCAGAAAGGAAACACATTTAAGATATAGAGTGATTATTTGAATATTGAGAGAAAATTGAAGGTTTGGGCATTGGCATGGCAAAAATTCCATGAAAAATATAGAGTGAGCACTCTCCAAATACCAATTGATCTCTACATCTTAATCTGCGGCTTTGACCTCTACTCCAAGTGGTAGACTCTGATATCCAGCTCCCCAGAGGAACTTCAAAACTATTTTTATTTCTTAACGTAGCAGAGGGTACCCATCATTCACTTGGTCACAAAATTCAGAAACCTGGCCGTTATCCTAAAATCCTCCCTCTCTTGTTCCACCCCAAACATCTAGATCAAGGTCAACAGAGCTGTGGTTCTTGAACCTGGCAGGGCTTCAGAACTGGAGTGTTTTGGAAAAATACCAAGCCTACCCCAGGGATTCTTATTCAGAAGGCCTGAGGTATGCCGTGGGAATCTGCATTCAAAAATAAATAAACAGGGGTGCCTGGCTGGCTCAGTCAGGGGAGCATACAATTCTGGATCTCAGGGTTGTGAGTTCAAGACTCACACTGGGAGCAGAGTCTACTTGAATGAATGAATGAATGAATGAATGAAGACTCTAATGCTCACTGAGATTTAGGAGCCACGATTATAGTGCATCTGCTCACCAGATCTCATATTCTTCACATCCCTACTGCAACCCTCTTACTGCAGACCCTCATCAATCCATTGGTATTCACCCTGCATCCCCTACCAGTGACCCCTGACACCTTTCATCTATCCTTCTCAGTGGTGCCAGATTTATTTATCTGAACCTAAGCTTTAGAGAACAGATCTAAATTCAAATCCTTGCATTACCAATTAACAGGCCTATAATCTTGAGCAAGTAATTCATCTCTGTAAGACTCAATTTTCACATCAGGAAAATGAGGATGATACTATTAAATGAGATTTTGATGGGCTAACATATGTAAAGCTCTTAATACAGGCATAGAGCAGGGCTGTTAGAATTATCATCATTATTGTCTTTGCTGTCAAGACAGAAATCTAATCATCTAATTCCTGTTTCATGTTCTCCTACTGTTTCCAGTCTTTTTTTTCAGTAAGCAAATCCCAGTCAGAACTTCTTGATTCCAAGCGCTTTCTCCACCCTGGACTTCTAAATATAACCAATCACAAAGCATCCTATGATATTGCGTGTCTTTCCAGATTTCTTCCCATGGCTCATAACTGAAGCCTGCCCAGATTATGTGGTTCGGCCAAATGGGAATATCTAGTCTGTGTGACTCGGGTCTTCCCCTGATCAGGTCTGACTCATCCAACTACCAACTAACCAGAGTGAAGTGTCCTTACTCTAAATGAAGTTAATGAGCACAATCTTTTATATGTGTTGTATAGCACCCAATTTACCATAGATATATGGCATGCATAATTATAAATGCCTCTCCAAACATGAGGTTCTGAGAGATTCTTGCCTTAGCTAATACCTAAAGGTTAAGCTCAGGTCAAAGTAAGGATGGTAGATGCTCAGGTGGGCTCAGGTAAAGGGGATCAATCTGAAGAGATAAACTTTTCTGGGGGTAAGGGAGTCTGGTGGTCATATCAGCAACAGTGCTGTTATTCTTTATTGAGAGTGAAACATCTTGATTTCAGAAAGGTACACTGTGGTTGAAGCAGTACCCCCACATGTAGCTGGGGATATCTGAAGAGCAAGAGGGAGGCAGAGGGAAGCCCTTGGGAAGAGAGATTGGTAGAACACACACAACGGTAATGATGATGGTAGCTAACTTTTACCAAGTACCCGCTGTGGATTGGGTGCTATATTAATTCTTTTACAAACATTTTCTTTTGTCACAAGAACTGTAGGAGAGGTTGAGTGCCAGATGGGAAAATTGAGCTTCAGAGGAGGAGTTATGAGACTTGTCCAAGATTAGGCAGCTAGTAAAACAGCCTACCCCCCAACCCCACCCCACCTCCCACGGGAGCCCAGTCATTAAAAACACTTGAATGAGACACTTTAGCTCACTGAGCACAGACATGTCCCAGGGGTACCTGTGAATCAATTTGCATACTGTGCTCAGAAGAGCAATTAGGGCCTATTTCTTTAATTTCTAAGACACCCCCCTTTTTTATTTCAGGTTTTATTTAAATTCTAGTTAGTTAACATATATGGTAAAATTGGTTTCAGGCATACAGTTCAGTGATTCATCACTGAAATATAACACCCAGTGCTCATCACAACAAGTAGCCTTCTTAATCCCCACCTCCCATTTAGCCCATCCCCCACTCCCCCCTCCATCAATCCTCAGTTTGTTCTCTCATAGTTAAGAGTCTCTTATGGTTTGCTTCTCTCTCTCTCTCTTTTTTCCCCCCTTATGTTCATTTGTTCGGTTTCTTAAATTCCACATAGGAGTTTGGTTCAAGCCAGACCTGGGTGTCTCTAGTCCCACCTCGAAGTTGGCAGAACAGTTGCCGACACTGGCTTAGACAGCACTGCCCTTTGAAAGCACGCAAGAGTTCACTCACAAACCCACTAGACTCTGCCCATCATATAAAAGTAAATAATCTAAAAAAAAAAAAGTAAATGATCTTCCTAAGAATCAATTCTGGAGAATTAATCTAAAATATTTGAAAACAGCCTCATTAGTTATAATCCAAGAAGAAGAAGGAGAAGGAGAGGAAGAGGGAGAAGAAGAGGGAGGAGAAGAAAGGAGGAAGGGAGGAAGGAAAGAGAGAGAGCAAGAGAGAGAGAGAAAAGAAAAAAAGAAAGAGAAAGAAAGAGGAAAAAAGGCTCACCAGCACAGGAACGAATAAGTAATTTTTGGCATAAACCTACAAAACAGCCATTAAGACTTACATGACAAAATGTGCATGACAACTCTGAAACAGACTGATGGTATAAACTGAAGTTTTAAAAAGGAGTCAACATTGTATCTACCATATGGATATAATTACATTTTTGTCCAAAGTGTAGGAAACAAAACAAGGACAAAAAGAATGCACCACAGTCAGAAGGGGGGGTTGACCCTAGGCAGTGGGAGCAGAGGTTATACTGTTTGTTTTTCTGCTTGTTGGCATTTTATATTTTTAAGGAACTTAATTCTCTACCCAAAACAAAACCAAAAAACAGAAAAAAAAAAAACAAAAAAATCCAAAATAAAACTAAAATAAACAACCAAGAAAAAACAAAACCAAAAACAAAACCAAAACAAAACACTTTATTTAAAAATAAATATAAGAAGACTTTCCAGAACTCCTGGAAAGTCCTAGAGCATTCTGGAATTGTTTCTGCGTCTGGCTCAGCCCACCCTCCTATTTTGGTCCTCATGCAGGCGTGATCCCGTGACCCAACAGCCTGGTGGCCTGCGGTAATCAGAGCGATGAAGTAACTTCCCTGAAGTTCTGAGAGTTTTGCCATTTTCTCCTGTACCTTATAAAGAGCCGTCAACAGGTTTTTGGCTTCATAAACGGTCAGCACTTCAGTCTTCCTCCCGGCAGTCCGTTTTCACAGTGATGTGGTGAAACACAGGACCACACAAGCAAAGACTGGTTTCAATTGTTCAACATTCCCCGTTGTGTTTGGTTTCTTTTTCTCCCTGATGGGCTCCCCTAGAACTCATCTGTAAACTGCTGTTCCTGCAGGATTCCCAGTCTGCATAGCGCCCCCACCACCGCCACCACAGTGTATTCTGAACAGAAGCAGCCGGGTCACAAGTTTGCATCAGCCACCGATACCTCAGAATCCTCACAAAGAGGAAACAGGTGCCAGCTTCCTCACAGCCAACACAAAAACATCAAAGGACTCTTGTTACCGTGTTCCAGTGGTCGGTACATACTTTTCAAGGGCTGTTCTAAAATATCTTGGCAGCCATTTTACTCCAGGGATCCAGAGAGGGGAAAGTCTGTTCTTGCATCATTACCAACAGCTTGGGGAAAGCCCAGTCCCTTCACCCACAGACAGGGCTGGCTGCATTTGATCGCACAAAGCCGGACAAACTGGGACTCCTTCATATCTCCTGCCTTCTGTGGCCATTCACTCAGCCCCACCTCAGAGATTTAGTGGAGACCGCAGAACGCTCCCAATGGTGCCTCTCTCAGACCTGCAACTGTGAGACACACCTGGTTTTTTTCTAACTTCTGTCAGCCCTGCTTTGGTGAATAGTTAGAATAAGTCAAATTCATTTCTGTAAAGCAATGCTGCTCTATATGACGATACCAAAACCACATTAAAAGTATCAACTGAGGGCTATCGGGATTACTAGAAAGACACTTTGACAAACAAGATTTTCAAAAAAGTGTGCCAACTGCGGTATGAAGCCAGATGAACCCAAGAAGTTTAAGAAGAAAAAAAGCTGTAACAGTGGAGGAGGGACAGGGGCACCTAAAGGGAATATAGATCTAAGAATGATTTAAAAAAAAAAAAATCAAGAGAAAAGTAAAAAAACAAAAAACAGAAAAACAAACAAAAAATAACCTGAAGCAAATTTCTACTCTGGGGGAAAAAAAAGCCAACTTAATTTTACCTCACTTTGGGTCTGCATATGGTAGTGTAAGTGGCAATGAGGAGCCCCAAATCTTCTAACAGGGCTAAATTTACTTTTCCACAAATTGTTTTCCTCACCTAGAAAAACCACCACACCCTCTCTTAGCCATCCTCCCTTTTCCACCCTTAATAAAATTAAACAATCTCCAGTATTCATGTTTTGCATTGATTTCTTTTTAATTTTAACAAAATGAACCAGAACTGAGGAAGATAAAGTTAAAATATGACACAAAACTAATTGGAAAAATATATTCCAGGGGCACCTGGGGGGCTCAGTTTGTTTAGCGTCTGTCTTCAACTCAGGTCATGATCCTGGAGTCCCAGGATCAAGCCCCAGGTCTAGCTCCCTGCTCATGGGGGAGTCTGCTTCTCCCTCCCCCTCTGTCTCTCCCGCTTGTGTTTGGTCTCTCCCTTGCTCACTCTCTCTCTCAAATAAATAAATAAAATATTTTTAAAAAATATTTCCCAGAGATTGACAACTGCTTGGTGTTAGTTGCCACGGCCTCCTTGGTAAGGTCTCCCTGACCATGGCCTTCCCTAGCTCTCACGGGGAAGCCAAATAAACTCAGCAAAAATTAACGCTATTTATCAACAGTCTTCATTTTATCAGACTGTGAGTAAATACAAAAGCAGAGTACACATGGCTCCTATTCCCTTAAGGAGTTGAGAATTTCAGAATTCTAGAAGGGTCCCAGAGAGCTGTTTTACAGTGTATAAAATGTATATTCATCTGATAATGAAGAAAATGTGGAAGGAGGATTGGTTGTTTAAAAAAAAACAACAACAAAACTTTCAGATACCCTAAAAATTTGTTATTCAAAATGTAATCCCTGGGAGCTTGCTAAAAATGTAAAATCTTGGACACTACCACAGATATACTGAATCAGAATTTGCATTTTAACAAGACTTACAGTGCAGAGAGTGTTCATTAAAGTTTGAGAGGTACTTACCTAAGACTCCTTAACCCCCTTACACCTCCTGTTCAAATTGCATACACTATGGTTTAAAATGTTGGATTTCTTTATTTATTCATTAAGATTTTATTTATTTATTTGACAGATGGAGAGATCACAAGTAGGCAGAGAGGCAGGCTGAGAGAGGGGGGGAAGCAGGCTCCCTGCTGAGCAGAGAGCCAATGTGGGGCTCAATCCCAGGACCCTGGGATCATGATCTGAGCCGAAGGCAGAGGCTTTAACCCACTGAGCCACCCAGGCACTCCTAAAATATTGGATTAAAAATATTTTTTTTAATTTAAAAATTTTTTTAAAAAATCTTTTTAATTAAAAAAAGAAAAAGATCTAACTGCCCCAAATAGTATAGAGGCTAGATCAACTTTCTTTTATATTTAAAAAAAAAAAAAAGTGAGGCATTTCAAAAACTACAACCAAATTAAACAAGTACAGGAAGAGGGAAAATGGGGGTTTCAGTTACTGATAAGCTTGATATGAGTCAAGTGACTGTGGCTACAAAAAAAATTGAAAAGCAAGCAAATACAAAAGTTAGAGATTACATGAATAGAAGCCTGGTATCTAGATCAGGAAGATGATTTCGCTACTCGACCTCACACTGATCATTATTAAGTCCATTAATCTTAATCTTATCTTAAGTACATTCGGTTTAAGCCACCATAATTAAGAATACAGACAAACAAGAACATGTTCAGAAAAGAGGGTCCAGGACAGTGAAATGGAAGTCACGACCTGGAGTGGGGGTGAGGAAGTCGATTTTTTAGGAGGAATTGGAGGAGCTGTTAACCCCAGTTACAAAAAGATTTGGTCAAAAAAGCTTAAAAATATAAAGGAATGTTATGTGAGAAGCACATGCTTGGTCTGTGACAAGCATTTGAGAACCACTGGTATTTGAGGACCATTCAAACACCATCCATCCATTACTTATGGGCCGCAATGAATCTTCAAAGTATCTTTTGCAAAAACCAACAAGGTAGAGGAGCAGGTACCCTTCTTGAATTGTGGGAGAGGAAAACAGGATCCATGGTGGATCTTGGTCTGGAATGCAGTTTTCTGAGCTTTTATCAACCAGTTTCCTGTGAAATTCCTACTTTGGTAATCATTACAGTAGAAAGGGTGCTAAAAGTGACCCCTCAAATTCTTTTTATTGTTTTTCTTCTATCCTATGATCCAATATATTTGTTACTTAGCCTCACGTGATATTGTGCATCTGAAATATGGCCAGTGGAACTGATGAAATACAATTTCATTTTCATCTAACTTGTTATTTGAAATAACAAATATAATTATATACACTGACATTCAGTTTGGTTATTAGAAACTTTAAGCACGTTTGAAATATTTGGGATATATGAATCTACTTTTTCAACTGTATATATTATAAAATCTAAACATTATATCCAGAGACAATTAAACACCTTAACACATGCTCTAAGTGGAAAATATTCCCCAGATAGAAAATATTTACATGAAAAATATTTCAGCGTTAAGAAAAAAAGAAAAATATGTCAGCATTTTGTATATTAAACCTTAAAATATTTCAGACATGAGTTAAAATATATCATCAAAATTAATTTCCTGTTAATTTTTATTTTTATAATATGTCTATTAAAAATGGTAAATGTGGTTTACTTTATATTTCTATTAGACATCCCTGTTCCATGTTATTCTGAAAGAGCATATTATTTTTCTTCGTTCATGTTCAAAAAAGAACTCAAACCTCTCCAAGCTGAGGCTGCCAGTCATTGAGTTTTCTATCAAGCATGCCTGATTTAAGAAGGAAAGACAAAAACCGCCAAAAAGAGAAAGATCTCCCACACTGCTCCCTCCCCAGACCCCTCCAAGGATTGCAGAGGTTTAAGCAGAGCCTCTTTCTTAGAAACACAGTTTCCCTGCTCCAAGACACTCCCAAACAATGAAATGGAACATTTCTGGAACATATTAAATACAAGAAGGAATTCCTTCCTCTTATTTGCTCTTCCTTCAGGTCAGTGGTGTTCCCACAGACGGTTGCTCTATTTTGCTGTTGCCCTATTTGCCCTCGGGTGTTATGGAGAATCCTACTCTATTCCTTCTGTCCTTTCTTTATGTGTGTGGGGGTGGGGGGGGAAGCAGTGAATACCAAGCTACATACACCTGAAAGCCTGTGTCTGGAATGAAATTACAGCCTGGTCCCTTCCTCCCTCCCCCACATTAACCAAAAGCTCAAAACTTGGGGTTGTGGTTTAAGAAATGAGAGTAGAATGCATCATTTCTTTCCTCCTCTTCTCCACCCGGCGAGCCCCTGCTCCTGTCGATTAAGGCTTCTTTCAGGAAACTTTCACAAATCCCAACAGTTAATTCACAATGATCTTTTCTCTATTTCTGTCATTCCCTGTGTCTGCCTTCTTTCTTCTCCATCAGCAACCTCTAGGTTAAAGGTCTCCTAGTACCTCCTGAGGCATGTTTCCCCCATCATTGCCAACATGCAAGCAATGGCCAGCATGGAAAGGGCATCCTGACTCTTGAGTCTAACTAATTTGTGGGCCTGGGAATAAGGAAGGAGCTAACCTAGAATCTTACAGTGCTTCCCTAACCTCAACTATTCATAACCTTCATGTTCGCTGCCATATCTGACATCCTCCAGAACTTTTCTGGCCCTTTTTTGGCCCTTAAATCAACTCATACTTTCAATTTAAATAAATGCATGTGAAGAAGAATTGAAGAAATTAAAGAAACTTTACATCATTGCTATAAATGGAGAACTAATGTTTTTCATTATGCATTAAAAATACATAACAATCAAAATAAAATATTTATCCATGTAGAACCTGAAGTCCTCTCTTCTGGGGCTCAGTTGTTAAGTGTCTGCCTTCAGCTCAGGTCATGATCCTGGGGTCCTGAAATCGAGCCCTGAATCCAGCTCCTTGCTCAGCAGGAAGCCTGCTTCTCCCTCTCCCACTCCTCTGCTTGTGTTCCCTGTCTTGTGTGTGTGTGTGTGAAATAAAATCTTTTTTAAAATAAATAAACTAATTAATTAATTAATTAATTAATTAAAATCCTCTCTTTCACCACCAACAGTGTGCCCATGAAATGGAGGAACGATGTTCTTGAATGTCAGTGGCAGACCAGATGAAGTCTAAAATGTGGACATGAGGGACGCCTCAGTGGCTCAGTCAGTTAAGCATCTGCCTTTGGTTCGGGTCATGATCCCAGGGTCTGGGGATTGAGCCCCACATCAGGTTCCCTGCTCGGTGGGGAGCCTACTTCTCCCTCTCCTTCTGCCTGCTGCTCTCCCTGCTTGTGTTCTCTCTTTCTCCCTCTCTTTCTCTGACAAATAAATAAATAAATAGAATCTTTAAAAAATAAAATGAAATAAAATGTGGACATGAGCCTATGAAAATTGCATGGCAAACCAATCCATATGGTTTAGGAGACCAGATAGAGTTTCTTTAGGACAAAGACTTTCTCTGAACTGTGGTCCACATATGCTGATCCTCTCTCCGGACTCAGAGCCAAGGAGGAGGTGGGGAGTAGGGAAGCACAGAAATTCAGTCAAGTCCAAGCAAAGCAAAACAATCCCCAAAACTCATTCCCCACCACCACTTCATTCTAAGCTTCCAGCTTCCAGCAATTGCACCTGAATGAGCAACATATTGAGAGTCTTGAGATGGATGAAGACTTTCAAGGGGAGACAAAAAGAAACAAGTATGTAAAGTCTGAAGTTTACTTAGAGCGTGCTGTGTATCCCAAAGTGACCAGATGGGTCTCTCAAGTGCTTCTCCCCCTCCCCCACTCCTTCATCGAAGACTGTATTTAATGATTGTTTCAAAACCCCCCTCAAGCCAAGCTCTGCAGATAAAATAAATTCAGGCTGTTTTTTCCTTCTAAGTCCTTTTTTCTTACTTAGGACTACTATTTTTACCAGTATAGTATAGTTGCTCTTTGTCCTGTGCCTGTGAAATGAAACAAAACTTCTCCTTTTGGAAATAGGATCTCAAAATTCTAAGACCTCAAATTTTATTAAAATCCCCTAGGTGCATATAATGACTTTAGATCTAGACTACATTGTAGGTTTACACACATCATCCTATTTCAATCAACTCTCAAGTTGAAACAGAAAGAACAGGTTTAAAAAAAAAAACCAAGTAACTAAACATAGATTTTATATATATATATATATCCATAGGGATTTAGGCAGTTAGGATGGTCAAGAAAGAGAGTTTCTGATAGCTGGATGGGTAAGCAACAACCAGTTTCCTTTATACCAAATAAAACTAAGCGTGGTACAAAGAGGTTATTTTAGAGGTAGATTTCCACGAACTGTCAATCACCCTCAGTTAACAGAAAATTACACCCATATATTCTTAGAAATTTCTCAGTTCTCTCCTCAGTACATAGTGCTAGGGTGGTAATGTTCCTCTTTGAGGTGGTGTATATTCAATTCACGTGGCTTGATCTGAAAATGCTAGGGGATTTTTGCATACTTTCCCAGCCTAGATGTACAAATACTATTAGAAATATTTAGCAGAAGAAAGTAAAGGTTTGAGACATGTTCCAGATAATCTCTTTGAACAGTAAAAATATTGTCCTAAAAAAATAACAGTTCTTTAGAAGGAAGCAATTAGTTTCTTGATAGGAAAAAAAATATTGAAAATGGTTATCTATTTTCAATGGTATGGTGGTTATCTGCTAATTCTTTTGCCTGAAACATCTGACAAATATTGCTTTTCTAGGATCCTTTTTAAAGTACGAAGACAGCATTACTTAGCCCCACATAAATTGATAATCAGAGAAAATAATATTTTAATAAGTGGCAGAGGCCACATGGATATAAAATAATGTGGACTGTGCAAAAAAAAGGAATAGTCTATAATCATATTAGTTTTTAAGATTAATTGTACTATATTAACATGAACTTTCACATTTGTGTTTTCTATCACAAAGACTTTCAGATTCATTATCTCCTTTCAGTTTCTATAAAATAAGATTGTAGTATTATGTTCAACTTAGCTATGAAGATATAGAAGTCTAGAAAGGTTAAAAAGTACTCCCAAAGTTAACAAAGCAAAGTAGGAAGTTAACTTGGAACAACCTGGGACTTTTATCCTCTGGTCAAATGAAATGATCAAACTGTGGTACGTCTTCATTCTGTATTTTGTATTTACAGATTAAGTGATTCAGTGATTTGTATTCACAGATTCGACCTTACAAGTTAGACTATCTGGTGCTCCTGTCCTTTTTCTTCTTTGCAACCTAATACATCACTTGAACACAGTTCAAATAAAACCTCACTAATACTGTGTTGTCAAATAACATTTATTTGGTCGATGCTGTTAATAAGCACAGTGTCGGGCAATCCTGTGAGAAAGATACCATGATTCCCATCCTACTGATGACAAAACTAAGGCTTAAAGAACTTAACGCCATGTGTGCAGGGTCACATGGGCCAAAGTGCTGAGGGAGGAGACAGAATCTGCTGCTAGGAAACTGCAAGCCCAGCATCTTTGCCTCTGCAGGGTCACTTTCTGGCCAACAGAACTGTTTGTGGACAGGCTAAGAAATTGATCGAAGCTGGTCTTCATCCAAGCTAGAAAACTACTTTGGTGAATCACATTAATTGCTATATTACAAAAAAAAATTATCCAAAAGAATTCATCAAGCAATTAATGCTTATAATATCATACAAAGAAAAATGTTAGCAAGCTGTTCCCAAACTTGCAGGCAGTCACTCCGAAAGCACCCATAGGTATCCACAGTGACAACCATGGTACCGATCTTCTGAAAACTAATGATTCAAAACCAATTCTATGTGGGTGGAAATGTGTTTTTGTACATGTATCTGGTTCCCAATTGGCCTGCATTTCTCAGGACTCTGCTCTATGGCCCCCTCTGACTGGTGGACACTATTGTCTTCCTTCTACTGGCGCTTAGTGACAGCCTAGCCCTCTCTAATCCTGCCCTTATTTGTGATCACACGTTCCCTGGATTAGAAGGCATCATTTAATACTTTAGGGCTACAAACAATATCAAACTGAATCTGTGAATACAAAAATAAGTAAGTGATACTGATAGAAACAACTATTCGCTTTTGCAGCACCTGACCCATAATCAGTGTTCAGGAAATATTTGTGGCATTGAACCTAACAATATAAAAAACAATTCAAAGGGAAGATTTCTCCAGGATATATAGGAAAATGTAAGATCCACAATGGATAACTGAAAATTGAGTGTATTTTTTCTGCAGATCATAGAAATGGATGAGGAATTAGAGATAATCTCATCCCATGAACAACTCAGGCCCAGAGAGATACACCCAAGGTCACAACAATAATTAGTGGCCAGTCGGGCCAGACCCAATAATGCCAGATTATTGGTTGAATGCTCTTTCTACAATATTGTCACTAAGAAATGTCATTTTTAAACTCAGTCACACTCTCAAATAGGTGGTTCTTCCAAAAGAGATGTCTAGATACATGTATATTGAGGCCCTCACATACGGATGCTTTTAGAATGCTGGATATTCCTAAACCTGGTCTCTGAGTCAAGAGACCTGAGTTTTATTCTCAGTTTTTAACTAACCACCTAATAGTGAGTCAATTTGGCATATTGGATATTGGTTTCCTGAACTGTAAATGAAGAGGCCAGGTGTATATGTTAGGTTACTACTGACCAAATAAATAAATAAATAAATAATATAAATATAAATATATATATACACATATATAACTTATATATGATTTATATATTTATATATAATTTTTATATATTTTATAATATATATTTCAAACTGACTTAAGCAAAAAATGCAAACTGACTTATCTCTTATAAGAATTCAGCAATACACATTTCAGCTTTTTTTTTAAAAGATTTTATTTATTTATTTGGAAGAGAGAGAATGAGCGCGCGAGGAGCACCAGGCAGAGGCAGGAGAAGCAGGCTCCCTGCTGAGCAAGTAGCCTGATGCGGGGCTCAATCCCAGGACCCTGGGATTATGACCTGAGCCGAAGGCAGACGCTTAACCAACTGAGCTACCCAGGCACCACTTAGGTGTGGCTTAATCCAGGGGCTTGAATGATGTCACCAGGATCTAACATTCTCCTATCTCTCTGTTACATTGCGGTACATCGGCTCTGCTTTCAGGCCCCACGTGTCACAAGATGGCTGCCAGCTACTCTAGGCCTACATGCTCCCAGATCCAAGTCTTTCAGGTCAGACAAATCAACAACGATGCTTGACAAAATACCTGTTAGGTCACTTACATATGCATTGATTTCTGGTTCTGTGAGCTTCTATTAATGTCTCTCTTTTAAGTTAAAGAATAAATGAACTGTTTTGAGGAAACTCAGTAGCTCTCTCTGTGCCCCAGAGGTGGGCATTTGTTAGACTTGCTCACCACTGCCACGACACATAACTGGTTCTTTATCAGGCGCTTCATGTTTGGCCCTGCCTCATGGCAGTTTCCTCTGTGTATTCTCTTGTCACGTATCACTCTGCCTTTGCATACACTCCTCCCTCTGTATCAGATGCCTCGAGTCTTCCTTATCTCTCCGAAAAATGTCTACTCCCTGAATGGAACATCACTTTCCTTGGGAAATCGTCCCTGATTACAGCCCTCCCCTCAGGTGAAATTAACCACTCGACTATACTTAAACCTTCTTACCTACCTTGAGCGGCAAACATGTCGCATTGTATAGTGTTCATATGTTTGCATAGCTTCTTTCTCTGAGGATTATTGGCACTGGGAAGGTGGGAACCATGCCTTATTCAACATTGCATCCCCAGGGCCAAATACAAGGCCTGAAACATAGCAATCATTCAATCAGTCAATAAATTTTAATGAATCAATCAATGAATCAGTGAATGTTAGTTCCTCCAAACTAGAACATTACTGACTCCCATTTTGCCTCTAAAACATACAATTATGTTATGGAAACCCCACCTTTCAGGTTCCTTGACTGAACTATACTCTCAAATCCAGGCTAAGGCATATTGTACTATCAGCCTAGAATACCCTTCTCCCACTGCCTGTCTGATCCCCCAATTTCCTCCAATCAAATTTTATTTTCCTTCAGCTCACATTTCCTCAGGAATACCTCCTGTGATCTCCTGAATTCAATTACACCCCCTTGCATTCTGGGAACTTTTCCTTCCCTCATCCTTATCACACCTCTAATTATTTGTTCAATGTTTTCTTCCCCTGACTGATGTGAGGTCTATGAGGGCCAGGAACTGCTGTCTTCACAACTGTGAATGGGAAAGGAGGGCTGTAGAATAATCTGATTAAATTTGGGGAGAATGAAGAAAAGAAGGATAGAAACATAGATCTTGCGGGGTTTTTTTAAGATTTATTTATTTATTTTGGGGGGCAGGCAGAGGGAGAGAGAATCTCAAGGACACTCCCTGCTGAGCACAGAGCCCGCCGGGCTGCTCCATCTCACGACCACAATCCTGATCACGACCCTGAGATCATGACCTGAGCTGAAACCAAGAATCGGAAACTTAATCACTGAGCCATCCAGGTACCCCAGAAACCCAGATTTGGAACATTTACCAATCTCATTGACTTCTTTTACCTTTTTCACCTGTACCCCAACTTGTACAGGTGGGACTTGTGTTTTGGACTTGTGGACTTGTGTTTTGTAACTGAATAGGAAACATAAACGCCTGCTTCCTTTTTTTTTTTTTTTTAATATTTTATATATTTATTTGAGAGAGAGAGAGCAGGGGAAGGAGCTGAAGGAGAAGGAGAGAGAGAATCTCAAGCAGACTCCACAATGAGCATGGAGCCCGATGTCAGAATCGATCTCATGACCCTGAGATCATGACCTAAGCTGAAATCAAGAGTCAAAGGCTTAACTGACTGAGCTACCCAGGGGCCCCTTAAAGCCCACTTCTTAAGATTTCAAGCTCCTTGCTCTGTATATTATTGTAGTCTTTCAAAAAACAATTCAACCAACAAACATTATGGAACCCTGCTATATGGTCAGCACTGTTCTGAGCACTGTAGGCTGTGCACATTGAAAGAGACAGATGCTTTGTCCTGCCTTCATATCTCACCTCTCCACATCCTTCCTAGACACACAGATGCTTGTTGTGTGTGTGTTTATCCTTTTCAATTTCCTCTTAAATCAGCACTTTGTGATCGTGGTCACATACTTCAGTGCTGTGTTAGGTGAGAAAGCTGAGATAGTTGCTTATATGACTCAACCCCGCTCATGTTCTCTCCAGAGCATCATTTATTTGACATCCCACCCTCATTCTGACCACACAGCCTTGGCAGCACCACTAAGTCCTGAAGATGGCAACAATTAAGTCCAGTCTCCTAAATAAAAGACACGTTATAGATCTGTCGGCTTGCAGTAAGAAAAATCATGCTAGTCTCTGTCTGCACATTAAAGCCTGTGCAATTCTACAAAGATCATGTTAAATTTTTACTAGCCTACAGAAAAGAAAAGGAGGGTCATCAAAAAATGTGTGTGCCCTTGGCAACTGGGGCCTTTCTTCCAGAAGTGGATTCTGGAGAGGGACTGTAACAAAAATCTTCACCTCCCAAATCCCTATGCTTTGAAAGGAGGCCCCATGGAGTTTGGAGTGACATGATAAAGGATAAGCATAAAGTTTGGGAAATTCTCAAGAAGCCAGGGAAGCAACATTACCAAGGTAGAAAATGTAAGTTGAGTAAGAATTTTCTTACTTAAATTAATGTTTACCTAGTAAATGTCAACTCTTTTGTCACCCAGATGGTGCTAATTCTAGAGATGTAAGGGAAATCGGTGGGGGGAGATCCAAATGGACAAAATCAGAAAGCTGGAGAGGATTCAACATGAGTGATCTAAGAAAGAAGGCCCTGGGAGGCAATCAGCCTTTCAGGCGAGCATTCAAAGCCTCAAACAAAATCAATGACAGTTCAAAGAACTTCTGTCTCTAGGCAATTCTCCAAGGCAGCTTCTACATAAGGACTCAAAATGGCCCTTATGTCCAGAATGAAGGCAGGGGTACAAATCGACCCTGAACAGAATACATTGCATGATATCATAAGCTAAGACAGTAAAGGGAACGCATAGCCTCCTTTTTTCTCCCAAGACAAAATCACATTTTGCTGCCAATAATCTGTGCACTTAATTGTTTACCAAATGTGTTGTTTTGTACTAAGCAATTGAGATAGGTGTACCCCATTACTCCGAGGCACATGGTTTCTGCAGAAAAACAGTCTCCATGTCCCAAGCCATGAGAGGAAACAAACCACCATTGGTAGAAAGGTGATGACAGAACCAATCTAATGAACCTGCTTGGGAATTACCCTCTAAAAAAGTTTCTTCCATCACAGAAGCCTCCGTTCCCCTTCCGAGAATATCTAACATCTCAAAACTCAAGTACAGTCTCAGTTAAATTTCAAAGGGAGGTAGGAAGTACTAATAAAGGAATGCCTTTTTTTCTTTTTCTTTTTTTTTGTATTAAAATCATATCTGCCTCTCTCCACAAAAGGCTGAAAGATTTTAGATAGTTTAAAACTGCAATTCTCAGAGTCTAGTACCACTTTCCTGTGGCTGTCTTCTGTCAAATCATCCAGGGGAACCTGGCAATCTTGGCTTAAGGCACGCCAATGGGCTCAGCTCTGCAAGTGAGCCAGGAGCTGGAGGCGTCCTTAAGCCTGGGGCGAGGAACTTGGTGGGTGGTCTAGACGGGAATCTGGGTTTTGTAACAGAAAGATAGAGAGATGGAGCTTCTGGCCAGGAGAAGCTGCTGAGGGAGACATTCAAACTCCAGGGAAAGATGCCAGTCCACATCAAAACTACATAATCACCAAAGAGAATCAGCCCAGGTGCCAGCCTCATGTTATAAATAAAGCATCTTGGCTTTGTCCACGGGAAGCCCTTATTATCCTAGGGAATATGTTGCATGTACACGGATGAGCACACCGAGCAATACATCAAAGGTGTGGGCAACAATAGAACTTAGCATACATATAGCAATTAGAGTTTTTCAGGTGCTTTTCCACAAATGACTTCATTGAATCTTCACAACCCCAGGGATGGAAGACAGGCAGATATTTTATTATCATGATTGCTGTGACCGCCTTTCAGCTTTATCGTGAGGCTAGGGATGAGAGGTTAATGGAAGCTATTTTGCATGTGGCCACTCATCACATCACGAGACCACCCCAGGGATAAGAGGCCTGATCCCTCCACCCTTCGCACAGGAGACAGCCCATGCTCAGTGACTTCGTGACCCCAGTTCCCACACAGTGAGCCCACCCACACATGACTGGGCCAGAGCCCACCTCAGACCTTCAGACATTTTTGTCACCAAATGACTCACTCCATCTTTGGAATAGCTGTGGTCAATTAATTTCAATTAAGGTTTCCATTCCTATAATCCTCAAATGCCAATAGAAAGCCAATTTCTCTCCCCTCTCCTTAACCCCTTACTGCTCTATGCTTCCTCTCTGGCTTCTCTCTTCAAAATACTATGCCTTCTGGAATCTCCTTCCTTTGTGTAAAAAAAATAATAAAATAAAAGCAATAAAACAAACAAACCAAAAACAGTAAGTATCTCCCCACATTATGCTGTGTACTTCACCTACCATAGAACTAAGGGTAGGGATGACAATCCATGAGCTCCTTAATGACACTTTAGAACCCACCACACTTCTACCCTGATACCCGTGCCATCAGCTCATACCTACCATGTACAGTGCTAGGTTTCTATCATTTACTGGCCTCCCAGTCACATTCTTCAGGACATGACACTCCTCTCTCTTCCTCAACCCCATTTCTGCCCATATCTAGAAAACTTTATTATCTTTGTGCGCAATCCACCCAACACCTTCAAGCTACGGTTCCTTGACCTCAAATATACAATAACAATAACAAATCTCACCTTCACACAACTTTAGACTCCCCCACACTGCCAGGGAACACATCCAGAACTTCGTCATCACCAAGAACAGTTCCACACCCAAAATCTTGACTGCAAGCATTGAGTCCTCTGACCCAGATGGCTTTCCTTTGTGTTCTCAGGATCTTCCCTTCCACACACCTGCTCCTCAAACTCACTGAGTCCTACAGCTCCTGGGTCTTCATTTCCCCCACAGTCCATCAGCCTTCCTCTAAACAAACAAGTAGTGGAGTATCTGAACTATCCACCACCAGCACACTCAAATCCATGCATGTCTCTCCCTACAAAGCATTCATTAGGCAAACTCCCAACATAAGGTTAAGGTCATCTTGGTACCTAGAAACTGAACACTCCTCAGGAAAATGTTATAACTGCTCAGATTATTGTCGTAACAAACATATAGTCTCTGATTTTCGGACTTCAGCACATCTCCTCAATCCTTTCACTTGATCAACTCTCCTTCCTACTTTCCTTGGTCATTGTTTTAAACCTCAACATCTCTATTATCGACAACCCCTACCAGAGCCCACTCCTCTACTCTAAGCAGACATTATCTTTTTCGTCACTGAAAATAAAATGATGTCCAGAAATGTAAGAGAAAAATTGCAGTTTCATCAAAGCAAACTTTTTTTCCCGAAGAATCTTCTCCCCTCTCTGTGAGACTATTAAACAAATTTCTTAAGCGTCATCCTAGGCTCTCTTCTCTTTCAGAAGTAGATTTCATCTACTCCTATACTTCAATTATCTTCTTTATGCAAAGGACTTTTTAGTCTCTGTTATCAGACCAGACCTCTCTCCTATGCACCATTAAAACTTCTACTCAACATTTCCACATATATACATGTTGACAAAGCCCCTCAAACCTCATGTCCAAAATTAACATCTCTTTCTCTGTAAGTCTCTCTCTCCATGGTACGTTCATGCATGCAGGTGTGCTGCCTCTCTCTTTCTCTCTCTCACTTACCCACACCCCCCCCATAAACACAAGAATCGATTCTCTTATCTCCTCTTCAGTAAAAGGCATCACCACCCAGTTTGTTGAGGTAGAAGCCTGGTAGTCATCCTTGCCTCCTCCCTCTGCCTCACCCAATTCATCAACAATTTCTACTAATATTATCTTCTGCCTTTTCTCAAATCCAACCACTTTTCCCTGTTCAAATAATGAACAACAACCTAGTTCAAACAAGGAAACTAGAGCTCAGAAAGAACCTATGACATTGCACAATGTCTTACAACTAGGAGGTGGCAAAGCCACCTCAGACTCCCATATGCTTCCAAAGCCCATGCTTGAAATTAGAGAATATTCTCTCACTTGGAGGAACTCTCAGAGCCAAAGATATCTCCAAGAAATACATAGTAGACTATTTCAACTGCAGGATGTTCCAAAACCCAACCAAAGAAGGCATTGGGGGTAATCAGCTGTCCAGGGAAGCATTTAGAGCCTCAAACAAAATCAATAATAGTTCAAAGAACTTTTATATTCAAGAGGTTCTCCTGAGGTAGTTACTACATAAAGACAAAAAAAATGGACCTATAATCAGAATAAAGAGACAGGCGTACAAACTGATGCTGAATAAAAGAAGCAATTGATGTGATCATTGGTGAGCATGTGTCATGAATGAGAATAATCCTTTGCTTTTTAAGCCACAGAGATTTTGAGGTTCTAGTTACTATAGCATAACCTGGCTTATCCTAACTGACTCAATCTCCTTCTTACTGTTTTCAGTCAGGCTTATATGGTGCTCTATCAAATCCAACAAGAAATAAATATTGATGGCCCCCTGGGTGGCTCAGTTGGTTAAGCATCTACCTTTGGCTCAGGTCATGATCCCAGGGTCCTGGGACTGAGTCCCGCATCTGGTTCCCTGCTTTGCGGGGAGCCTGCTTCTCCTTCTTCCTCTGCTTCTCCCCCCTGCTTGTACTTGCTCTCATGCTCGCTTTCTCTGAAATAAAATCTTTTTGAAAGAAAGAAAAAAAGAAAGAAAGAGAGAGAGAGAGAGAGAGAGAGAGAGAGAGAGAGGGAAAGAGAAAGAAACAAAGACTGAAAGGCCTGAAAAGTATAGTAGTATTGTTCTCTCCTGTAAATTTTTTCTTTCTTTTTTTTTAAAGATTTTGTTTATTTATTTGACAGAGAGAGAGAGATCACAAGTAGACAGAGAGGCAGGCAGAGAGAGAGAGGGAAGCAGGCTCCCCGCCGAGCAGAGAGCCCAACGCGGGGCTTGATCCCAGGACCCTGAGATCATGACCTGAGCCGAAGGCAAAAGCTTCAACCCACTGAGCCACCCAGGCGCCCCTCTCCGGGATATCTTTTCTAATAATTCCATTTATTTTCTTATTAGGTTCATGAGTTTCTCCCTGATTTCTCTTTCTATGCTTCTGATGTCAGTGAAGGTGTCCATTGGAGGGACTGAGAAGAAATGAATGTTAGGGCAAAAAAACTAAGTGAATGGACATTTTTCTGGAAGTCCCCAACATAAAATTACCTTGAAAATTACATAAAGAATACACCCTGAAGCCTATGGAAGGTGAAGTAACCAGGATCTATTCTTTCTACTACACCATCTTTCTCGAACTACATCGTTATGTCTTCCTGAGTGTGGTAAGCTAAAATATTCTTTGCACTGGAAGCTCCATCTACCTTTATTCAGTGATTCAGAATTCTAAATTATGTTTGGTAAAAAGCATGGGCTTTGGAGTCTAGCAGGAATAAGTTCATGTCTTGATTCTGTGCCACTTCCCAGCGATGTGACCTTAGGCAGGTCTACAATGAAGGCAATGACATATCATCCCAGAGGGCCATCGTGAGTTTTAAACCTCAGTGGACTTACAGGGCATGGCAGGGCTTAACAGGTGCCAGTGAGTACTACTAGTACCACTATCTGGTACTAAATACCACTATCATTTGCATCATTATTGTTATTTTCACCACGCAACAGATATATGGGGATATAACATTTGTTTCTCTATCAGGACATCTATTTGTGTATCTAATCCATCGCTGCTGGGCCTGAAAGGCAGGAGAAGGTGAAGATTCTTCTGAAACATGGGAGAAATAAATTCTAACACAGATGTACACTGAGGAACACATAGCTCCTGTGGACAAGTCAGCAGTTAATTTCTGGAAAGGAATCAAGAGATAATCTCTGTAAAATTAATCTTTTTTTAACTTAACATTTATTTTTATCAGAGCAATTCATATGCATTTGGAGGCAAGACTTACAACCATAGGCTTATAACAAAAAACAATGGTTGCTTATTTGGGTGGGGTAGAGGGGAACTTAAAGTATGAGTTATTAAATGGTAAACATGACAGAAAAACCATATCTAGATTAACTCCAAGGTTGGGGAGCCTAAGCAACTAGGTAATTGGCAGGCCCACTAAGATGGGGACTTCCACTAAGGTGGAAAAGGAGGATTTCCAGCAGCAAAGTGGGTGGGGGTGGAAGAAAAGAATCAGGAGTTCTACTTGGGGCCTAGAAATTAAGATATCAAAGTGGAGATGTTCAGTAGACAACGTGATGTATAGCCTAGAGGTCAGGGCATGGGGCTTGGGGAGACTTAACTGAGTTAGAGATCCTGGCGTATAGATGTTAAATATGGAATATTTAAATGACAGCAATTTAGGAACAACTGGATGCTGAAGCCCTTCAACATAGAGAGCTCAGGTAAGGTGACTGAGAAGCATTGTCCAGCTGAGACTGGTGAAGAGCCAGGAGTGCCATGATTCTGGAGCAAACAAGGGTTCAAGGAAGGCCACATGGTCAACTGTGCGCATGACATTCAGTATTCCATACAAAGCCAGCCAGCCTTCATTTCCCTGCCTCCACCCGGTATGACAATACTCACAGTTCCCCTCCCCTTTCTCACAACTGTGTGCTTTTGCTCTTATTCTTTTGCTTTGGGATGCCTCCTCACCTGCCAAGATCCTAGCCTTATGACCCAGCAAGAATGACATGACCTTGGCAATGCATTTCTTGACTCCACTAATAAAATATGCCCTCTTTCACCATAATCTCCCATAGCCCATTGTACACTGTATTTTATTTAGCCTTCTGCTATAAGTATATGTATTCTCTCTTTATCCTTCCTATTTCCCAACTGGACTATAGTAGAGGCCTTACAACCCCTCATAATGTAGCAGAATGTTTGGCATGCATTAGGTGCTCAATGAAGATTTTCATGAGTCAAATCCAAAAATACAGAACTCAAGTCTGGAGAAGTTCCTACAAAGGACAAAAATCTTTTTTTTTTTTTTTTAAGATTTATTTATTTGTCAGAGAGAGAGAGCACAAACAGGGGGAATGGCAGGGAGAGGGAGAAGCAGGCTCCCTGCTGAGCAAGAAGCCAGATGCAGGACTCAATCCCAGGACTCCAGGATCAGGACCTGGGCTGAAGGCAGCTGCTTAGCTGACTGAGACACCCAGGCATCCCTACAATGGACAAAAATCTTTTATCACTTTAGGTTTCTTTTTGCCAGCACATGCATCATCTGCACCCAAGCCCAGGAATTTTTCACACATTTTCCTGACCCTCTATAGCAAAACAGTGGGAGTGATCATTCCCAGAAAACAATTTTTTTTAAAATATCCTTTTTTAAAGACCATGTGACAAAAACACAGGGTAATGCAGGCAAAGCTCTTGCCACAGTCCTTGGGTACATAGATGCTGAGCTAATGCCTATTTCAAAAACCATTTTTTAAAAGATTTTTTATTTGAGAGAGAGAGCGTAAGCAGACACTGAGTAGGGGGGAGGAGCAGAGGGAGAGGGAGAAGCAGATTCCCCTCTGAGCAAGGAGCCTGATGTGGGACTTGATCCCAGGACCCCGAGATCTTGACCCGAGCCAAAGGCAGATGCTTAACTGACTGAGCCACCAGGTGCCCTTTAAAAACCATTTTGACTGATGTTTCCTCCAGATCTCAGGTATGAAAATAACAATTTGCAGAAGTCTCATGGATGAAACAACCTTTGTGATCCCTGAACCTCACACAAAAAAGCTAAAAAGACTGTACCAATCCAAGCCTTGGGTTAAAAGTTGGGCAACAATTCTTGAGTGTTCTTCCTTCAGACATCAGCACATAATTGCATTCTCTTATACGGGGGAGGGAGAATGTGTTAGGAAGAAGTCCTCTGGAAGGTAGCTCTGGCCAAGAGTTGGAAGAACAGGAGCAAGAAAAACAGGTTATCAATGGGAAACACAGAGTCGAAGCTTCATGAACCAAATAGAATTTCCACAGGCCTAATGATTAATGAAAATCACCTGCCAAGATGTTATGTGCAACCTGCTATTAAAATGGCTGGGATTTATGGCAAGAATGTCAAGCCTCATGATTTCCTTTATCCTCTCTTCTACTATGCACTACGTTCACCTCAATTGTCTTCCAGACTAATCACTCTTTCATGGTCAATGGCAACTCAGAAACACAGATCCTTATACTCTCGCTAAAAAGTCCAGGTCCTTCCAGATCTTGGCAGATAGACAAATAGCCCAGTGATTAAGGATACCCCTCCTTTTTAGGTTATATTCCAGACCCACCACATATTAATGGTGTGATCATCCAAACTGGGTGTTTGTGTTACGATTCCTACTTCCTACACTTTCAGACCCACATATTCTGAATCCGAAAGATTTCTGAGAGTGTGAGGTGAGCAAGGTGACACCTATCGCCAGTGCCCAGGGGTAGACTCTAAGTATAAATAATCAACCTAACCTCTCTTTGCTGGCTAACATTTTCTCACAAGACTGAAAAGTCCCGTAACCTCCTTTTCTTAATGGTGGCGCCACTTCAACCACACTCTGGAAGGTATTGGTTTCCTTAAGTACAATGTGGACCCATCAGAATGAAAGGGCTGCATGAGGGAAAAGGACAGTATCGGGCTTTGTGGCCTATCGACTCAGTTGCTCATGCAAGAATCTGGGAGGGGGAAACCCCCGAAAGATTAGTCACTTCATTTTGTGTTGCAGAGCTCAATTCAGGTTAACAAAGCATTTGCCAACAAAGGAGATGGGAGAATGGCAGTATTCACTTGCTCTGGACTGAATAAACAAATGTGGGATTTGTGGGCTGACTAATGTCCTGGGATAAACCAGGCAGTCAGCCAAATTCTAGGAGTTTTGATGAAAAGACCAGCAAGCCCACACTTTTCTTCTTGGAAAGTGCTCCATGGGAGTATTGATGTCCACAAGGCCGCCCGAGCCTTCAGCTTGCCTTAAAGTTTCATCCATACTCAGCCACGGGGAATTCTCAGTGCCTCTGTAACCAAAGACCTAGATCAAGTGATAGAAGCTGGATGCCGTCTCCTTGGAAAGTGTTAAATATGCCATTCATCTCCATTTTAGAAATGTGTTATCTCTGTCCCTTTTTAAATACTCCATTACTCTGAAAACATACAGGTAGGCCACTAAAATGTGACTCTGGCTCTATCTTTCATTCATTCATTTCATTCATTGGGCACTTTCCATATGGTGCTCTAGGCACCGTAAGTGTCTGTGAATAAAATGGTGACTGAATCAGACACAATCCATGCCCTCAGGAAGCCCCCAGACCAAACGGAATCTTTAAGAGCACTGGAAAAATAATAAAGTCCTGTAATTTTATTTTTGGTTGGAGGCAATTATTAAAATTTGCAATGATTTTTATTGGGCAAGGCAAGAAGTCCTTCAATTAAAGTCAATATAAACTTGTAGGGATGTCAGAAATAAGAATAAAGGCGTGCCCTTTCTTTCTACTGTGCTATTAGGACCATATAACCATGTTCGAGACGAAAGTTGATTTTATTACAAACTGCAGCTAGTGAAAAGTCAAGGGTTAAGTTTCACAGGTTCTTGACTAACTCAGGAAAAACTTCCCAGCAGGAGCTGATACAGTCTTCTTTAAATCTTTAAATTCTTTAAATGAATGTGGCTTATCTACCCAGATCAGAAAAATACAGGGATGCCAGGGCAGCTCAGTCGGTGGTTAAGTATCTGTCTTCAGCTCCAGTCATGATCTCAGGGTCCTGGAACAGAGTTGGTGTGGGACTCCCTGATCAGCAGGGAGTCTGCTTCTCCTTCTCCCTCTTCTCTTCCCCCACTCTTGCTCTCTCTCTCAAATAAATAAATAAAATCTAAAAAAAAAAGAAAAAAGAAAGAAACATATATGGTACACACATGATCAATGTGAACATAATATAAACTAGAGGAAGAAAGTTCACGGTGGTAACTGACAGAGAGCATTTTAAGGGTCTCCACAAAAATCTCCAACCTTCCTCAAAATTTAGAGTCTTAGGTGGTTTTTACTTACATTGGGACTTTTATACTTCCCTTCTGAACACCCAATCTTCAGGACTCATTAGCCCTCCAGAGTGTCAACAGGAAGCTTCCAAATGGCAAATATAGAAAATTAGTTGTTTTTGTTTTTAAGATTTTGTTTATTTATTTGAGAGACAGAGCACAAGCAGATGGAGGGGCAGAGGGAGAGGGAGAAGCAGACTCCCGGGTGAGCGGGGAGCCGGACCTGGGACTAGATCGACTAGATCCCAGGACCCCAGAATCATGACCTGAGCCGAAGGCAGATGCTTAACCAACTGAGCCACCCAGGCACCGCTAGAGAATTAGTTTTAAGAGGCATTATTTGTAACTGCATTTAGGAGGAAATTCAAGTAGATTAGCAAAGATTTTAAGCAGGCTCTTTCAGAAAAAAAACAAGACAAAAGAGCAAAAACCTGGCAAGGAATCTTAATGAAGTCATCAAATCCATACATGTTAAACATACTTTGGTTAGGCTTCTAAATAACATTCTGTGGGATGCCTGAGTGGCTCAGTGGGTTAAAGCCTCTGCCTTTGGCTCAGGTCATGGTCTCAGGGTCTTGGGATCGAGCCTGGCATGGGGCTCTCTGCTTAGCGGGGAGCCTGCTTCCCCCTCTCTCTGCCTGCCTCTCTGCCTGCTTGTGATCTCTCTCTCTGTCAAATAAATAAATAAAATCTTTAAAAATAAATAAATAGATAAATAAATAAATATCATTCTGCAGAAATGTAGGTATTCTAAAATCAAGGTTTGGGAAAGGAGCCTAGTTCCTGCTTAGGAACTAGGAGGGCGGGAGGGAGAGTTGAAAGGGATAGCTAGGGACAAACTCCAAGAGAGCTATTTCAGGTTTTAAAACTGGGAAAAGGGAGCTGAGCCTGAGGCTGGAGGAGGAGAAGGCAGCAGAAGCCACCCGCAAAAACTCAAAAACTCGGAGCTGAGCCCTCGAAGGACCAAGCCGCAGCGCACAGCCCACAGCCCACAAACCAGAGGAAGGCCTGCACAGGAAGCAGAGAGGAGCGCGAGGGGCTCTGGAGTCCTGGACAGGATGAAGCCAGTGCATGTGAGGTTCAAGAAAACCAAGCAGGCAATACAGGCATCAAAGTGTTTCCTTATGTCATTAACTCGGGACCACATCCTGATTTCAGACAACAGGGAACCACGGTTGGGAAAGCCGTAGAACCGGGGTCGTTGTTTTCAGACACGTCGCAGGCGATCAGAACCCTCTCGGAGCTCTCTGCAGGGCACACGCTGGGTCGCACGGAAGGTGGGCGATCCGACGGGCGTCTCCGATGTCCCGGCAAAAGGAGACACGCGGCTCGACTTGACGAGTAGCATCAAGGAGCATAAAGAGCTTCCCTAGACAGTGCCAGAGTGTTAGGTGCCAAAAGCCTGAGGTGGTTATTAGAAAAGGTTACCGCCCCTGATCGTCTGACTACAGCCAATTCATCCGCAGAAAACAGGCCAGAATCCGGCCCAAGCAGTCAGCGCTCCCCTTGGGAAGCCCGCGCGGGTCCCGGGAGCTCTTGCTAACTAATGTCCCTGCGGCTTGCAAAGCAGCTAGACGGCAGTGACAGCAATTTCTGTCGTCAATTAAGGCGAGATTGCCCGGTGGGATTTTAACTTTTAATTGGATGTCAGCCACGCTGTTTCCTTTGGTTACCTCTCCGCTGGGCCTTCTTTGGCAGCCAAGTTCTAGTGCAGTTCACTTCCACAGTCATGAGAGCGGTAGGAAGAAAGATTAGGTAGGAAGCAAAACTGCCCAGGGCTCAGAACGCCCCCAGCTCTAGCCCTAATCGGCTGCAAGGCTTTTTGGCTCAGCCCAAGTGCTTCTCTGTGTTTCCTTTTCCTTTAGTTATGAAATCGGAAATATAAAACCCACCCCACACGCTTATGAAGCCACAGGAGAGAACAGATAAGCTAAAGGTTACCGAAGGTATATTCCTACGTACGCGCTTAAGTGTGTGCGTGTACATACAACTCTTTTAATGTTTTCCAATTGCATAAAAGAGAAGCGTGGATTGACCAAGCACCTGAGTAAGTTAAGTGATACAGATCGTCTGGATATTTTAGAACAAAATTGCCACCCTTTGTTTCAGGGGAAAAGACAGTTGTCTGAATTGTTAAGACCATTTTTCTCTCCAGGTCGCAGTCATGGAATCTACAGAAGACTGCCTTTCATGACAGCTAGGAGGCCAGGGAGAAAGTATTTTAGGGAAAAGCAGGAAAAGCAATTGATTATTGTTTACTCTATGCTGGGCAATCTATGAAGCACTTTACAGTATTAGTTCACTTCCTCTTCATTACAAGTACAATCCCGTGACGTGTGTATTATTTATTAATGTTATACAGTATGCCTAAGTTCCTGAACAAATTTATTGTCTGAACTGATACTGAAATTCAAATCCATCTGGCTTTGGGGCCCTCGATCTTAATTAGAGCTTAATTCTAGGTCTGTGAAGGAAACTGGGCTTCTCTTCTGTCCCTGCTTGAGGCTTGAGCATTTTCCTTTGCTATTAGAAGTTGGGCTGCATGCTCTGGTTGGTCTGTAGGTCAGTCCTTCTGTGGCCCCTCACGTAGGAGCGGACGATTCCTGGAAGGTGACATGGGGGTGAGGTGTGAAAGAAGACTTCCCAAAGAAGCGGACAAAGAAGGGTCATAAGTAAAGTGCCTACGGGACCCAGTTCTGAAGGGCTGCATTTCTTGGGTAAACAGGAAGAAATTTTCTTATATTCTCTGGTTTTTCCATTTAGAGAAGAACTATTCTTCAGATGTAGGAATGAGCTATTTGGGAATTTTATTCCGTTAGGATTAATGCCTAAAAAGTTATTTCCTATGCTACCTCAGGTAGTTGTTTAGAGTTAGATACATTCCAAATAGACATTCAAATTTGGTCCTAAAAGCAGTGCTGACTCAGGAAAACTATCTAATATGCTTCATCAGAATGCTCTAACTCTAGAAGAACGTCATAGCATATTAGCTTAGTTAATAGAAATTAGAAGCACCAACGGCGAAGGTTTAAATAGGAGCATTTTTAAAGCAGGAGTAATAATCATATCTGAATGGCTGACATTTGTTGAGCCCTTACACAATGGAAAGCATTAGTGCTACACCTCTTACACAAGTTACTGCATTTGGATTTTGCAATATCCTTCTGAGGCAAGCAGTTATGATTCTCATTTTCAAATGAGAAGACTTAAGTTTGTCATCAGTATTTCTCGTTGTCAAAATGGCCACCAAAATGACAAAGGAGGGTAGAGTTGAGGCTAAAATCCTGGAATGTTTTCACATACCCACCCCTTCCAGCCTCCCCACTTCTCCAGTGTCCTCCCAAATATCTTCTTCCTTCATCCAAGGCAGTCCGAAAATCTATTCATTTGTCCTACTGCTTCACTGAAAGGGATTGCTGACTCAGTATATTCCATGAAATTATCCCCCACAAAAAAAACAGAAACAAAAAAACAAACAAAAAACCAGTAAAACCTTAAGAGAAGCAATTAAAGACATTTAACTTAAAAGGACTGAAGAATGAACTCTGACTCCAAGAAAAGAGTACATGCAATTCATGCAAGTGATTGTGAAACCTACTAATCTAATGGAGAACCCTACCACACTAGCCCCATAAATAGTCTTTTCTGTGAAATTCAATGAGATTATTCCACTGGAATTATACAAAAGAGAAGGGGGGAAAAAGAGATCTTGTTGAGAAATGCAAGATCAGGAGAGGTAGGCCAATATGATGAGGAGCTTTAGTTGGTATGACTCCTTTGGCCAGCTCCTTCACTCCCTATAGCCTGTCCCCACTAAGAGATTTCCCACCAGCCTCAACCTTAGAGGTCTATGACCTGGGGCAGCAATGTTAGTACAGAAAGACATTTGCAGGATGATACTGACAAGCTGGTTGTTGATGAAATCCAGCTCTAAAATATAGCCAGTCGTCTACATCGCCCTTGGGTTTCCAACTTAATATTTGTTTGTCTAGTATGCAACCACAGAAAAGCTGGATCTCAAAATCCCCTTAAAGTGAAAATATTTAGGAGGAAGTTATATAGTAGGTTTCTTTGTTGTTGTTGTTGTTAATTACTCTGTTTTACAGTATATTTTCTTTAGAATCATAAAATGATATAAGGAATTTTGTATAACTGACCTTGACCTGTAAGCAGGAGAATAAGTAATAGTTATGATACATTTTAGCACCTGTAATGCAGGGCAGTGTTAAAGGCTGCTATGCTAGGTTCAGACTTGCTGCTTGGCTAATCAATCACAAGTGCTAAGGGCTTCAGCTCAGCAGTTCTTAGAAGCACGGAGTTGCAACAGTGATGAAAGAATGTCCCTCTGACGCCTGAGTCAAAGTTAAATCTCAGAAACAACTGCTTCTTTCTCACCAGTTCACCAGCATCCAGACTTACCTTCTAAAACTTGTGAGGATGAAATACTTGTATCAGCCTATAAACAAAGGCAAACACCCAATTTCTCCTTTGTACATGGTTGCTGCAGTAAGACACATATACATAGCTATAGAGCTTGTGCAAGACTTGGGTATAGAAAAAAATAAGGAAAACAGAAGAAAAGGGAAGAGAAGAGAAGAAGAGAAGAGAAGAGAAGAGAAGAGAAGAGAAGAGAAGAGAAGAGAAGAGAAGAGAAGAGAAGAGAAGAGAAGAGAAGAGAGAAGAGGGGAGAAGAGGAAGGGGAGGGGATAGGGGCTTGCGCAAGTTTGTTTCCTGTCTATCAATGTCATAAATTTACCTGCCTTGCTTGCATTTTACTTTTATGATAACTCTGGAGGTAATCTGAATCACCCTCATTTTTCAGAAAAAGAAATTCGTTCTCACAATAGTGAAGTAGGCCACACTACTAAAAAGTATCAACCCCAGGATTCAATCCTAGGTCTCTAGGATTTTAAAAATACCCATTCTCCTTCATTGTATCTCATGACCTCCCTTCCCAAGAGAACCCCCCATTGATGTGTGCTTTCAATTCTGTAAGTATAGATAATGTATATCTGGTGCCAAGAAAACATAAGTCTTTTCGTTGGTCAATATGACCGAACAAGAATGAGGCTTCTTCTTCTCATCAAAAGAGAGACTAGATGTCGGAGAAAGAAGAGGCAGATGTTAACGCTGTGATTTGGCTTTGACTGAAACATAGCAGATATATCCAAATTGCCCTTTCTAGAGACCTTTATCACCTTGGAGACTGTATGGAGTGGTAAAATACATAGAACATGACAGGCCTCTACTCAATAAATAGAATACAATAGTTGTACCTTTTAATTGAATACAGATGTCTAGTTGAAACCTATTCCCCAGACCCTCCTGTGTTTTTCCTCCTCTTGCAGCAACTATCTATGCAGAGTCAGGTCTCCGTGACAACTTTAGCGGTTCCTTGCGGGGGCAGGCAGTCTAGCGGTTTAAGTACAGGCCTTTCACATCCTATCCAGATTCAAATCCCGGGTCCATCATTTTTTTTTTTTTAAGATTTTATTTATTTATTTGACAGAGAGAGAGAGATCACAAGTAGGCAGAGAGGCAGGCAGAGGTGGGTGGGGGGGTGGGGACGCAGTCTCCCTGCCAAGCAGAGAGCCCAATGTGGGGCTCGATCCCAGGGCCCTGAGACCATGACTTGAGCTGAAGGCAGAGTCTTTAACCCACTGAGCCACCCAGGCACCCCTCCTGGGTCCATCATTAATGTGGCCTTGGGGCCCATATTATTTTACTTTTCTGATCTTTCTGTGGGTCCTCAGTCTCTAAAAGGGGGATAATAGTATCTCATGGAGTCACTATTAAAATTAAACAAGATGAAAAAAATAAAATTAAACAAGATGATGTGCATGAAATTCCTATCATGGTGCTTAAGACATAATAAGAGTCAGCACACTTTTCTCGAATTATTGCTCTGATCTAGCTTGATAAACTGTACTTTGAGGTTGCTCTGAGGTCTAGGGAATCTTTCTGATGGCTCCAATTTGCTACAAGGGCAATTTATCTGGAAGACAAGAAGCTGTTAAAGAAGTTGAGAACTTTCTCAAGAGACCTGAGCTATTTAAGTTGTCCCAAATTTGTTTCCTATGTTCTGAGGCCAGGGCAAACAAAATTTCAGCCTATTAAAGATTTAATATTTAATACAGCCAATACATTCATTTATGAAACTACAATACAGTATTGTACTATTATATGTATATATGAAGTATTGTTAAATGAATGTCATGGTGGTTTATGATGATTTTAAAGAGCCTGAACCACAATTTTGAGAAATTTACATCATCACGGAATTTTATACTATTGTATCTTCACTTTTATAACATATTGTTAAGTCTAAATGGGTTATCTAACACCAAGGTCTTTTTTTTTTAAGATTTTATTTATTTATTTGTCAGAGAGAGAGAACACAGGCAGGCAGAGGGAGAAGCAGGCTTCCCACTGAGCAGGGAGCCCGATGCAGGACTTGATTCCAGGATCTGGGATCATGACCTGAGCCGAAGGCAGATGCTTAACCAACTGAGCCACCCAGGTGCCACCTAACACCAAGATCTTGGTAAAGAATACAACCTTTAAATGAACTACTTTGTGGCCTGCATTATGACAAAGACCAGGGACAGCCTATGTATTTACTACTTCCTCCATCAAACCACAGCTACCACCAGCACCCAACAATGACCAATCCCCAGACCTATTCTACTTATTAAGCACTGACAGTTGAAAAAAATAATTGGCTAATTTAATGAAGGTAAGTTACTTGTACATATTCTGAAACAGTTCTATGAGTTACCATTAACCATAAATACTTGTGTGAAAAAGCTAACTGTAGAGGTTACAGCAATGATGGTGAGACTACCAGAGGGTTCAAATCCCACTACTCCCCCACTAATTCAGCAGTGGAGTTGAATGAATTAAACTCTCTAAGCCTCAATTTCTATACCTACAAAATCTAAACAAATTCAATACAGTGTCTATGTCATTCAATTAGATTAAATATTTTGATTAGTGTTTTGCCTAGTATATAAGAAACACTCAATACGGTAGTTACAGTATGCTAGAATACAAACAATTCATTTCACTTTATAAATCTGCCCATGTTTTCCCCCCTTTATAAAAATCTACATATTTTTCCTTTCATTCTTTTTTTAAAGATTTTATTTATTTATTTGCAGAGAGAGAGAAAGACACACACATAAGCAGGGGGAGCAGTAGAGGGAGAGGGAGAAGCAGACTACCCACTAAGCAGGGAGCCCAACATGGGACCCGATCCCAGGACCCTGGATCATGACTTGAGTGGAAGGCAGACGCTTAACCATCTGAGCACCCCAGGTGCCCCTCACTCTTAACCCTGCTATATTATTTGTTTTGTAAAACTCACTTAAAACCTTTGTGGAGGGAGGTGAGATAGTAAGAAAAAAGCACACACAAATAAAGAATATTTTTCTATTTCTTTCTTCAAAGAACAATTTTCTGAGCATTGAGTTTGTGAAAGGTATGTTCAGTGGAGCATCATTTGGCCCCTTCTACCTTGAATCCAGAGTGGGGTTCTCAGGAGAGTGTCAGGAGGGCTATGTAAGGTTCCTCATGAAACATAACCAGTCACATTTTGCCTTCAACCTCTTTTCCCAGCCAAGATTAAAAAAAAATGTGGGTTCAACATTTCCACTCTAACTGACTCATCTGGCAGAAAAAGAAGTCCAGATGCCAGGAGGAATCGGAAGGGAAAAAAACTGGCGGAGGAAAAAGGTTCCGGAAGGAGGGGGAGGTAGGAGAAGCATGTCATATCTCATCAAGCTATAAAAAACCAATCTTGAGGATTAAAAGGAGGAAACACTGACCTTCACAAGTAAAAACAGGGCCCTAGAAATAGAACAATTCTTAAAGTATAATTCACACCAAAGAGTGTTAACAATCAAAGTGGTTTTTTTAATGAATTACTATGCTGTAATTCAGTTATCTATAATAACTGAATAACAAAAAATATGTATGAACCTTCATGGGAAAGCCAGGGGTAAAACCTTGAAAACAGTCATGTTCAAATCCAATTCTGTACTTTAATTAGACTATTGTGAAAAATAATCAGAGCATGGTTACACAAGTATATACATTTGTCCAAAAATCATCAATTATATGCATTAATTATGTGCAGTTTTTGTATATCTATATTTCAATAAAGCTTGAGGAAAAAAGAAAAACAAAGTGATCGTTTGATAGCTTAATTTGTGAAATAACTAGTATATTTTAATCTTTTCCCAAGTACCTTATAATTTTTAGCTAATTTGTTCCATAATAATTGCTGAAGATAAATTCATTATTTCTTACAGCTCCCATCATTTATGTATATGTCCAATGAAAATATTTAATCAACATAGTCAACGCACCTTTAGATATTTTGGTCTTTCTAGTTTTGACCATTCTGAAATATATTATCAATGCTCAGAATACATCAACATGACAATGGAAAGCATACCATTCCTTCTATTTAAGTCTTTACTATTTGCCACAGTATCTCTCAAATACACTGTCTTTGACATTTTTACAGGGAAGATAAACAATGGAATGCTAAATGAGGTGTAAGTATCCAGAAAGTTCATGTCAAAGAAGAATTAAAAGGCAGGTTTATGGGGAATATCGTACCATTTAGTTAGCTGAAAAGTGATGATTCAGCACCAAGGTCATAGCACTCTGCTAAAAATGCAGAGTGAGAAAAAATAAGGCATGGTTTGTACTTGGAACTCACCATTCGCTGGAAGCAAAATTCGGGCATGCAAAAAAAACAAGTGCATGTCATAAAATTTGTGATGAAAATATCAGCTATGAAAACACAGGGAAATTTTTCATAATGATTGCTGTGACTCAACTTTTTTCCCTCTATAAAGTAAGGGAGCTGTCTTAGGTCCTGTATGTCTCTTCCAGCATTCATATTTTGTGATGCTATGTTTAGAACAGTATTTATTTCACTATTTTTTAGCAGAGAGCTAGAAAAATTTTGCCTTTAATAAGTTAGGCACTTGTGCCAGAGTGCAAAAACCTTTTGAACAAATGCTGTGGGTCAGTAGGACGAAGATCAACAACAGGACAAACAGAATACCACCAACTAAAGAAAAGAAAACGTATTTTAATCTGATTTCTCTCACTTGATCCTGCATTCCTAGAATGGGTGTAATTGCACTAACATCCTTTTTCTGGGGTTATTATTTTGTTTGATTAACAAATATGCTTGATAAAAAAAAGTTTTTTAATCTGCCACCATCACATCCAGTTTACATAAAGTAATCAGATGTGAAAACTCAGTCAACTAAAGAATAAAAATGAAAACATTATGACGAGTGTTCGTTACAGCTGCCCTAGGCACGAGAAAGTTCCACTACTACTCTTCCCTCTTTCCCGGCCCTTTGTCTCACAGCCCTGCGATATGCTTGCCTGCGAGAGAGCAAAGATTAAATAAGATAAAATTACATGATACACGTAAAGCCTTCAATAACAGTTCTCATGACTTGCTGATTATTATTAACACTTACGTATTTCATTTTTTCTGCTACTCCTCACTCTCAAAGGTGAACCCTACTTTTGTAAAGTCTCCCAAAGTATATGTGTCCTACTTGAGCATTCCAGAAGATTTGGGGATGCCTACCGACAAAATATGTATATATGTATGTGTGTGTATATATATGTATATATATGTATTTGCATTATAAATGACTAATTTAGCACTGATATATATTGATTTGTACTTATTTGTGCTAACACAGGACTACTAAATTAAATATGTATATTTACTATATTAACATATATATTTTATATATTCATATGTATTATATATCATTTGTTATTTATATTTATTTTATAGAATTCATTTGATTTCTTTATATATTTAATATATATGAAAATATATAGTATATATTTAATTTAATAAAATATTTATATTAAAGTATATTTGAAAATGTTATAGCTAGCAGATCAACTAGTGATTTAAAAGATACTACTATTAAATAAATTTATTATTTATTTATTTTTTTAAAAGATTTTTTAAATTTATTTGACACAGAGAGAGCGAGATCACAAGTAGGCAGAGAGGCAGGCAGAGAGAGAGGGGGAAGCGGGCTCCCTGCTGAGCAGAGAGCCCGATGCGGAGCTCGATCCCAGGACCCTGAGATCATGACCTGAGCTGAAGGCAGACGCTTAACCGTCTGAGCCACCCAGGTACCCCTTAAATAAATTTAATTAAGTTAAAATAGTATATTCACAGAGGCATAACAGCACAGGCAATATGTGACTATAGCAAAAATTATGAAGATGGTCCATGAACAACTGAAGTTTGAAAATCAATTAGCTAAAGCAACCTACAATTGTTTTCACAGTCTCAGGAGTGGGGAAGTAGTGTCACATTTTGAAAGAGGCAAATGTCTTACTTTCTAAATTATAAATTATTTCGTTGAGGGGAAATTTAGTCTCCACCCCGGTGACTATACTGATATGTGCTCGATAACTGAATGCTGTGTCCATTTGAGGACAACTGAAGTTGTGTGGTGTGTGTGTGTGTGTGTGTGTGTGTGTGTGTGTGTGTGTGTGGTGTGCTTGTAATGGCAGGGGCACCGTTGGACAAGCTGGAGTCAAGGTATGGCAGTGGGGGTGGGGTTAACTCTGAACTCACAAGGACAGATGAACTAGTCTTCACTCATTAATTTTACGTGTCGAAATCTACAAATACGTTTCTAAGCCATACCTTCCTAAAAAGCATTTGTGCACGTCCTGCTCTTTAAAGACAGAAATAATAACAATTTGGATTACTGAGCCCTGTCAACCATAAAATTTTCCACTGAGTATTATAAGTATCCATTTCTAAGTCCTTGAAGGTAGAAAATATCTAGTTCATGAGTTTATTTCTAGAGCCCAGGTCAGTGCCTGACACAATAGACGTTTTCAGTAAATATCTGTCAAATGAATGAGTTTGTAAATGAATGCTTCAGTCCCTAGAGAGTTGGCAGGAGCAGGGCTTTGGGAGAGGAAGTAGGAAAGAGAACCTTCGAGGCCCAAAATCAAGCCATTTATTTCACGGCCTCTTCTGCCTACTAGGTCCAGCAAGCAGCCAGCCAAGCAGTGAGTGATCTCACCTGTAGAACCTGCCGGGCAAGGCCAGCCAGCAAGCGAGGTGGGTCCCATCACTCAGGCGTCAAACACAGTCAACTTGGCTGATAGATTCCCAGAAGTACAGTGCGACTGCTCTCTCTCTCCATCCAGATCTGCCCTGGTAAACTCAATCTAATTATCCACCGTGGAATTTGGCCAGTACACTGAGATTATGGTAGGTTAAGAAATTTGAACTTTAACCACACATAAATAAAAGCTCAGGGATCAGGGCCACTCCCTCTTACTTCTGGGTGCTTTTTGAATTTTTTTTTTTCCAAAAAGAAAACAGTTGCTTAGGAGTCTGTGAATTTTCTTTTTTTGTTTATTTTAAAAAGATTCTATTTATTTATTTTAGAGAGAGTGGGGGGAGGGGCAGAGGGAGGAGGAGAGACAGAATCTTCAGCAGACTCCCCTCTGGGCGCAGAGCCTAACTCGGGGTTCGATCTCATGACCCCCGAGATCATGATCTGAACCGAAATCAAGAGTCAGAAGTTTAACCAACAGAGTGATGCAGGTGCCCCAGTAGTTTGTGAGTTTTCAACAAGAGGGAAATGTAAGTCAAACTGATTCAATTTTTTAATGCAAATTCTTCCAAATGTCTTTAAAATAATTAAAATCTATTGAATAATAATATCTGGAATCTAAATAAAAAAGCATCACCGTTTATTAGTCCTCAAAAAAACTGTTAGATGCAGAGAAAGATACAAAATAAGTAAGATACAGTCCCTGGGGCTGCCTTTTCAGTCAGATTTCAACTGAAGTAGTTCAAAGCCCTAAGAAAATATTCTCCTTTGTCTCGCAGCAATAGATGCAGAAAGGTTAAGTCTTTCAAGTTTACAAAAGAAGGTCACCATGCACATTATCACATGTCCATGCAGTAGAATTAAACAGATTTTAAAGTTCCTTTTTAAGCAAATTTTCCTGGCAAAGAAAAATTGTCTTAGGGTTATGCTTCTCTGGTATTCTCAAGCTTTCTGGGTGCAGCTGGGCAAAGTCCTCTCCATAAACAAACTAGAGGTGGATCAGAGTTTTCTTCACTTTAAAAAATGGCTTACAATAGAATCCCAACAGCTAGACAATTTCCACAGTGCATTACACTTTTGTCCACCCTAGCGACAAATCTTCAGGATCACACCCAGTGAAGAGGCTCAGATACACGTGTAAGAGTTATTCTCCTCACCAACTCAGCACTGACTGATTGCCTTTAATTTTCTCTTGTTTCCTTTCCCCCAAATATAGCCCTTCTTTTACATTGAAGGACACCACTTGGCAATATGCCTTCTTGTCTCTGTTTTATCTCCTATACCATCAATGTCTCTGGTACAGTTGTTTTCTGTTTTCATGGCTATTTCTTGACAGGGAGTTATTTAATGAGAGAGGAGGAGTGGTGTAAAACCACAGGAGTGACCAGAAACGTCACGGCAAGCAAAGCTGATCTTACTGGCAGTGAGAAATGATAGAGAGAATTCTGGACTGAAATCAGAAAATCTAGGGATCGGTGCTGGCACCGAGGATTGCCTGGTGGCCTTGGAATTCGGGGAACCTCTTGAGTAGTTCCGTTTCCTCCTTTACCCAAGGATTATGCTCATGGCCCTGTGTGCTTGACAGAAATGTCAATTCAACTGAATCAGAGCACAGGAGTTTTATGTTGTACAATTTATAAATTGTATGTCTCTGTATCCCATGAGATGTGGTGGCTGATGATGTTGGGGGAGGCAGTCATGCACGTCAACTGCCCCCAGCCCTCTGTCTACTCTTCCCTGGACTGGACTAACTCGGGGAAACTGTGGAGCTCATTCCTCTGGGTACAAGGAATTCATACCTATGAACAATCCTACCATCTTCAGTAGACTCTGTCCAATTGGATGGCTTCATCAAGCTCCTCCCAAGCCTACTTTATGCTTTATGGTGCTCCTGGCCATGATCTCCTTTCAACCTGTAAGCACTGTCCACACCCCCAGCTGCAGTCTGGCTGTTTGTAAACATCTGGAATAGACCAGAACTGAGTGGGATGATGGCTCCGGTGTAGATTGGCATCGGTTCAGACGCTGGCACTACAATGAAGTAGCTGTGACACCTGAAACTTGTTATTAAATTTCCCTGAGACTCCGTTTCCCAAACTGTAGAGAGAAGACCCTAATAGCTACACTGCAAAGGGATGAAGCAAATAAAAAACAATCAGGCTTTATTATAGCCCAAGAGCTAAAAGTAATAGACATCACAAATATAGATATTTAGAACTGTCCAGATATTTGAGTTAAAGTCTTTTAAAAATCAAAGATTTTAAAGAGAGGCAGCTAGGGAGCACCTCTTCAGTCAGTTAAATATCTGACTCTTGATTTCGGCTCAGGTCATGATTTCAGGGTTGTAAGATCAAGCCCCGCATTGGGCTCCACACTCAGCAGGGAGTCTGCTTAATATTCTCTCTCTCTCTCTCTCTCTCTGTCCCTCTCCCTCTCCTTCTCCTCCCTCCTCCCACTCTGCTCTCTCTAAAATAGATAAATAAATCTTCAAATAAATAAATTAATAGAGGCAGCTATGCAATTAAAAGGAGATACACGTAATGCTTTCTTTGAGCTCATAGCTCCTGATTAGATTATCAAATCTGCACTGGTACAACAACTAAGCCTAATAAGTACTTAATTACTTTTAAATAAGTAAATAATTGAGTGAGTGAGTGAATGAATGAGTGAGTGAATGAACAAATGAAAGAATCCCACTGAAGCTGTTTGGAGAAATATGGAATTCCACATACCTCCTCTAGGTGGCGAACTGATACCTCCTACCGTGTGTTGCATTTCCTGTGTCCGCCACGATTGACAGGAAAACTGTACTAAAGAAATCTTTAACTTTATGTCTGTCATAGTCTAGAAGTAGGAAACCATTAATGTCTTTTCTGCCAAAGTCATCTCTTTATTTTTATGACTGTATGCTTCTTGTCAAAAAAATTGTTTATAGAAAGTCATTAAGAAATATGATTGTGTAAGTACTATAAAGAAACAGAATTGTGCAAGAGACTTTTCAGAGCACTTCTGCAAGCTTGCTGTGAGGACTTTCCATTTCATGGTGTACTCAGCAAAACACCATTTGGCCCAAAGCTCGTTATTATTTTCCTAAGGTGTTCATTCTCTTCTAAATACAAGAAAAAAAATAAAAGTAATTCTACTAACAATGCCTTTTTAAAGAGTAAGTCTCAACTATGTTTTTTTATTCTAGATTCCTTGTGACAGTGACAGATAAAATTGAATAAGAGCTGAATGCATTATCCTGTCAGTTGACTAGAGAAGAACTATCCAAGGAGATAAATAAATCCAAATGCATTGCTTTGATTTTCCTTCAAGCCAGGATATGAGGCCCCTGAATGATTTAAATAATGCCCCCCAAGCTCCATTTCCCTTTGTGATGACATAGTCTATATTTTCTTATACAGGAAACATGACTCAAAAATATCTTGGAGTGCCATGAGAGCTGAAGGACAGAGCTAAAATCCATCCATGAGCACACCAAACAGGAACAACAAGAATTGAAGATGCCTGTCCTGATTCCAAAAGCGAGGGGAGGAGGTAAGTAAAAAGAACAATGACATGTTATAGCCCAAAAGCTAAAAGTAAATGCATGTAAATAATTCTTGTTGAAACTAGAAGCCAGTGTAGATTAGGCAAACCAGGTAGAGAGTTCTTTCTTGCCAAAACACGCCAGGCTAAGAGTCACCTAGCATTGAGATATGGCTACTGACAGAAGTGAGGTTCATACTGGACAATCGTGGGGGATTCTGAACTCGCAGCCCTGAAAAGGCAGTATGTACCTAAAGCCTGTAGATTCTGCTTTATCCCATCCAGAAAGCTGAATGCCCATTGTCCAGATACAGGAATCTGAATGAGAATTTCTAGCATACATGTAAATATTTCTCTAACACCCATTTCTTAAGCAACCACTCCGGGCCAGGCTCTTGAATAATACAAGGATGAATAAGGCATGGTCCCTGCCCTCAGACATGTATACACATAATTATATGAGATTCATCAAGGGGGGAGGGAAAGGAAAAAAAGGAGCTAAGGCCAAATTGGTACGTTGATGCGAAAGGGCAGAAAATCCCATCCCACGGCTGGGTTCATGGCAACTTGTCAGACCAGAATCCAGCCATAACAGGAGTTTCTGCTGAATGTCAAATTGAACCTATACTGCTGGGTCTCCCAAGCAGCTAAAGTCATGGAAACAGACCTGGAAAGGGAGGTATAAACACCTAAAATGCCTTTCCAAAGGGCTTGTTTCATTGGGTCCCTCCCAAAGGTATGCAAGAAGCCTGAGGAGTTATAGAAGAAAACACCCCGCATTAAATCAGCATATTACTCCTAACTTTGTCATGAGCATGCAACCCCAAACCTTCCTAAGTAAACTAATAAACCAGCTAAGTAATCATTAATAGAGGAGTATAAATAAATCACAGACTCTCTCATATCACATTTTTAAAAGAATGATGTAGCTCTAGGAGAGAAACATCTCTATACATATAGAAGTGAAAGAAAACAGTCAGGAGGAAAGAATTTGGGCTATAAACTTGCCTTGGTATTTGATACAATTTAAAGACCTTTTCTAATGGTGAAGTAAAAGCAGAAAATGGCACAAATATGTTAATAAAGTATGAGATAGGATGCACTCTTTCCTCATCACTATTACATTATACCTCCAGAATTATAATGATTTCAAGTAGATTTTTTATTTAAAAATGTTGGGATGTTTGGATTGTTATTTTACCTACAAAAAAAGATTTTATCTTGAAGGGCAGTGTGTGAAGATTTTTAATATTTCCCCTAAATATTACTAGGTTGTTTTAGGCCCTTTCTCTGTAGCCACTTTTGCAAGCTAACACATGTTTAAAGCCTTCAATCCGATTAACCCATGCACACTCTAATATCAGTTCATGGAGAGAAAAGTACATTTTGACCCAACTTCTGTTATATTTTTTAAAGATTTTATTTATTTATTTGACACAGAAAGAGAGATCACAAGTAGGCAGAGTTAGGCAGAGAGGGGCGGGAAGCAGGCTCCCTGCTGAGCAGAGAGTCCAACGTGGGGCTTGATCCCAGGACCCTGGGATCATGACCTGAGCCGAAAGCAGAGGCTATAACCCAGTAAGCCACCCAGGCGCCCCCCAAGTTCTATTATTAAGTTGATATCCTATCCCCATACCAGCCCGAGGCAGATCTGTTGTTATTGTCTTTACTCTTCTTTATAAGAAAAGGAGAAGAGAGAAATGGGGCTCAATAAAAGAACGAGACTGACCACCCCTTCCAATAACAGGAACTGAAAGTTGCCTGTTAACTGTAGCCCTTCCATTTATGGTAAGTCAACAACCCACTAAAACTCTGCTTTACTGTGATTGTATAATTTTCTCCCTCGGTGAAAAATTCCCTTTTAGGTAAGTTCTCTACAATGACTCAAGACCCTCGAATGTGATAGCCTTGTCTCCTTCTAGGGAGATTTAGAAATACAAAAAGCCAGAGTCTCACTTCTGTGAGTCAAAGTCACCTCTAGAAATGAGGCAGAATGCCACCGAAAGAAAGCCAGTGCAACACTCAGAGGATGTGGGGTGCAGCCTGATAGCTCCGATCAGCCAGTGACCTTTCACAAAAGCAAATACACAGAGAAGCACCACTGTACGGGCGCCAAGGTTCCACAAGTAGAACAGGTCCGTCCACCCTCTCTGGGTGCCACAGCCCCGGCTAGACACACCCAGACTCTCCCACTCACAGGGCCACCAGGGCTGGTCTCAGTTCAAGTCGGTGGAAGCTTCCTGCCATGGGGCTACGTGAGGGCTGTGTTCGATGCCAATCAACATAGGCGTGATCACCCCACAAGGAAAAGAAAGAGGTAAAGCAAACAGATGCACCCATAGCTGCACAATTCTTCTAAAAAGGGCTTGAAGTACAAAAACAGAGCCTAAGAGAGAATGGTATTAGCTCAATTCATATGCAATACACACCAACCCTCTCTAAAACAATTTTCTAATTCCAGCAGAATTAGTGAATTGGTGAACCAGCAAAACCCAGTTTCAGCTGCCCTCCGGAGCACTTACTGGTTTACTGTAAATACATGAGCTAGACTAAATCACCACCACTGCCACCAACAAAAACCCTAAAAGAAATTAAAGTAATAATGCTGTCATGATGATAGTAATTACTGTTACCATTTACCTTTGGTCTCCTGGCTTTTTCCTTATTCTTTCCTTTCTCCTACATTGGCCAGCTTGGGCCTCCTCTCCAAGTCATCCCCATAGGAAGGTGCCCACGCACCCCTGCCCCCCCCTCTGTCTGGCATCCAGGGCCAGGGCTCAGGCCTGCAGACTAGGTCAGTGCTTCCTCTGCCTCAAGGACATGGGAGCTGGGGAAGGGGCTTTTAAGAAATAATAAGAGGGACAGGGGCGCCTGGGTGGCTCAGTCGTTGAGCGGCTGCCTTCGGCCCAGGTCAGATCCCAGGGTCCTGGGATCGAGCCCCGCATCGGGCTCCCTGCTCTGCGGGAAGCCTGCTTCTCCCGCTACCATTCCCTCTGCTTGTGTTCCCTCTCTGGCTGTGTTTCTCGCTGTCAAATAAATAAAATCTTTAAAAAAAAAAAAAGAAATAATAAGAGGGACAAAACAAGAAAGTCTTTGGCAGTTGTCACCTACTCAGATCCTTGAAGGCTGCAAGGTTTTGATGATCTTGATTAGTTAGGAATGTCTTCTTGCCAGTCAGCCAGGGCCAAGACCAACCCCCTGGCCTGCTGAGGGCAGAGGCCCTCCAAGGCCCCAAGCTGCCACCAGCCCAGGGGCCCTTGTCTTACAGAGGCCCAGGTCTGAGGCTGTAGAAATCTGGGGCAGCCCCCATCAAGAAGCCTCTCCCGGGGGCCAGAATTCCTTGACCAGCATGGATTCACGTTAGAACTGTATAACTAACGCAGTTGTGTTGTTGCTTTTTTTTACAGCTTTTTTTTTCCCAAAAATGATTTGCAGTTGTGTGTGAAGCCCTTTGCCCTGATATGTATGTTCTACAATAAAAAACAAATCAAATTTTTTAAAAAAGCAAGTGGTTTTTTAGCTATAGTTGCTACATAACTTCATCTTCATAATAGCCTGATAAGGTAGGTTTCTTATCCCCCATTTTACAGATAATGAAGCTACATAAATCTAAAATAAATATCTTCTCCCAAAATACCCAGCCTGAGTGAAGGAGCCATCATCAAGCTCCAAATGAACTTTTTCCACTCTACCAGGGGTCCGCAAACTAGGACCCTTGCGTCCTATCTGTCCCATTGACTGTTTTTGCAAATAAAGATGCATCAGCATTCAGAGATTCTTATTCATTTCTGTATCATCTGTGGTAACATTGGCTTTGGGGCAACAGAGTTGAGTGGTCCCATGAAAGAAACTACATGGGCTCACAGAAGCCAGACAATTTCCTATCAGGCCCTTTAGAGAAAAACTTTTGTCAACCTCTGCTCTTCAAGGTGCCGTTAAGAAAGAAGGTTGAGTATAAAGAACATTTTCAGAGAATTAGGACATTCTAACAAGTGGGAGTTCACCACCATCAATTTCTTTGTGAACAGCTACCCTAGGACATTCTGCCCATGCAGAGAGCTTTCTTCCAGTCCCTAAAACCCAGGGAAAGAGTATTTGTTTTAGAAAACAAGAATCGAAATTTCACTGACCGACTCATTCAAGCCCACCCCAGTTCTACCTTTAGCTTCTCCTCACCTCAGCTTCTCCCTGAACAGCTCCTCCAACTGCGTACCTAAGAGAAAAGGAGAGAGGAACACAGTGAAAAATAGTTGCTATAGCTTCAAAGAACTCCCATTCCATTTTCAGACCCTGCTCCCATGCCAGAGGGGAAATTTGAAGGAAACATGACAAATATCAGGATTTACCTGGTTTAGGCTTGTCAGATTGATGTAAGCCTGCGTGGATAAATTCATAGACTGAATAATATAATTTTAATATGGAAGGCACATCAGATAATAACCGATTGAGATGATTCAGTTTATCAACAACAATAACAACAAAGCCAGCAAAGCTGGGTGACTGACTTTTCCCAGGTTAGCAACAGAGAAGGGGCTTCTCATCCATTCTACCATACATTCAGCAGGATCTGGTTTAAGGCCACAGTTGTATCTTATTCACCAGCTTCCATATATACATTAAGTTCATGTCCTTTCTCAAGGCCACACCTTTGGTGGAAAGAGCACCTTTGGGGAATCAAGCCAGTTCAGGTTCAAACCCTGTTTTGATCCCTTACTCCTTGTGCAAACTTAGGAAAGTCAGTAAACCATTGGAAACCTCAGTTTTATAAAAGTAAAATATAATTAATTGTTCCCTGAGTGGAAAGAAGAGAAAATGAGACATTCAGTGCCAAAGTACCTAGCACATTGTAGGCACTTTCTCAATACGTGGCAAACGCTACATTGGTCTTAAGAGACAAGTAAAACTGTATCACCTCAGTCTATTATTGGGCCAAGGTCAGTAGGTATTAACAGCTGGACAAAGAAGCATCTCACGGTTCAGGGAAAGATGATAACCTGCTGGCCAAATATCATAGAAGTATTTCCATTCTGAGGGAAATTTAGAGTCTTCACCTGAGAAGCAAAATGTTAATTTTCTAATCAAGTCTTGTACCAGTTGCATATAATTGTTATTATATGTTATGATTTATGGGCAGTCTTGTTTTTAATTATGAGGTTTTTATTGGAGAGACAGGTTTCGGGGTGAGTCTGCCATCTGACTTGCCAGCACTTGTTAAAAGTTTTTATAGTGTGATTCATTTACGTGTGTGTGTGTGTGTGTGTGTGTGTGTGTGTTTGTGTTTAGGAGTGCTATTATTAAATTTTGCTGGCATACAGTGAAAAATTTGTGATTTAAATTTGTCCATATATTTACCTCACCACCACCTACTCTATCCTTTCACATACCTCACCCCTCCCCCATCTATGAAGGCTAGCTTCAGATTGTTTTCAAGGTTTTCTACAGATAAGCTCCCTTGGAATGGTTGTTGCCTAATTCCCTTTAGCTCTGTGCATGTGAAATAGAAGAAAACACTGCTCAGAAGCGGAACTCTTTCAGGTAGTGTGGCGCATGGAGAAACTAGAGGAAATCAGTAAGTCAATGTAAAAGCATGAATGCTATTTCTTTATGCTTAACATTTTTAATTTATTTTAAAGATTTTTTTATTTACTTAGAGAGAGAACATGAGAGAAAGAGAGCATGAGCAAGGGGTAGGAGCAGAGGAAGAAGCAGACTCCCTGCTGAGCAGGCAATCTGATGCAGGGACTCCATCCCCAGGACCCCAGGATCATGACCTGAGCAGAAGGTAGAAAACGCTTAACCGACTGAGCCACCCAGACGCCCCTTAATGTTTTTAATTTTGTAGAAAGAGTACCTGCAGGAAAAATCACCTTCACATTGAAGTTAGCGAGAGTTACTGTAGATCAGTGCTATAAATTGCCTACAAAGGAAAAGAGAGAGAATATGAGTACACAAAGCCCACAGAAGAATAAAGATACTTCCGTAAGTAGAAAAATGAAAACAAAATGGAATGGAATGGATAGCATTGATTCTACTCCATAGTGATTCAATAATACCAACAGGCAAACCTTTGTTAGCTATGTGCACTACATGTGTACTAGGAAGCCAACATATGAAGCCTGGCACAGGCCATCGTGGAAGGATACAGATGATAATGTTTTGCACATGCAGGAGTTTTCTTTTGTGCTGCTATTGACTTTAAGTTTCCAACTGTTCCATTAACTAATAGATTAGGAGAAATAAGTGAAGAAAGGAAAGAGAGGGTAGGGAGGGAAGAATTGGAAAATAAGAGAGAAAGAAAAAGTGTCAAGTGCTAGCTATCACAGTTCAACAGAGCTGCAAACACTTGGTGCCCAGGCCCAGCAGTGATAACTCGGTTCCACCTCCACTAAATCACTTCTGGAAGTGAGTCCAGAGATTTGTGCTATATATTGCTGAAAAACAGATAAATCCCCCAACCCAATCTACACAAATGAATAGCTTAAAACGCCTGTGGTCAAGGCTCTGGAGTTGGCTTCATTGGGTCTTCTGCTTCACATTCTCCCACAAGGCTGCAGACAAGATGTCCATCGAAGCTGGGTCTCATCTGAAGGTTAGCCTAGGGAAGGATCTGTGTCCCAATTAACCACACGGAATTGTTGGCAGGATTCATTTCCTTAAGGGATGTTGAACTGAGGGCTTCAGTTACCTATTGTCCTTGGGTCCCCCTTCCTATGGCAGCTTGCTTCATCAAAATCAGTATGAGAGAGAGACAGAGAGAGATCTCTAGCAAGACAGAAGTCACAATCTGTTGCAAACTAATGAGGGAAGTGACACCTCCTCTAAGTTACCATATTCTACTGGTTAAAAAACAGTTTCTTAAGTGGAGGGGATTACACAAGGCATGAATACTAGAAGGTGAGATGATCAGGGACTGTCTTAGAGGCTGCCTACTACAACTTGGCAATCTACTCTCCTTTTCTTTGCTAATTTTTTTCTGTCTCATCTCTATTCAGATTATCACAAAATTCCAAAATAGGTCTAAATAGACAAGAGTTTACTTTTAGGTCTAAGTCTGCTTTCCTTAGAAGAGTTAGTAGTATAGTAGAAGAAGGCATGAGTACAAGGCCCAGTTCTGGAAATTTACTGGTGATAAGAGTTAATCCATGAGCCTGATTTTCTCATCTTTGAAATGGGGATAATTATATTTTCTCTGTTTACCTCCCATAACTATTACGAGGACCAAGAAATATCACGTGTGGCAGTGTTTTCCAAAACGCAGTAATATAGTGCTGGAGGTACTTGAGATGACTATAAGTGCTATATGTACTACAGGTGGAACTTTTTGAAAGTATCTGTTTTTAGAGTGTATTAGAAAAATGTAACTTGGAGCAAGATGGCAGAGGAGTAGGAACCTGAGATATCATCAGGTCCCAGGAGTTCAGCTAGATAGTTATCAAGCCATTCTGAACACCTACAAATTCAACAGGAGATAGAAGAGAAGATGAGCAGCAATTCTAGAGACAGAAACTTCCAGGAAGTAGGATGTGTGGAGAAGTGAATCCAAAGCGATGGGAAGATAGACCGTTGGGGTAGGGGGGTCTCCCGGCAAGTGAGAGATCAGTGGAGCACAAAATCAGGACTTTCAGAAGTCTGCTCCACTAACGGACGTCGCTCCAGAGACTGAGTGGGGGGTGGAGCCCTCGCAGAGACCCGCGGGGACACAAATAGACCAGGTATCAGATACTCCCAGGTATCTGAGCAGGGAAGCCGGCTGATGAAATGGAGCTGAGCAGTGTGTTCTCAGCTACGGTTTACCTTAAACCATGATTCAAGGCACAGTCGGGCTACTGCTCTTCGATCAGGGACCCCACAACTGGCAGATCTGGGGAGATCCCCTCCTTCCTCTGGGAGGAGCAGCACAGGAGCACACTGCAGGAATCTGCTGGGTTTGGAGACTGCAAACGGGGCCATGGGTCAGAGACAGAAATGCTCAGTCACAGGCTGGACGAGCTCAGAGTGCAGCCTGGAGACCAGGGAGACTGGAGTCACTGACTGCTTTTCTCTGAGGGCGCACTGAGGAGTGGGTCCCAGAGCTCTTGGCTCCTATGGAGCCAGAGATTGGGAGGCCGCCATTTTTATTCTTCTCCTCCAAAGCTGTACAGAAAGGAAAGTGTTCAGGGAACAAAAGCTTCTGAAAGCAAAACCAAACAGATTACTTAGCCCGGCCCCTGGCAAGGGTGGTGCAATTCCACCTTGGGCAAAGACATTTGAGAATTGTGGCAACAGGCTGCTCTCCCAGAAGATTATCAAGAACTTCCAGCCAAGACCAAGTTCACTGATCAATGAGAACTACAGAACTCCAGAGTTAGGGGAAACCAACACATAGAATTCATGGCTTCCTCCCTATGATCCTTTAATCTTTCAAAGTTACATTTTTTTTAATTTTCTTTTTTTCTTCTTCTATTTTTTTTTAATTTTTCCTCTTTCCTATTTTAACGTTTTTTAACTATTTTATCTTAGAGTACCTTTTTAAAAATATTTTTAATTGTAATTGTTATAGTCATATTTTATCCCTTCATTGTATTTAACCTTACTTCTTATATACATACTTCTTATATACCTATATAAACATATAGGTTTTTTTTTTCTTTAAAAATTTGAGATACAGTTTCTTCTAATAGATCGAAATATACCCTAAATCTAGTACATAGCTTTGTTCTAGTCTCCAGCCTGATCACATTCTTTCCTCTTTTTTTTCCTTCTATTTTCAACCAACTTATCAATTCCTTTTTTAGAATCTTTTTTAATTTTCATCTTTACAGTCATATTCCATCCTTTTGTTGTGTTTACCCTTATTTTTGTGTACACATATAAGTTTTTCTTTCTTTAAAATTTTGGGAGGTAGTTTCTTCTAAAAGACCAAAATACACCCAAAATCAAGTGTGTGGCTCTGTTCTATTCACCAGTCTAATATATATATATATATATATATATATATATATTTTCCCCCTATCTTCTCCCCTCAGTTTTGGATCTCTTCTGATTTGGCTAGAGTATATTTTTCTGAGGTCGTTGCTACCCTTTTAGTATTTTGTTCTCTCATTCACCTAGTCTTACCTGAAATGACAAGGCAGAAAAACTCACTACAAAAAAAAAAAAAAAAAAAAAGAACAAGAGGCAGTACCAATGGCTAGGGACCTAATCAATACAGACATTAGTAATATGTCAGAAATAGAGTTCAAAATGACAATTATCAAGGTGCTAGCTGGGCTCAAAAAAAACATGGAAGTTATTAGAGAGTCCCTTTCTGGAGAAATAAAAAGACTAAAATCTAACCAAGTTGAAATTAAAAAATATATATATATATTAATGAGGTACAATAAAAAACAGAGGCTCTTAATGCTAGAACAAATGAGGCAGAAGAGAGAATTAGTGATTTAGAAGACCAAATGATAGAGAATAAAGAAGCTGAGCAAAAGAGAGACAAACAATTACTGGACCACGAGGGGAGAATTCAAGAGATAAGTGATACCATAAGATGAAACAATATTATAATAATTGGGATCGGAGAAGAAGAAAGAAAGAGAGGGGTAGAAGGTATATTGGACCAAATGATAGCAGATAATTTCCCTAATTTTGCTAAGGTAACAAGCATCAAATCCAGGAGGCACAGAGAACCCCCCTGAAACTCATTAAAAATAGGTCCACATCCCATCATCTAATAGTAAAACTTAAAAGTCTCAGTGACAAAGAGAAAACCCTGAAAGCATCTTGGGACAAGAGGTCAGTAACATACAACAGTCAAAATATTAGGCTGGCAGCAGACCTATCCACAGAGACCTGGAAGGCCAGAAAGGACTGGCATGATATATTCGGAGCACTAAATGAGAAAAATATGCAGCCAAAAATACTATATCCAGCTAGGCTGCCACTGAAAATAGGAGAGATAAAAAGCTTCCAGGACAAATAAAAACTAAAAGAATCTGAAAACACCAAACCGGCCCTACAGGATATATTGAAAGGGGTCCTCTAAGCAAAGAGAGAGCCTAAAAGGAACACAGACCAGAATGGAACAGAGACAATATACAGTAACAGTCACCTTACAGGCAATACAATGACACAAAATTCATATCTGTCAATAGTTATCCTGAATGTAAATGGGCTAAATGCCCCAGTCAAAAGATACAGGGTATCAGAATGGATTAAAAAAAAACAATACCCATACATTTGCTGTCTGCAAGAAACTCATTTTACATCCAAAGACACCTCCAGATTTAAAGTGAAGGGGTGGAAAACAATTTACCATGCTAATGGACATCAAAAGAAAGCTGGGGTGGCAATCCTTATATCAGATAAATTGGATTTTAAGCCAAAGACTATAATAAGAGATAAGGAAGGACACTATATCATATTTAAAGGGTCTTTCCAACAAGAAGGTCTAACAATTTTATTTATTATTTTTTTTAAAGATTTTTATTTATTTGACAGAGAGAAACACAGCGAGAGAGGGAACACAAGCAGAGGGAATGGTAGCGGGAGAAGCAGGCTTCCCGCCGAGCAGGGAGCCCGATACGGGGCTCGATCCCAGAATGCTGGGATCACGACCCGAGCCAAAGGCAGACGCTTAATGACTGAGCCACCCAGGCACCCCAAGATCTAACAATTTTAAATATCTATACCCCTGGGGCACCTGGGTGGCTCAGTGGGTTAAAGCCTCAGCCTTCAGTTCAGGTCATGATTTCAGGATCCAAGGATCAAGGCCGGCATTGGATTCTCTGCTCAGCAGGGAGCCTGCTTCCCCACCACCCACCTGCCTCTCTGCCTACTTGTGATATCTCTCTCTCTCTTTCTCTCTCTCTCTGTCAAATAAATAAAATCTTTAAGTAAATAGATAGATAGATAGATAGATAGATAGATAGATAGATATACATACCCCTACTATGAGAGCAGCCAATTATATAAACCAATTAATAACAAAATCAAAGAAACACATCAATAAGAATACAATAATAGTAGGGGACTTTAACACTTCCCTTACTAAATGGACAGATGATCTAAGCAAAAGATCAATAAGTAAATAACGGCTTTAAATGACACACTGGACCAGATGGACATCACAGATATATTTAGAACATTCTATCCCAAAACAACAGAATACACATTCTTCTCTAGTACACATGGAACATTCTCCAGAACAGATCACATCTTGGGTCACAAATCAGGTTTCAACCAGTACCAAAAGATTGGGACCATTCCCTGCATATTTTCAGACCACAGTGCTCTGAAACTAGAACTCAATCACAAGAGGAAAGGTGGAAAGAACACAAATACGTGCAGGCTAAAGAGCATACTACTCAAGAATGAATCGGTCAACCAGGAAATTAAAGAAGAATTTAAAAATTCATAGAAACAAATGAAAATGAAAACACAACTGTTCAAAAAAAAAAAAAAAAAAAGAAAAAGAAAACACAACTGTTCAAAATCTTTGGGACATAGCACAAGTGGTCCTGAGAGGAAAGTATATAGCAATACAAGCCTTTCTCAAGAAACAAGAAAGGTCTCAAGTACACAACCTAACCCTACACCTAAAGGAGCTGGAGAAAGAACAGCAAATAAAGCCTAAAACCAGCAGGAGAAGAGAAATAATAAAGATCAGAGCAGAAATAAAAACCAAAAGAACAGTAGAACAGATCAACAAAACTAGGAGCTTGTTCTTTAAAGAATTAATAAGATTGATAAACCCCTTGCCAGACTCATCAAAAAGAAAAGATAAAGGACCCAAATTAATAAAATCATGAATGAAAGAGGAGAGATCACACCCAACACCAAAGAAATACAAACAATTATAAGAACATATTATGAGCAACTATACACCAACAAATTTGACAATCTGGAAGAACTGGATACATTCCTAGAGGCATATAAACTACCAAAACTGAACCAGGAAGAAATAGAAAACCTAAACAGACTCATAACCAGTAAAGAGATTGAAGCAGTCATAAAAAATCTCCCAACAAACAAGAGCCCAGGGCCAGATGCTTCCCAGGAGATTTCTACCAAACATTGAAAGAAGAATATATACCTATTCTCCTGAAACTGCTCCAAAAGATAGAAATGTAAGGAAAACTTCCAAACACATTTTTTGAGGCCAGCATTATCTTGATCCCAAAACCAGACAAAGACCCCATAAAGGGGCGCCTGGGTGGCTCAGTGGGTTAAAGCCTCTGCCCTCTGCTCAGGTCATGATCTCAGGGTCCTGGGATCAAGTCCCACATCGGGTTCTCTGCTCAGCAGGGAGCCTGCTTCCCCCTCTCTGTCTGCCTCTCTACCCACTTGTGATCTCTCTCTCTCTCTGTCAAATAGATAAAATCTTTAAAGAAAAAAAAAAGACCCCATCAAAAAGGAGAATCATAGACCAATATCCTTGATGAACACAGATGCAAAAATTCTCACCAAAATACTAGCCAATAAGATCAAACAGTACATTAAAAGGATTATTCACCATGACCAAGTGGGATTTATTCCTGGGCTGCAAAGTTGGTTCAATATCCACAAATCAATCAATGTGATACACTACTTTAATAAAAGAAAGAACAAGAACCATATGAGGTCAAGAACATAGCAAGGATAGCCACTATCACCACTGCTATTCAAAATAGTACTAGAAGTCCTAGCCTCAGCAATCAGACAACAAAAAGAAATAAAAGGCATCTGAATTGGCAAATAAGTCAAACTTTCACTCTTTGCAGATGATATGATCCTTTATGTAGAAAACCCAAAAGGCTCCACTCCAAAACTGCTAGACCTCATGCAGGAATTCAGTAAAATGTCAGGATATAAAGTCAATGTGCAGAAATCAGTTGCACTTCTATACAGCAACAGCAAGACAGAAAGAGAAATTAAGGAGTTGATTCCATTTACAATTGCACCCAAAACCATAAGATACCTAGGAATAAACCTAACCAAAGAGGTGAAGAATCTGTGCTCATCAAATTATAAAGTACTCTTAAAAGAAATTGAAGAAGATAAAAAGAAATGGAAAAACATTCCATGCTCATGGATTGGAAGAACAAATATTGTGAAAATGTGTATGCTGCCTAAGGCAATCTACACACTTAATGCAATCCCTATCAAAATACCATCAACTTTTTTCAAAGAAATGGAACAAATAATCCTAAAATTTATATGGAACCAGAAAAGACCCCAAATAGCCAGAGGAATGTTGAAAAAGAAAACCAAAGTTGGTGGCATCACAATTCCAGACTTCAAGCTCTATTACAAAGCTGTAATCATCAAGACAGTATGGTACTGGCACAAAAACAGACACAGATCAATGGAACAGAATGGAGAGCCCAGAAATGGACCCTCAACTCTATGGTCAACTAATCTTCACAAAGATTTATTTAATCTTCACAAAGCAGGAAAGAATGTCCAATGGAAAAAAGACAGTCTCTTTAGCAAATGGTGTTGGGGAAATTGGACAGCCACACGCAAAAGAATGAAACTGGACCATTTCCTTATACCACACACAAAAATAGACTCAAAATGGATCAAAGACCTCAATGTGAGACAGGAATCCATCAAAATCCTTGAAGAGAACACAGGCAGCAACCTCTTCGACCTCAGCCGCAGCAACTTCTTCCTAGAAACAGTGCCAAAGGCAAGGGAAACAAGGGCCAAAACGAACTATCAGGACTTCATCAAGATAAAAAGCTTTTTCACGGCAAAGGAACCAGAAACTGATAGAACAGGAGAAGATATTTGCAAATATCTTATCAGATAAAAGGTTAATATACAAAATCTATAAAGAACTTATCAAACTCAACACCCAAAGAACAAATAATCCAATCAAGAAATGGGCAGAAGACATGAACAGACATTTTTGCAAAGAGGACATCCAAATGGTCAACAGACACATGAAAAAGTGCTCAACATCACTCAGCATCAGAGAAATACAAATCAAAACCACAGTGAGATACCACCTCACACCAATCAGAATTGCTGACTTGCTAAAAATTAACAAGTCAGAAAACGACAGATGTTGATGAGGATGTGGAGAAAGGGGAACCCTCCTACACTGTTGGTGGGAATGCAAGCTGGTGCAGCCACTCTGGAAAACAGTATGGAGGTTCCTCAAAAAGTTGAAAATAGAGCTACCCTACGACCCAGCAATCACACTACTGGGTATTTACCCTAAAGATATAAATGTAGTGATCTGAAGGGGCACATGCACCTGAACGTTTATAGCAGCAATGTCCACAATAGTCAAGCTATGGAAAAAATCCTCTGTGTCCATCAACAGATGAATGGATAAAGAAGATGGGGTATATATATACAATGGAATACTATGCAGCCATCAAAATAAATGAAATCTTGCCATTTGCAATGACATGTATGGAACTAGAGGGTATCATATTAAGTGAAATAAGTCAGAGAAAGACAATTATCATAGCCTCTCTCTGATATGTGGAATTTAAGAGGCAGAGTGGGGGGTTCTGGGGGGTAGTGAAGGAAAAAAGGAAACAAGATGGGATTGGGAGGGAGACAAACCATAAGAGACTCTTAATCTCACGAAACAAACTGAGGGTGGCTGAGGGGTAGGGGGGTTAGGGATAGGGTGGCTGGGTTATGGACGTTGAGGAGGGTATGTGCTATGGTGAGTACTGTGAAATGTGTAAGCCTGATGTTTCACAGACCTGTACCCCTGGAGCAAATAATACATTATATGTTAATTTCTAAAAATGTAATTTGCATAACAAAACCATGATTTTTTTTTTTTAGCTAATGTTGCTCAAATGAGACTTGAATGAAGTTGGGAAAAAGGTGAGTCAATCTGAAGAAAACTATTAAGAAAGTAATGATAGATGGTCTGAGAATGGGGCAAACATTATGATGGTGATATATAAATGATTGCATAAAATGTAAAATGCTCCACAAAGGCAATCAATCTTATTCATTGACTCATGCTCCATGACTCTGGTTTAAGAAGGAAACTAGAGATATTCTTTGCTACCAACAGAGCAAACCTAACTACAATGGTGAAAGAAATCACTTGAAAATCCATTCCTGAAAGTTTTGCCTACAAAGAACACTTTCCCTATTACTTCTTTTTCTGTGTCTCGTTTATCACTTTACCATTTAAAGTGCCCCCACAGAATGCCCTGAAGATATTAATCAAGCTATGAAAGTTTACTGACTTCGTTTTATTTTTTATTTCATTTATTTATTTTTATTTAAACTCTAGTTAGTTGATATACTGTTCAATATCAGTTTCAGGAGTAAAGTTTAGTGGTTCATCATTTACATATAACAACCAGTGCCCTTCCTAACAAGTGCCTTCCTTAATACCCATCATGCATCTATCCCATCCCCCACCCACCTCCCTTCTATGAGGAAGGTTGTGTTATCATAGTTTATGAAGGTTGTGTTATCATAGTTTATGAATAAGGAAATTGAAGTCTAAAGAGGCTAAATCACTTGACCAAAATCACTCAGCTGAAAAGTAACACTTTTACATTTTGGCATTGCAATTTTTTTTCCTCTGGAATATAGGAAAATATATCAACACCAGAGCATTCGAAACAAGGTCAGAAAATGCGTCACTTTTTGCCAAATACCCAGACAGGACATATACACTAAATAGAACAAGAGAAGCAACTACCTACTGACCCAAACTCTCACCTCACCCTTTCCCAGGGGTAGAGGAGCAAACAGAAAGATAAGGTTCAGACACTTCCTAGGGCTCCTCCCAGGCAGAGATGTCACACTCACTCCTTCCCCCGAATGACCTCCCAACCAAGGACAATTCTACAAGCAAAGGAGAAGTGCATTACTGATGGGCTAAACACCTGGTGAGCTGTTTAACTTCAAAGTCTCTCCTCAAAAGAAGATGACACCTCACTTTTGCTTTTTTCAGAATGACATGTAAATTTTGGCTGAAACCAGATATTCCAAGTGATAAGAATAACTGAAATGTGTTTTATTCTCTTGCAAGAAGAGCTTTGAGTTTTATATCTGTATAGTGAGAAAAATAGACTTACAAAACCTATTTTAAGAAAACTGATTGCTAAAGCTACAGCTCACTAACCAGGAAGTGGAATTCAAGAGATTGCAGAAGGTAGAATGGTCCCATATAGGAAATATTACTTTCTATACTCAGATTATCTACTATCCATTTTGTAACAGAAAACAAGTTATTGCTCAGTTGAATCATGGAATATTAATATCACGATACTTTTATATTGATTATGTTTTGCTAACTATTTTAATTTGAAACTTTCATTTCAACAGTGCTTGAGTTTATAACCACATCAAATAAAATTTCAGCCTGGGGTGTCAAAGTTAAAATTCTAAAGCTGCCATCATAATGATACTAAATTTTGGCTTATGATACTTTTTTCTAAACTTTCATTTCAACTATGACTTGGTTTATAACCATATCCAGTTTTTCAGCACTGAATTATGAATATGCATTTAGTATGGGAGCAGCAAAACTAAAAATCTAAACAGGGGCACCTGGGTTGGCTTAGCCAGGTAAGTGTTTGCCTTCTGCTCAGGTCATGATCCCAAGGTCCTGGGATGGAGGCCCACATTGGGCTCCTTGATCAGAGGAGAGCCTGCTTCTAGTCTGCTTCTCCCTCTCCCTCTGCCTGCCGCTCCCCCTGCTTGTGCACTCTCTCTCTCTCATTATCTTTCTTTCTATATATATATGTGTCAAATAAATAAATAAAATATTTTTTAAAATTCTAAACCTAACATGCCTTATTTTGGTACCAAAGTCTATTTCTTGAAACTTTTAACTCTGCCAAGGTTTCTATGAGATGAATAATCACTTTGCAATCAGTTTATGATTACTGAGGAAATTGTTTTATTATTGATTCATTCATATAACACAAATTATTTTAGAAGTCTTCTTGTAATGTGGGTATTGATTTCTCATAATCCAGACCTTGTATATTTGATCATGTAATATAAAAACATGAAGCTTTCTTTTTTTTTTTTTTAAAGATTTTATTTATTTGACAGAGAGAAACACAGCGAGAGAGGGAACACAAGCAGAGGGAATGGTGGAGGGAGAAGCAGGCTTCCTGCTGAGCAAGGAGCCCGATGTGGGGCTTGATCCCAGGACCCTGGGATCATGACCTGAGCCGAAGGCAGACGCTTAATGACTGAGCCACCCAGGCGCCCCAACATGAAGCTTTCTTTTAGCAGGAAACAACAAATGTTGTAGAGGATGTGGAGAAAGGGGAACACTTTTATGCTGTTGGTAGGAATGCAAGTTGATGCAGCCTCTTTGGAAAACAGTGTGGAGATTCCCCTAAAAAAGTAAAAATAGAGCTACCCTATGATCCGGCAATTGCACTATTGGGTATTTATCCCAAAGATATGGATGTAGTGAAAAGAAGGGCCATATGTACCCCAATGCTCATAACAGCAATGGCCACAATAGCCAAAGTGTGGAAAGAGCTGAGATGCCCTTCGACAGACGAATGGATAAAGAAGATGTGGTCCATATATACATGGAATATTGCTCAGCCATCAGAAAGGATGAATACCCAACTTTTGCATCAACATGGATGGGACTGAATGAGATTATGCTGAGTGAAATAAGTCAACCAGAGAAAGTCAATTATTATATGATTTCACTTACTTGTGGAACATAAGGAATAACATGGAGGACATTAGGAGAAGGAAAGGAAAAGTGAATTGGGGAAAAGTGGAAGGGAAGACAAACCATGAGAGACTGTGGACTCTGAGAAATAAACTGAGGGTTTTTGAGGGGAGTGGGAGGGGGGATGGATGAGCCCGGTGATGGATATTAAGGAGGACACAGATTGCATGGAGCACTGGGTGTGGTACATAAACAATGAATCTTGGAACACTGCATCAAAAACTAATGTATTTTATGGTGACTAACATAACACAATAAAAAAAAATGAAGCACTCTTTTAAGTGCTATGCCTATAATGTGATTGAGTTTACAAGAGAAATTGTTGCCCCTGCTGTAATATAAGAGCCATGAAGACAGGTGTCTTTTATTGTTTTGTCACTGATGTATCTTAAGGGTCTAGAAGAGTGCCTGGTACATAACAGATGCTGAATAAATATTTGTTGAATAGCTACTAGACAAATGGAATAATCAACACAGCTTGTACATAGAAAAGAACAACCATGAAAAAAATTCTTCATTCAGAACGGGTGTTATTTTTAAGTGATTTTCTATTAATACTGTTTTGTTCATTTTTCTCTCATTTGGTAAAAATGAATACAGAGAGAGAAATTTTAGAGGAAATTCTTATCAGGAACATTACATAGTAAATGCCTTCTCCTGTTTTTTTTTTTTTTTTTTCATTTAGTTCTCTGAATTTTTTTTCAGCAGATTATTCTAAGTTTGAATTTGAATTATGCTTATGTCTTGGGAACTGGTCCTTATATATAAGTAATCAAAGAAAATGTTGAATGTGCAATTTTTAAAATAAAACAGGATTAACAATGTAAAAGATTATGAAAATGTCTTCAGAATGAGGAAATTTGGAGACAGAAGAGGTGATATCAACATATATTATCAAATATTTTTGGTAGAATATTTTCAGAATTAATTGAAAAGTAAACTAATCTTCTATGCTAAACTTTGTGCCAAAAATTTTCATTTCTTCATTTATTAGTATAAATTAGTCCATATTAGCAATATGACTCCTCTCTGAGCTACAGACCCATCTTTCTAACATTAAACATTTCCATCTGGATACGTCACCATATCTCAAGTTCAAGCTCTCTGAACCTGAACCCATGATTTTCACCTCAAACTGCATTCTCACCCAGTGTTCCCTATTTTGGTAACCATAATCACCAACCTCTCCAGTTGTACAAACCCACCTAACACATTCTTCCTCATCTGTTACCTCAAGTTACTTGCTAAACTCTGTTGAAATTATTTCTTAAATATATCTTAAAGGATTCTCCTTCTTTCCATCTTAGGTGAAAACACTTTAGTCCAAACTACCATAATCTATCCTCTGAGCTACTGGTCCACCTGTATCCATTCTAGCTTCTCCTCCAAACCATTCTCCAAAGTGCATTCAAAGTGATTTTTTAAATTTTACTGAAAATCTGATCATATCACTTCTCTGCTCAAACCCATCAATGGCTTCTCTGTCTCTTTCTCTCTCTCTCTAAGATCTACTTATTTGAACAAGAGAGAAAGAGAGAGAATGTGTGCGTGTGCATCCACATAGCCAGTGGGGGAGGGGCAAAATGGAGAGGAAGAGAGAGAATCCTCAAGCAGACTCCCCACTGAGCACAGAGCCAGATGAGGGGCTCGATCCCAGGACCCTGAGATCATGACCTGAGCTGAAATCAAGAGTTGGCCACTTAACTGACTGAGCCCCCCAGGTGCCCCGGGCTTCTTTTTGTAAGATAAAGAAGATAAATATGCTTCAAATGACCTCTACAGTCCTTCAAGATTTTGCAGTGCTTGTTTCCAACTATAGCCAGCCATATTCTCCTCCTCCATCCCTATGCTCCAACCATAGTTCCTTCAGTATGCACTGGCTTTGTCCCACCTCAGAGGTTGCCAAATGCAGTTCCTTCGACCTGGAATGTTCCTCCTTGCAACTACTGCCCCATACCCTTGGTTACTTAATACCAACATAATCCTGCTGATCTCAACACCCTCAATCTCTTTGACCACTAGACCCTCACAACACATTCAAGTAGCATCCAGGACTTTTATCTCATGGAATTTACCTAATCTTTTGTAATTAATAGTTTCTGACTTGCTCATCACTTGTACCAAGCACATAGTAACTGTTATTTAGTAGAGGTTCAATATCCAATTTTTAGGACTCGAAATCCAATATCCAATTTTTAATGGATAAGTAAATATTTTACTAGCTAGTAACTCAAGATTTTATTTTAGCATTGTTACTAAAAACATGGATGAACTAAATGTAGCTTATATTTTTAGGAGGATGTAAACGTGTTGGTATTATTTACATCACATACATGGCATATATGATCAGTAATATATGAGAGGACGGCTTCACCAGAAGCAAGAAAGTTAAGAAAAGCAAGAAAAAAGGGTTCATCAGGATCCAAAGCTGCAGAGAAGAAACTGCAAGAGACAAAGGCTGGGATTACTGGATCTAGCAACAAGAAAACCATTGGTCATCTTGGCAATTAGTTACTTGATTGTTGTGTGAAATTGGTTACTAATTCTGTGTGAAAGCCAGATTACAGAAGGTCGAGGAGTGAATGGAAGTAGAGATAAAATTTCTCTTCCAAGGATCTTAACATTTGATTGTGCAGTTTCTTTGGCCATGCAGAAGTTAATTTTTGATGGGGTCTGTGCTGTGTGATTGGATCTACACAAAAGCAACAATTTCAGATGAGAAAAAAATTCAGGTTCCAAAACACAATGACTTATAAAGATGAAAGCTTGAAGGCAGGATTGGATCCACAGCATATCAGATTACCAAATCTTCAAGCCAATTGATCCTGTTGAGATATGTGTATTAAATATGTGTGATATGTGTATAGATGTGTGTGTGTGTACATGCCTCTTTTTTCTTAACAAAATTCCTAAAATTTAGAAAAGTTCCAAAAAAAATCACTATATTTTATAGAATGCAGGAGCCCCAGGGGAAAAAAATATACTTTATCAAAAATGTATCAGTTATCTCTAATAAAAGAGTACTCAACAGAGGGACACCAGGGTGGCTCATTCAGTTGAGCAACTGACTCTTGACTTCAGTTCAGGTCATGATCTCAGAGACCTGGGATCGAACCCCATGTCTAGCTCTGTTCTCAGTAGGAGTCTGCTTGAGGATTCTCTTTCTCCCTCTCTCCTCGCTCCTCCCTCCCACCCCACCCCACTCACGTGCACACACACTCTCTCTCTCAAATAAATAAATCTTAAAAAAAAAAAAAGATTACTCAACATAGTTCAGAAGGGGGGAAAAGCAAATTAAATGTGTAATTTATGCTAAATAACAATCTTCAAAAGAAAATTAAGATAAAGTAAAATCCTCAATTTGTTGATTTTTTTCAGCATAGTTTCTTTTTTTATGATTTTATTTACTTGAGGCAGAGACAGACAGAGCATGAGGGGAGGGGAGGGGTAAAGGGAGAAGGAGAAGCTGACTCCCTGCTGAACAGGGAGATCCACACAGGGCTGGATCCCAGAACCCCAGATCATGACCTAAGCCAAAGCCAGATGCTTAACTGACTGAGCCGCCCAGGTGCCCCTGAGCATATTTTCAAGAAATTAAGCTCCCAGAGTCTCTCTCTACTTTGAGAATATGTTTTCCACTAACAACCTCTCTCTTCCCCTCTCAATATTCCATTTACAATAGTAAGCGTTGTGAGATGCACTTGATCCTAAAATTAATGCTAGACCTCCAAAATAAGAAAGAGACGTCTGGATACAAAACTTAATTTCACAGTTACTGACTCCTATATCACTGTGTTTTGTTTGTTTGTTTGTTTTTTAAAGTTGTTTTTTTTTTTTAAGATTCTATTTATTTATTTGACAGAGATCACAAGTAGGCAGGCAAAGAGAGAGGAGGAAGCAGGGTCCCCAGTGAGCAGAGAGCCCGATGTGGGGCTCGATCCCAGGACCCTGAGATCATGACCCGAGCTGAAGGCAGAGGCTTTAACCCACTGAGCCACCCAGGCACCCCTATGTCACTGTGTTATTCAGCATGTCTAACTTTAGCATAAAGTCATGGCAGTAGGAGGTAATGTTTAGATACTGATGCCTTCCCCCTTGGCATGCGATGGCCTACTGAGTTCTCTTCAACTTGAGAAGGCTCTTTCATCATGAAATTTCTGGCAAACAAAAACTGTACATTACTGGTATTATAAGGTACACAAGCCGAGATTGGCCTAATGTTTTTAAGTGGGGTCTCTGCCATGATTAAACAGTAAAGGAAAACTTTATTCAAGAACAATATTCAATGAGAAAATAAAATTTGATAAAATGAGAAAATAAACAATTTTATGCCTGAACTGAGTGCCATATACTTCTATGAGTACCCCTGAAGAAGTGCAAACTTGCCTAGCACACACAAAGTCCGAACATTCAGTATCGGGGTGTGTGGAAGAGAGGCAGACAAATCATAGAAGCAAAAGATTTCTGATTTTATAATGAAATCATCCATTTGATCTCATCTTCCTCTATCCATGTGTCATTTATTTTTTTGTCTTTTATTTATTTGTGTGTGTGTGTGTGTGTGTGTGTGTGTGAGAGAGAGAGAGAGAGAGAGAGAGCAAGAGAGAGCGCGCATGCACAGAAGCAGGGGGAGCGGCAGGCAGAGGGAGAAGCAGGCTCCCCTCCGAGCAAGGAACCCAATGTGGGACTCGATCCCAGGATGCTGGAATCATGACCTGAGCAGACGCTTAAGCGACTGAGCCACCCAGGCGTCTCATTCATGTGTCATTGAAATCAGTAATTTTTCTAAGGGAGCCACCCTATGGGGTATTTTGGATATTTTTCAGTGGCAGTTTGGTTGTAACAAATGACTTGGGGACTCTCTGGGCTCAAAGATAAGTCCAAAGGCCCACACCATTGAATTTTCAGCAATCCCCTGGACATTCATGTAGGTGAAAATGTGTGTAAATATTCTAAGTTCAGGGACACCGGGTGGCTCAGATGGTTAAGTGTCTGCTTTTGGCTCAGGTCATGATCCCAGGGTCCTGGGATTGAGCCCTGCATCAGGGTCCCGGCTCAGTGGGGAGTCTGCTTCTCCCTCTCCCTCTACTGTTCCCCCTGCTTGTGCTCTCTCACTCTCTGTCAAATAAATAAATAAAATGTTTTTTAAAAAATATTCTGAGCTAAGAAGCTAAATTCATGTTTTATATGTGAACATAAAGGCCTTGAAATATAATGGCCTCCTGGGTAGCAAAAAAGTCCTTAGCACTGACGATGTACTTTTTAAATACCATTCTCTCAGGAAACAGACTGAGGGGTGCTGGAGGGGAGAAGGGTGGGAGGGATGGGATGGCTGGGTGATAGACATTGGGGAGGGTAGTGCTATGGTGAGTGCTGTGAAGCGTGTAAGCCTGATGATTCACAGACCTGTGCCCCTGAAACAAATAACACATTATATGTTAATAAAAAAATAAAAATAAATACCATTCTGCATTAAAAAGAATCAATGCTCCTTGGAGAAATGGTTGGTTCTATACACAGTACATGAAATGTACAAGATAAAACTGGAATACACTGTCATACCAAAAATCAAGGATTCTGTCAACAACTACTGGAGTCACATTAAAATGACTCAGGAACCAACTTGCAGAGGCTCTCACTGGCCAAAGATAGGCCTTGAACATCAATAGGAATAATTATAGTGGATGAAAACACATCAATTATGTTCAAATCCACAAGCTGACAATAATTCAAAAATCATTAGTCACCTTTGAAAGATGCTGGAAGCTCAAATCATTAGTTTTAAAACCTATAAATAAATTTGAAAATAAAGTACTTGCCCTGTCTTTCTTTCTTTTTTCTTTTTTTTTTTTTTGCCCTGTCTTTCTTATATATATACCTGAGGGCAAACAAGTAGATAGCAAAGGAAACTTTCTCTCTATAGAAGATTTCCCTTCATCTTTTTTTTTTTTTTAATATTTTATTTATTTGACAGAGGAGAGAGATCACAAGTAGGCAGACAGGCAGGCAGAGAGGGGGGGGGGAAGCAGGCTCCCTGTTGAGCAGAAAGCCCGATGCGGGGCTCGATCCCAGGACCCTGAGATCATGACCTGAGCCGAAGGCAGAGGCTTTAACCAACTTAGCCACTCAGGTGCCCCTCCCTTCATCTTTAAAGATATAAATATATCTTTAAAAAATAAATAAACAAAATATAAAAGAGACACAAGAGACTGGTATCAATATCAACAAATTTCAATGTGTTGATATTATTTTCATCCTTATTCAAATAAATAAATTATTAATAAAAACGATATGTGTAAAAATTGGGAAAGACTCTATTATAGACTGAATTGTGTCCCCCCTCCCAAAATTCCTACTTTAATCTTTAGCCTTCAGTGTCTCAGAATGTTACTATATTTGAAGATAGGGCATGTAGAGAAGTGATTAAGTTAAAATGAGGCTGTTGGGAGTGGGTCCTAATCAAGTCTGACTAATGACTAGTGAAAGAGGGAATTTTGACACACAGAAGAGATTACCAGGGACTTACATGCACACGGGATGACTATGTGAAGCAGCAGCAGGAATGTGACTACCTGCAAACCAAGGAGAGACACCTCAGGAAAGGTCCATGAGAAAAAACTATGAGAAAACAAATTTCTCTTGTTTAAGCCAACTCATCTGTTGTATTGTTTTATGGAAGCCTTGAAAAAGAATACAGATGCTGAAATGTCTACCATTCAATTAAACTTAAATAAATATGGGAGGGATGCCTGGGTGGCTCAGTTGGTTGAGTGTCTGCCTTCTGCTCAGGTTGTGATCTTGGGGTCCTGGGATTGAGTTCCTCCTGGGGCTCCCTGCTGAACAGGGAGTCCGCCTGCTTGTGCACTCTCTCTCTCAAATAAATAAATTCTTTTCTTAAAAAAGGAAAAAAAGAAATAAATATGAGAGTATAGAAAGAGATATACTATGAATCCTGAAGCATAAATCTCAACTGAGGAAATGAAGAGAATCAAGCCTCCTGATGGGAGGTGGGTCATATATAGCTTGAAAAAGTCCCCCAAATTATTTTGAATTACCTTCTTTCCTCACTTAGAAATCTTGGATCCAACCACATGCAAAGTTATGTCACAATTTCTTTTGGTCACTCAACTGATGTGTACTCACACTTTCATAGTGAGTTTACATATAGTTTTGCCAACTATAGAATATGAACATTATCACTGGAAATTTGTATTATTTATAATATTGAAACTGATTCTACTCCCTCCCTTCTTTTTTAATTTTTTATTTTTTTAAAGGTTTTATCTATTTATTAGATATATATAGAGAGAGAGATCACAAGTAGGCCGAGAGGCAGGCAGGGAGAGGGGGGGAAGCAGGCTCCCCACTGAGCAGAGAGCTGAATGCCAGGCTGGATCCCAGGACCCCGAAATCATGACCTGAGCCAAAGGCAGAGGCTTAATCCACTGAGCCACCCAGGCGCCCCCCTTCTTTTTTTTTAAGATTTATTAGTCAGACGTGGGGGGGGGGAGGAGAACATGAACAGAAGGAGCAGCACGCAGAAGGAGAAGCAGGCTCCCCACTGAGCAAGGAGCCCAATGTGAGACTCGATCACAGGACCCTGGAATCATGACCTGAGCAGAAGGCAGATGCTTAACTGACTGAGCCATCCATTCATCTCTCTATTCATTCCCTTCTATTTACCTCTGAAATTCTATGCCAATTTACCATTTACTTTCTCTCTCTTTTCACTTATAAATTATCCACCCTATTAAATGGCATAGCTGTGACAATTCTAAGTTTCAGCGGCCCAATATGTTCCCATCCACTTCATCTCTTAAATGTGTTTAAAGCGTTAACAATGGGTTGTTTCATCCTAGAGACAGCTGGGTTTCAGGGAGAGGTAAAATGTTTCATTATCTCACCCTATTGTCCAAGACAAATGTGCCATTGTATTACATGTGAAATGTCACCTTTGAAGTCTATTAAGGGTGTGCTGTGAGGTAAACCATCTGGAAAACACAATGTAGGCTGGAAAATAATTATAAGCCAGTTCATTAAACTTTTTTTTTTCCCCAGTTAAGCTTACCATGACAGCTGCTAAAAACACTATGTAATGTTAACGGTAGAGGCTCTGAGGCCACACAGGTTAGACCCACCACCATCAATGCTTAACTAGTATGCAAATTACTTAATTTCTTTGGCCCTTTTGTCTTGTCTGTAAAATTGAGAACCTGGAACATTTTGCATAGGAGTTTTACGTGAGTTAAATGAATTAATACCTGTAAATAACTTGGAAAGGGGTAGACATTAAGTGTTTTTCTCCTCTCTTCTTTTAAATACAGAGAATATTTCATGTTCTTGACATACAGAATATTAGATAATCCAGTAATATTTGGAAATCAGATCGAGCAGTCCATTGTAAAGATGTTTTGTAAAGAAGTCCATCGAGTTTCCATGTGGTTCTTTGGATTTCAGAGGAGAAAAGGGGTTTGGAAGATCAAATGTAAAGCTTTCTTAGGAATTCTCAGGCTGGAGTAGGTTAGGACCACCGAGACAAGTTTACTAGGCAGGCGCTGTCCGTGGTGCTAGTAACCGCAAGTACCGCTGGCAACATTTCCCCCGCCCAAAATTCTTTTCCAGTCAACTTAGTGAGGCTCACATATCTGCCTCATGGAAGATTCTCAGTCATTTGGCTAATTGGCTTTTTCCCTATCTTACCACTCTTCGTTTATGTTCCCAACTAAAAACAATTTTCTTTCATCTCCTTATCAACTCCAAATCATCTCCATTTTTCAGACACTTGGGCCATGCTTACCACTTAAGAAGCTGGCTCAAAAACTGGCTCAAGCTGTCTTTGTTAAGTTTCAGATAAATCCATAGCTCAAATATAGAACATAGGAAACAATTTCTGATGCATTCTTTAGAGACTTCATCTCTTCATCTCTTCTCTCTTCATCTGGTAACTCCTCTAAGAAATCCTTTGCATGATCTTGATTTAAGTTCCCCTCTTCTTACTCCCAAAATATGCTATAGATACATCCTCAGTAAAGTTATTTCATTACTTAATGAAATAGAAAAACTCTCTATTTATTAGTTTTGAGTGCCACCACGGAGACTTTCTTAAAAGCTAGCACCCATATCTTATTCAGTTGTAGAATCCTAGATCATGGGACATACTGAGCTAAATTGTGTTGAGCTAATTTAATTACTGGATCCATTAGAAGAAAGACCCCAAAAACACTCCTTTAAAAGGCAACCTGCCTTGTTGCATTTGGCTATGCACTAAACTTCAGGGTTGCTAGGCTGTTCTGATTAAGATACTCTGGACTGAGTCCATTTGCTACCACATCCACCTCTATCAGTCTGATGACTCAGCCCCACAGAGTGACTGCCAAAGAAACAATGCCATCCACTTCAAATGGATGTGGACTTCCATTTGGCTTCCCACAGTCCATATTTCCTCTCGCTTCCTCCCCTCCACCATGGGTGGGGACTGGTCCCAAAGACTGGTCAAAAACAGCTCATCTATGCTTTTCAATCAGAAGTAGACTTCTATTCCTCTGGCCAGACCAAGGAATGAAGCCACCATCAACAAATAAAAGGACTTTTCTTTTTCATTTAAGAGTGGAGGTTCAGGGGCGCCTGGGTGGCTCAGTCGTTAAGCGTCTGCCTTCGGCTCAGGTCATGATCCCAGAGTCCTGGGATCAGGCCCCGCATTAGGCTCCTTGCTCGGCAGGAGGCCTGCTTCACCCGCTACCACTCCCTCTGCTTGTGTTCCCTCTCTAGCTGTGTTTCTCTGTCAAATAAATAAAATCTTAAAAAAAAAAAAAAGAGTGGAGGTTCAAATAAGAGGGAAAGATAGAGAAATTAAGAAACTAAAAACTAAGAAATGAGGGTGGGGTAAGAGAGAGGAAAAAATGGTTATGAATGCTGTCTCCTTCCCTTTCCTATCCAGGTGGATTTCAACTCTGTCTCAGTCAGCAGATCCTCATCCCTAACCACCACTTCTGTGGGCTCCCCTGTGTTTGAAGAGCTCTTCCTTATTCTTCAATGGATTGGGAAGGAGGAGTCCAAGCTCAGGTATGCTAGAAGAAACATGTGAAACAAACTCTCATTTATGAGTAAGCAAGCAACTGCCCTTCCTTAGGCACTCTTCCTCTGCACTCTGAACCAAAATTAATTTGTAAATAAGAACTGTTCCACGTTAGAAGAAGCTCAGTCTAATATTGTTCCTCACCAATCTTTCAGGCAACAGATACATAACTTGTACTTCTCTTCCTATTTTAATCAAATATCAGCTGTAATTTTTTAAATCTGAAAGCAATGCATATGTTAATTCAAACTCACCTAGGAAGATTGGGAAGAAAAGCAATTGGCCTTTAAATCTTCAGAAGAGGATTTAATGACAGGTTCAGCCTGTTTAATGACAGGCCCAGCACCACACCCCTGTTTTATTATGCTTCATTATTACTGCATAAATTTCCCTTATTACTCATGATAAATAAAAATCAAATACTTGCAAGTGGGTTTAAATAGGTAAGAGTGCAAACAAAAATAATACTATTCAAATATCATGAAACTGGAATCTCAGATTCTTAAAATATATTTATATTTTTTAAATGTCTCACGTGTACCAGGTTGCCATTGTCATTCTCCAACTAGGTTTGTTTTTTGATGTTGGTGCATGTATCCATTATTCAAAGATGAAAAGAATAAAAAGGGGGCACCTGAGTGGCTCAGTGGGTTAAAGCCTCTGCCTTCAGCTCAGGTTAGGATCTCAGGGTCCTGGGATCCAGCCCCGCATCGGGCTCTCTGCTCAGCAGGGAGCCTCCTTCCCCCTCTTTCTCTGCCTGCCTCTCTGCCTACTTGTGATCTCTCTCTCCGTCAAATAAATAAATAAAATCTTTCAAAAAAATAAAAAAAATTTAAAAATTAAAAAAGAAAAGAATAAAAGCACATTCAAAACAGGATTCTCAGGATTTTTCGCTGTGACTGATTTTTCACCAATTCAACTAAGAAGACACACCCAAAAGAGAAGTGCTAAGCTTGATGCAAGATGTGAAGCTAGTGAAGTTGAAATACTCCCTGGGGATGAATTTAACCTGCGTGACAGGTGCAAAACTGTCACTTTCAGAAATCTTAAGGGAGACGAAGTTATTTTAAATGCCTTTCTCTTCGCCAGCCATTCAATTGCACAAGTAACGACTAACGTCTCCCGAGTGAAACCAGCTGGCACCGGGTGGAAGGAAAAGAAATCCTCTGCTCCGCCTGCTGGAGGGAGGGGATTAGGAGCTGAGTGCATTGATTCAACTTTTCCAAAACCTTAGCTAAGGCCTTGCAGGACGCTGAGCGAGCAGGACAGCAGGCTCTGCGCGCCCGGTGTCTGGCGCATGCGTCCCAGGAAGGTCTGGCCTGGCTCCCTTCCCCACTTCCTCCCCCTACCCCTTGCCCCCAGCGCCTGCCCCAACCTCGTAACGTCATCCGCCGGCCAGGCCTCCGGGCCCGCACAGTGGGAAGTGCCAGCGCTGGCCGCCGGACAGGGGGCGGAGCCTAAGGGGGTGGGGAATGCCCTGCCCGGCAGCCCCGCTGGAAACGGATTCATTCCCAGCCGGCTCTCCACCTAGCCGGAGGCAGGCTCCGCGGGGAGGACGCTACCGCGCGCCCGCGCTCGGCGGCCGGAGGCGCCCTACGCTCGGCTGCGGCCGCGCGAGGCGCTTTTTCCCGGGAGCGAGCTGGGAAAAGCCCGGTTTAACCACGAGTGGCTAGGCCATTGCACGGGCCTCCAAGCGACAGAAAGACGGCGAAAGAGGGCTGAAGCTGACCTGAGCTTTCCCACGGAGGGGAGAGGGCGCCGGGGCGAGGTGGGGAACAAGGGAGGAGTGTGGCCGAAGCTCACGGCCAGCGGTGGACTATCCCGGCCGGTCTGCGTTTGCGGGCAGCAAAATGCGCGAGGAGGACAAGGGCATGCTGGGTGGTGGCGACGACGACGCGGGCCTGGCCAACGCCTCCGCGCAGGGGCAAGCAGAGACCGTGCGGCAGCTCCTGGAAGCCGGTGCGGATCCCAACGGAGTCAACCGCTTCGGGAGGCGGCCGATCCAGGTAGCTGGGGCCCTGGGGCCCCGCCGGCAGGGGGCGCATGAACAAAGGGGAGCGGCCTCCGTGGGACGCCGCTGGGACCGAGATCTTCACCAACGTACCTGTGATCTCTCTTCCTTGAGGTGTGGAGCCCAGGTGTAAAGCAGGTTCTCCCCCACCAAGGATCCTAAAGAAAGGGATTGAAAAAAACCGCTACTTCAGTTTGTTTTTCTTTTTAGTGGTGGAAAAAATGTCAATATTCTCTCTCCCGTCGCGTGATCACAGATACAAGGGAGAGATTTAATTGGGGAGAGAAGGAGAGGTTATTTGGGGAAGAAAACTTGTCTGTCCTTCAATAAATATCGATCCACTTTCATTGATAGAGATAATTAATGACAAATTATACAATCTGGATTAGATTTGAGGAATCATGAAGAATCATAGTGCATGAAAAAAATTACCGTGCACTTCTTGGCTGCGATATGAAATTCTTTGTATTCTTTTCTCATAGAGGCAAACTGAATACAAAGAGATAAGCCGGGATTCCTCGACCACAGTACTTAATTCCTTTTACCTTAGCAGTGTCTCTTGAGTGTTACATAAGAAAAAATATGCTTCTATAGATTTTTGTTTAATTATCATACAGAGTGATTAGATTACAAAAGCATGTTTGCACCAACTGTTAGGTCCTTTTTAAATGGCAGAGGGTCTACATAAATAATTAGCCTCCTTTTTTTTTAGGATTTTATTTATTTATTTGACAGAGAGAGATCACAAGTAGGCAGAGAGGCAGGCAGAGAGAGAGGAGGAAGCAGGCTCCCCGCTGAGCAGAGAGCCTGATGCCAGGCTTGATCCCAGGACCCTGAGATCATGACATGAGCAGAAGACAGAGGCTTTAACACACTGAGCCACCCAGGCGCCCCAATAATTAGCCTCTTACCTATTAAAATCCTTTATTCAATATGCTTATGAATCCCTTTAATTAGTACAGATATTTTTTAATTCTTTTAAAATCCGAGGTAATATTTTGTGCTTTATTGTTGACTATAATGGTTAGTATTCATCTCAATGTCACATTCTAGAACCAAGCTGTTATTAAGGAATCTTATTGTGTAGATTTTTCAAGAAATATATGTTCATTTCTTTTGCATTCTTAGAAAAGTTTTATAAGAAATGATGGATAGCTTGGGGTCCCTGGTTGTCTCAGTTCCTTAAGCATCTGACTTCCCCTGGAGTCATGATCTTAGGGTCCTAAACCCTGCCTCGGCTCCCTGTTCAGCGAGATGTCCGCTTCTTCCTCTCCCTCTGACTCTCCCGATCCGGCCTCCCCCGCTTGTGTGTGTGTGTGGATATGCACGCGCACTCTCTCTCTCAAAAAAGTAGATAAAATCTTTTTTAAAAAAAAGAAAAAAGAAAGAAAAGAGGAATAGTTTAAAGGAGCAAAAATATTGTAAAATAGTTCTTGAAGACTTTAAATGATATTAATTTTATTTTTTTAAGATTATTTATTTATTTATTTATCTGACAGAGAAAGACACAGAGAGAGAGGGAACACAAGCAGGGGGAGTGGGAGACAGAGAAGCAGGCATCCCCTTCCCCCAGCAGGGAGCCCAATGTGGGCCTGATCCCAGGACTCTGGGATCATGAACGGACCTGAAGGCAGACACTTAACGACTGAGCCACCCAGGCACCTAATATTAATAATTTAAAAAGAGATTTTAATTATAGTTTTAATCCATCATTTTCTGAGATACTAAGAACCACTTTTTCTCCCCTCTATATATGAAATATCTGATATACATCATTAGTGGAAATGATAACATATCATGATTTTTTAGGGAGGAAATGGATTTTATAATATTCATGAAACAAAAAGTACTGTCTTAAATTACATGGTACCTTTTTAAATGCATAAACTCACAAGAACAAATAACTCCATTTTGGATTTTTAGTTATCAAAAACTGTTTTATTGTTAAAATAAGAAAGTAAATGCTTGTATAATGTACATATACACAAGTAGATGCTACAGGTTTACAGCTCCAAAACATCTTTTTTCTAAATTATGTATTGCTCTGATTTGACCAACATCTGAGCTCTTTTTTACATAGCAAATTATTTACTAACATTATAAAATCCTATTACATTATAAAATCCTGTACAATGTAAATATAGTTTTATGTTACATGTTTGTTTATGAGGAAAACTAAACAACTTAAAACATCATTCTACTCCAAAGCATTACTCTCTTAAAAATATCAGCTGACTGCCTCGTAAATTTTTTTAGATCCGGATTATGGCTGATGTGGAAGAGACATCAAGGGAAATAATCTAAGACTGTAAAAGCTTTTCAACTTAACTCTGCCCATAAATTATTTAACAAAATAGATTCCCATGTTCCAACGGAAATCAATTTTTTTTTTCTTTTTCGCACAATGACTATTAGCGCTTTATTATCAGCTCTTTCTTGTCTCTGCATGTTTGGAAAATAAAATGAAACTCAATTAGGGCTGAGTAAAGAGCCCTTTACTGGGGGGGGGGAGGGGCGGTGTTGGGGCTGTGTCAGCAAACGAAGCATAACCAGACTCCTGAGACTTGTAAGCGCCCCTGCGTTAGATGGCTACTTCATGAATAGGTATTTCTTGGAAATGGTTCTACCTTTCCAGGCCCCAGGCCTGCATCTCGCCGCCCTGACCACTGTGCTCTGTCCTGCAGGTCATGATGATGGGCAGCACCCCCGTGGCCGAGCTGCTGCTGCTCCACGGCGCCGACCCCAACTGCGCGGACCCCATCACTCTCACCCGACCTGTGCACGACGCTGCCCGGGAGGGCTTCCTGGACACGCTCGTGGTGCTGCACCGCGCCGGGGCGCGGCTGGACGTGCGCGATGCCTGGGGCCGCCTGCCCGTCGACCTGGCTGAGGAGCGGGGCCACCGCGCTGTCGCCCGGTACCTGCGTGCAGCTGCAGGAGACTGATGGCAGGTACAGCCAGCCGCCCACAACGACATTTCTTTTCTCTCCTGTTCCCCACCCCCAACTTAGTTCAAGGGAGGCTACAAATGTGGAGCGGCGGGAAGCCTGAAAGCCTTCCAGGAGACTTGACTCACCGTCCGGGAGGAGAAGCAGACAGTTAATACTTTTTTTTTTTTTTTTTTGTCTTTGTTCTTTTCCCCTGGATCCCGCCCTCACACTCACGGTGCAGCCAAACGCAGAGGTGGTGCAAATGGACTTCGAGAGAGATTCAGGAGCTGAACGTGAAGCTCCCAGGTGTCTTTTACTTTTCAGGATTTTCTGGCAAAAAGCAGCCTGTAAAGTCCCTGACGACCCCAGGTGTTTGCCAAACTTCACTGGAAAGACGCTGGCGGCAGAGTGGGAGGCGGCAATGGTTGGCATTGAGTGGGAGGCAGATCACACATATGCCTCCATTGACCTTGAAGGAGGGTACTGGAAGCCCCTAGCTTCGGTTTGAGGCGCCGGGGGCCTAGAAGGAAAACTCTGAAGACTGAGGAGAAGACCACGACGATGCTGAAGACAAGTTCGACAGCAGACGGCAGCAGCAGGTGCCCAAGGCTTTACAGGCTGTGTGTTGCCATCCAAGTCACCTGCGAAGCCCTGGGGACTTGCACCCAGCTCCACGGGATAGTGACGGGAAAGAAGGATGTGACAGCCACCTGGAATTTGCCCACAGGTTCTAGGATCCCTGGGTCAAGAAGACACAGAACGGCTCTGGGAGAGGGGCGGGTGCTTGCTGTTTGTTATTCAGTCCAGGGGAGATTCTTGGGGAGTTCCAGAAGTCAGCCCACAGAATGATGTGTTGGATTGTAGGGAGGGCGATTGATTCGCTCCATCTATATGCGACAGGATAAAAGGATGCCCCTCCCCCGTGAGATGAAAAGATTTTGTGATATTTTGTATTTTTGAGTCGTTCTTCAGTAACACTCTTACTGGGGAGGCTTTAAATAACAAAGTAACTTGTGCTCCGTGGTAGAGATGATGAACAACTACAGCTTTTAAATGAAGCTCTGGCACAATGCCAAAGCTTGGACTCTTTCATCCTTAACCTATTTATTTCTTTATTAAATTTTCTAACCATTTCCTTTACTAGAGTGTGTTGGGGGTCAAACTATGAAATATCCCAAGTATTTTGTAGAAACCCGATGCACTTACCCAGTGAATTCTCTTGGGGTATTTCCCAAAGGGTTGCTGAAAGAGTAAATTGAGTATAAAACTGTTGAATATATATAATGATGGCTCACAGAATGTCTTCAGATCTGCAGAACAAACTAAAGGTGCATGGCTTTGGGATTTAATGTCCAGTGTTTCTTGATTCCTTATGGCATTGGAACACAATGCTTTAATAAACAAAAAACAATAGATTGGACTCTTAAGATGTGGATATTTTGGTTTAAAAATATATGATCATGGATTTACCACTAACTCCTGAGAAATGTTAAAAACTCAAAGAGGTTCACTTGTCTCATTCTTTGTAATAATTATTGATAAATGATACCAACAATTTATTTAAAAAAAAACTGCTACATATAGTAGGAAAAGATTTATTGGGTGTGTGTGTGAGAGAGAGAAAGAGAGAGAGAAACAGGAAAAAAAAAAACTAATTTGAGAGACCAAAAGAAGGGGTTTCTTTAAATTGAATTAAAAAATCTTTACTTCCCCATCAATTCTTTATACCCAGATGTATACATTACTGGAAAAAGTCAGTTGAGAATCAGAGCATTTCTTATTGGGAAAAATGTGGAAGCACTTATTGATGTAACTTGTGCCAGGTATACATTAAAATACATTTGTTCATTTAATACCTAAACCTGATAGATGTCATTTTCCAGATGAGAACTAGATAGAGAAATATTAGTTGATTATTTTTTATAATAGGGTATAATTTTTCCAATGTTCAAAACATGGTTCAAGATGCTACCAGAAGAAGAGCAAGTAGAATTAGTGATCTAGAAAAATGATAGACGTCATCTGAAGAAGCACTTCTGAGGACTGCCTTATGTAGAAAATGCAGAAGTCCGTGTCACTTAAAATACAAAAGTTCTAGGGTGCCTAACTGGCTCAGTTGGCAGAGCATGTAACTCTTGATCTTGGGGTCATGAGTTCAAGCCCCACATTGAGTGCAGAGATTTTATTTATTTATTATTTATTTATTTATTTTTAGAATTAAAATAAAAGAGGTCTGCTTTCGGGTATAGGTTAGCAGAGCTAATTATTCCAAATTCTGACATCCTAAGTTTTCATTATTAACCACCGAGTGAGTCATTCTGTGAAAACTCGAATAATTTTGGGGTTGGTGTAATTTCACAGTGTTCAGTTAACTAAGCCACAAATAGATATGAACATAGAGATGAGAGAACATATGTAAGAAGATACAATTTTAATTTTAAAAATTAGTTGAAGGAACAACAATGTCACAATACTTTCCATGATCTTCTCCTGTTCTCTATTTATAATGCCTGGGAATAAACAGGGAATGAAGTTAGGACCTGAGTGGAAAATGGAAGACCTGGGTCCCAGTATTGGTTCTCCAACTACACGACCTGAGTCCTGTGACTTTGATTAGCCTCAATTCCCCTAATTTATAAAAGGTAGGAATTAGACTAGATTACTTCAAAGTTCCGTACCATCACTAAAGCTTTACTCCTTTATGAATTTGTGGCATAGATGACTGTAGTGGGGTCTTATATTTTATTAGTCATAACTGTGCCATATCACAAGTCAAGGAAAGATATATAGAAGAATAGAGAGGAAAGACATATTTTAATTTCTGGAGCCCTGGAAGGGGAAAAAAAGTCTTTATTAAGCACCACCTCCACCAGTTAGTTGAAAAATTATAGATAAATTTGTGAGAACTAGGAGCAGAAAGACTGCTTTGCAAACTAACAATTAAAAAGTTAACGTCTTTCTCACTTTGTGGTTTTTTTAAGATTTTATTTATTTATTTGACAGAGAGAGATCACAGGTAGGCAGAGAGGCAGGCAGAGGGGGGGGGGGGAAGCAGGTTCCCCACCGAGCAGAGAGCCTGACTCAGGGCTCGATCCCAGGACCCTGAGATCATGACCTGAGCCAAAGGCAGAGGCTTTAACGCACTGAGCCACCCAGGCACCCCTCTCACTTTGTTTCTACCTCTCATTTTCCCTGTTGCTTTTTGCATGTCTCTTATGCCACTCAAAGCTACTAGAGGAATTAATTTCTTAAAATGAGATAAGCAAGTAGACCAAATAGATTTATAAAGTAATACTTAAGTAGACATTACAAACTAATATAAATGTTCTGAAAGAAAAATTGGTTTTAAAGTGAGCATATAACAAGGGATTCTGGCCTAGAATGGGTTGGTTTAGGAGTTAGAACCAAGAGAAAAGTTTGGGCTGGAGCACCTAGCTCCAGCTAGGTGGGTCAGTCAGTAGAGCATGTGACTCTTCATTGATGAGTCTTGATCTTGGGGTGGTGAGTTCAAGCCCCAGGCTGAGCTGTAGAGTTTATTTAAAAAGAAAGGGAGAGAGGGGCACTTGGCTGGCTCAGTGGGTTAAAGCCTCTGCTTTCGGCTCAGGTCATGATCTCAGGGTCCTGGGATCTAGCCCTGCATCGGGCTCTCTGTTCGGCAGGGAGCCTGCTTCCCCCTTTCTGCCTGCCTCTCTGCCTACTTGTGATCTCACTCTCTCTGTCAAATAAATAAATTAAATCTTAAAAAAAAAAAAAAAAGAAAGAAAGAAAAAGAAGGGAAGAGAAAAAAAGAGAGAATGAGTTGGGGATATCAGAAGGAACAAAGTGCAAAGATGAGAAAATGCTAAAATATGTAGTCATTAGAAGATAAGTAACTCCGGAAACAGCTGTCATGGATATTAGAGACCCATTTCTAAGGATCGGTCCTTTCTGGTTTGTTTCTACTGGATTCCTTTAGGTCCTTAAATTTTGCCTAGGAGACAGTAGAAACCAGCTGGTTAGGGAAGACTTCTGTATCACCTAAGAAGGGCGGAGAAGGAAATGAAAGCAACAAAAGGAATACAAGGACAAATAGCTTGGCAGTGTTTTTGTGGAAGAAGGGCCAGTAATTCAACAGAATTAATCAAATCAAACCAAAACAAATTTATCTACACACTGATGGGATTTGTGAAATGTTCCCAGGCCTAAAATAATTAGAATCTGCTCATTCCCTACTGCCTTGGTTTTCTATAAAACTTTTCTCAAGTTCAGCTATGACAAATAAGATGGCTCCTTTCTTGCCTCTTGCCCCCCCCCAGAAGATTTTAATATCATTCCTTGCATAAGGAAAAGAATTACTTTACTTTTAGAAGTGGTACCTTCTGTATGTCATTTATATTTAACTATAGAATTATGCATAATATGTATAATATATAATTATAAATAAATGTAAATAAATTTATGTATTTAATTTTAAAATCTTAATTTAAATTATAAATTTAAACATAAACAAAATGTACTGTCATCCTCTCTCTAGAGAAAAATGACATTTCATTTTACATTCACTTCAGGTTATTTATTATATCTTTACAAAGATAGTGCTGTCCCCGCCAAACATTGGAGACCCACAGATAGAGATGTGGTTCTCAATCTTGGCTCCATATGAGAATCACCTACAAATAGAATGTTCTAAAATTCAGATTTACTGACCATCAGGTCTACAGAACTAGCCTCTCTAGGTTTGAGATGTCTGTCGTGGTTACTTTAAAATTTTTGCTCATGGTACACTTTCAAACAGTACAAAAAAATAAACAAAATTAAGTAAAAGTCTCCTAAAATGTTATTACTCCTCCCCATTCTCACTACCGAGGGGTAAACACTAGTCTTAATTTTTTTTAATTAACGTTCCAGAAATGTAGGTACATATAATTGCAAACACCTCTCACCCAGTGCACACATTTGGAAAACATAAATGGGACCATACTATTCCACAACTTGTTTTCTTTTATTAGTAATAGATCTTTGACAACTTCCATTATCAGGACAGATAGATGCACTTCATTTTTTTTTATGGCTGTATAATTTTGTAATTTATGGATGAAACCCAGTTTAAAAAAGATATCTATTGACAAACACATAAATTATCTCCTTTTTCCTTCCTTGCTTTTTTTTTTTTTTTTTTTTGCTACCATATATGATGCTATAAAGAATATTTTTGGAATCCTTACATGAACTATCTACAGAAATTTATAGGAGACAAACTTCAAGGGTTAAGAATATATCCCTCTTGGGGCGCCTGGGTGGCTCAGTGTGTTAAAGCCTCTGCCTTTGGCTCACCCGGGTCATAATCTCAGGGTCCTGGCATTAAGCCTGAATCAGGCTCTCTGCTCAGCAGGGAGCCTGCTTCCTCCTCTCTCTTTCTGCCTACTTGTGATCTCTCTCTGTCAAATAAGTAAATAAAATCTTAAAAAAAAAAAAATAATACATCCCTCTCTCAAAAAAAAAGAATACATCTCTCTCTCACACACACCCATGCACGCAAAGTGTATGTGCATATGTGTCTCTGTGTCAAATTTTTCCAAACTTCTATGTGCATGTGTATATGTGTGTGTCTGTATATCTTCAATATTACATATGAATGAGTGTGTATATATGCACATATATATATTTATATACATACTGGTATGAGTTATGGAGTGGAAATGCTGAGTTAAAGGGACATATATCTTTATATATGTGTATAAACATGTATCTGTATACATCAAAATACAAATATCATAAATACAAATATATGCATGCATGTATAACATATATCTCTTTCCATAATATATATACACAGTACATATATGGTATATATATTTCCATTCATATATTTATGTATGTGTATCTTTGCATACTTACATGAATTATAGGAGAGGAACTGCTAAGTCAAAGGGACACGTATACATGTTCATTTTTTATAAATACTCCAAAGTTGCTTTCCAAAACAATCACACCAAGTTACAATAGTGTGTGTGATTGTTTCCTGATGAAACATTATCTCTCCTTTTTTAATTTTTGCCACACCAATAGATATGTCATTGTTTCTGTTACCTTTCTTTACTAATGAGTAAAACTGAGTATCTTTTCATATATTTTTCTGACAATTTGCATATGCTCTACTATAAGCCACCCATTGTATTCTTTGCTCATTTTTCTACTGGTTTACCTTTTTGTTCATATATGTATTTATTTATATATTCTAAAACTTAATCTTTTGTCATATGTCCAATGATAGTTTAAAAATCTTGCTTATGGTGACTTTTGTCTTATAGCTTTGGGGTTTTCAGTTTGAACATGTGCAATATTATGGAAGTTTCTCATGAATTCTGATCATCAAGAGTTACTGGAGAGAAGAAACTAATATACTGGACATTATGGGAGGTCAGGGGGGAGCAGGTGGCACAAAACAAGTTATATTAAGTAAAATATCCTCTTCTATCTCTGCCTATGAGATGAATTTGCTGATCCAAAATAGAAAATAATTTTCCTCCATTAAAAAAACTAAGAGAGATCTATGCCTTAAACTTATGAGTAAGAAAAAAAAAAAAAAAACACTAAAAGAGACCAATATTTTAGGCCAAAGGAAAAGAGCAAAGAAATCATATTTAGTGATTCTCTATTTGCACAAATGACCCACTGATAGCTCACTCCCTATTGACTCCAGCCTTTAGTACAACAGAAAGAGCACAAGGCTTGTAGTTCAAAAACCTTGATGATTCCAGCTCTAGCACTTGCTGGCCATAGACTGTCCAAGATTTGAGCCCCTCTGGGGCTTAGATGGCTAAACCTCAGGTTTCTCACCTGTAAAACAGAAGTAGTAATCCCAAATTCAAAGGGCCACTGTGAGGATACAATAAGTAATACAGGTAAAAGTGTGTACACATACTAATGCTCAGTCCTTGAGCCTACATTTTTTTGAAGAGCACACAGCCAAAAGTCATTGGAATTCCAAAAGTCTTTGTAATGCCACAAATTGGTTGTTTTGCTGAAGATTCATCTTCATAACTGTATTTTGCTTAGTCTACTATTAGAATTGCATAGAATTCCCCTGCATGCCACAACTTACAAAACACAGGTGTTGGGCAGCAGGGGAAAACCAAGATGGAATGTAAGTTTAAATTTTAAAACTTTCATTCATTATATAGAACTGTATGTATATATACACTTTCATTATATAGGAGCTTATTATAATGACCTAACTTAATGCTCTTACTCAAATGATATTCCTCTGAAGTGGGCAACTTCCCTTATGCCCAGAACAAGCCTGGGTGGAGATGATAGGGTTATACATTTTGCATCAACATGACTGGGACTGGAGATTATGCAAGTGAAATAAGTCAAGCAGAGAAAGTCAATTATATGGTTTCATTTTTTTGTGGAGCAAAAGGAATAGCATGGAGGACATTAGGAGAAGGAAGGGGAAAATGAAGGTGTGGGAAATCGGAGTGAGAGAAGAACCAAGAGAGACTATGGTCTCCGGGAGACAAACTGAGGATTTTAGAAGGGAGGGGGTGGGGAGATGGGTGAGCCTGGTGATAGGTAGGAAAGAAGGCACAGATTGCATGGAGCACTGGGTATTATACATAAACAATGAATCATGGAACACTGTATCAAAAACTAACGATACACTGTATGGTGACTAACACAACATAATAAAAAAAAAAGTTATACAGACCCAATGAATACAGATTCCTGAATTTAAACTTGTCAGCAGCCCCCACAGACATAATGGGATTATATGATATGTAATATCAGTGTCACCTGGGCTAGGTTACAGTACCAGCCATTTTGTCAAACACCAGTCAAGATGTTGCTGGGAAGGTACTTTTTAGGTATAATTGACATTTAAATCCATAGACTTTGAAGAAAACAGATTACCCTCCATAATGTATGCAGAACTCACCAAGGCCTAAAGTGAAAAGATAGGTTTTCCAAAGAAGAAGCAATTCTTTCTCCAGGCTGCTTGACTCAGGACGGGGGCATCAGCTCGTCCCTGGGTCTCCAGCCTCACCTGCCTGTCTTGCAGCTCTCAGACTTGCCAGCCCCAATAACCAGGTTCACTATTTCCTTAGAATAAATCATACACACAGGCATACGCACACCCATCCTACTGGTTCTGCTTCTCTGGAGAACACTAATAGTTTCAAGAGATGTGCAACCCAAGTCTTCTTCCATGGTTTACTGCCACAGCTAATCCCCTGCCTGGAAACCCTCATTCTCTCACTTCTCCAGGTTCCTTCAATAATACCATGCTGGAACCCGGGAGCATTTTCCCTTCGGGATGCTTTCTCTGAACTCTCACCCTATAAAGTGCCCCTCCTCTGGGCCATAAAATAAAATCCCCTCACTATAATTGTATATTTTTACTAATCCATCTCCCCTCTGAAGTTTTTTTGGGGGGGTGGGGGGAGAAGGGGGGTCTGCCTCCCATGGAGTTTACAGACTACTGTAAGAAACACACCACAAACAAGTAAACAAATACACAGGATCATTTTTGTTCGCTAAATGCTATACAGGAAAAACAAAGACAAAAACAAAAAACTGTGGTGATAAGATGGGACCTGAAAGAGGGAGAGTCTCTGAGCAGGGCAACTTGAGAAGATCTGAAGGAGAAAGAGCTAGCCTTTTGAAGAGCGAGAATGGAGATTCACTCTGGACCGAGGAGGGGCAAGTGGCCCTAGCAAGGAGCACGGTGTTCGGGAAATTCCAAGTCGATCCTATAGGAGAGCGGAGAGGTGCGTTTGTGAAGATCTAGACATTTAGAACAGCTATTTAAGACTGGTACCTAGGTCACTTTATCCAAACGGCCTGGTTGGCGGCTAAGTCCTGCGATAAGGGGAGAGAGGGATGGAGAATAGGAAAAAGTCTGCCGCCAGACCTGGGCTCTCCGGAGGGTGCGGTGGCTTGGGCAACGCAAAGCTCACTTTCTCCACGTACTGCGGGGCCTGGCACCTGATCTGTAAGGCCCTGTTGGCTGTCGCGCTGTGGGTCCTCGTCTGCAGCTAAACCACCAGGCCCGGGCACAAGTAGAAGCCACAGCGCAGCGGGCCACCTTTAAGGTTCCGCGAAGGCTGGGCCTAGCTAGTCCCACATCCTCTGTTGCACGCCCGGCCGGCCAGGCCGCGCCTGCAGCCGGCGAGGCTCTAGATCGACCGCGACCGACTGCAGGCCGGGGAGGTTGGGGCACCGGGTCAGCGCCATCCGCCTGAAAGCCGCGTCCAGGGCTCGACCTCCCGCCTTCGGGGAGCCGGCGAGCCCGCGTCCGAGCTCCATCAAGCCCCGCAGCCCGGGACCTGCCGGGCTGCGCTCGGGAACTGAGCTCCTTGTCCTCACGCCGCCTCTGTATCCTCGACTCACCCCTCCTTTATGCTGCTGCTTCCTTTCCTTCCCCCGCTTTTCCTGTGCTGAGTGGACCACGGCGGGGAAGGGGGAGGAGGGGGGGTGGCCGGCAATAAAGAATGAGTGGCGTGGAAGAAAGGAGGCTGCAGGGGGAGGAAGGGAGGAGCGGGGAAAGCGACAACGCTGAGGAGTCCGAAGGGTGAAAGCGAAGGGTGTCGGAGCGCCGGGAGGGTGGAGGAGGAGGAGGGCCGCAGGCCGGGAATCGGTGACAGGGGGAAACCGGGAAAAGCGGCTAGCAGCCCATGGGGGAGGGGAGTGCCGCGGGCGGAGGAAAGAGGAAGAAGCGTTCAGATGTTGCGCTGCTTCTCGAAGGTTAAAACCGAAAATAAAAACTGCCTGGCTTCTCCGCCCAGCCCCGCGCCCTCGGCGACGCGGGGAGCAGAGAGTGGAAGAGGCGCCCCCGACCCAGCAGGGACCCCGGGGTTGGGGTTCGGCTCCACCTACCTGGTGGGGCGCCCGGCCCGCCGCTCCGGCGGCGCCAGCGCCACTCAGTGTCCAGATGTCGCTTCGGCTGCAGGCAGCGGTTTCCTTTAATTTCGCTCGTTTCCCAAATCTAGAAGTGGAGTTTAGCGCCATTTCTTTCAAAACCAACATCCAGCCTCCTGAATGGCTGATGGAGCGCGGAGATGACCTTGCTTTTCCTTTCTTTTTCTCTTATAAATAATCCAGTTTGGAGAGATGGAAGACCCTCAGCCAGTGGCGCGAGGAATAAAAGAAGGCGGGTAGGGGAACCGGGGCGCGAGCAGGACTGGAAGCCGCCGCAAAGCGGTGGTTCCTGCTTACGGCCGTGTCAGGTGACAAATGTTGTGAGGGGGCGGAGGCCTGGAGATGCGTTCTGGCGACAGGCCCTTGAGCTGTCACCGCGTGGGGCGCCGGCGCGGAGGGTGGGAAGGTGGGGGAGAGCGCGGATCGGGCGGGAAAGAGGAGGTGGGGGGGAAGGGAGGCGAGCCTTGGGTGCTTGCGGCCCGCGCGCGCGCAGCCCTCCGGCTTCACCGCCGGCTTTTCCCGCGCGCGCCGGGCGCAGAACCGTTCTAAGCTCGGGGGAGGTCGGGGGACGCGCGAGGGCGCGCAGGGAACGCGGGGGCGCGCCTGCGGGGCGGGGAGGGGCGGGGGGCGGTGCGTGGGTCTCAGTCGGCGATGGGGGGCGGGCGCGGCGCTGCCTACCTCTGATGCCAAAAGGCGGCGCAGCCGTCGCGGAGCACAGCGGAGGTGGCGGCGGCGGCGAGAGTATGGTGCGCGCGTTTTTGATCACTGTGCGGATTCGGCGCGCTGGTGGCCCGCCGCGAGTGAGGGCTTTTGTGGTGCGGATCACGCGGCCCGCGGGTGAGTGGGCAGAGCCGGGTGTGCGGGCCGCTGCGGCCCTGGTGTTAAAGCTAGTGAGGAGACGTCGCAGAGCGCAGCAGCCGCATCCTAGAGCAGGTAAGAAAGGCCTCGAAAAGTCCCGGGCGCAGTCGGCCCTTGGAAGATTTTGTTTGCTCTGATCTGATACAGATAAACCATCTTCCGGACCAGAATAGGAGGAGGAGGTTTCTAGGGGTGGAAGCTCTCTCCCTTCTTTCCCCATTCAGTGGTTACAGTTACTTAAAGGTGCGGGGCTCCAATATGTGGAGCCCAGAGCCCCCTTCACACACCTCCTCAATCCCGTGAAACGCCAGGGAGAACTGGGAGATTCTAACCCACCTTAGAAGTCAGGTACTCCTGAATTTCCTGGGTGGGCGTCAGTAAACACACACACACACACACACACACACACACACACACAGACAGAGTGAGGGTATATTTCTAGGGCACTTTACTTCATCCTGGAGGAAAGTATTACTAACGGTCTTGGTTTTATGGGGCCACCTGTTTTCTCTCCAGCCAGGTCAGCCCTCTGCTTACAGTAGATGGAGGATGTTCCAGGGTTGGGGCTCGCACATGGTTTGACTTCCCTAAATAGTAACACTGATCGGAGGAGCAAACACTTGCTTTTGAGGTCAGTAGAGAGAGTTGGGCTTTGGTCCTAAGGTGGAGATCTCATATTTGGAGCCCCACGAGATTCAAACTGCTCGGGATGATGCTTAGCAAAGTGTTTAGCAAAAAATAGACCTACAGTGGTGAATCTGAGAAATCACAACCGATCATGTTTTAATCATCTCAGGCCACAATTAACACTTTTTTAAAAATGAGGCCTACTTCTTGAAAAACAAAATCCTAGGTAGTTTTGTCCTCACATCAGACAAATCTTTACTCGGTGTAATTTCCTATGACCAGAATAATTGAAAACATATATTGCTACAATATGCAGAATCCTAGTTAGAATCTGGATATAAATCTAAAAGCAATTTAATGAAGCTTCATTTTTGTGACCTTGCTTGGGGCATCCATTTTCCCCGGGAATAGATGTTTTGAAAAAGCAAAGTCCAGGGGTAGTGGAATTATTTTTTATTGTAATGTTAATAGTCCTTTGTCATATAAATATAAAACTGTTAAAACTGGGGGTGTTTAGTTAGGTGCCTCAATTCACAAAAATTTACAAGCAGGCGCGCCTGGTTGGCTCAGTCCATAGAGAAGGCAACTCTTGATCTCAGGGTTTTAAGTTCGAGCCCATGTTTGTGTAGAGATTACTTAAAAATAAATATTTTTAAAAATTTACAAACAAGGGTGCCTGGGTGGCTCAGTGTGTTAAAGCCTCTGCCTTCGGCTCAGGTCATGATTTCAGGGTCCTGGGATCAAGCTCCGCATCGGGCTCTGCTCCTCAGGGAGCCTGCTTCCCCCTCTCTTTCTGCCTGCCTCTTTGCCTACTTGTGATCTCTCTGTCAAATAAATAAAATTTTTTTTAAAAAAATTTACAAACAACTTATAGGGTAATACACACTTTCTTTTTCATATTATTATGAAAGTTCAGTTTTTTTTAAAGAATTAGCAAAAGCTTGAAAAGAGCTTGAAAAACATGCTATGTTGCTAGACTTCACTTCATTTTAAAACATAACAAGACCCTATTTGTTTGTTTGTTTTATGATGCTTTATTCTGACCAGCAAACGTTTAGCCACCATATTTTTTGAGTATCAGAGTGGTTACTATTACTCTCTACTTAAAGTTGTTACTTAAACTATTAGGTTGCTTCTTGAAATCTATATTAACGTAGAAAATTTCAATCTATGTAAATATAGCTATGCGCTTTCTATTTTAGGAATACACAATGTAATAGTAGAATTACTTTAAGTTAGATACAGTATTCATTTTATATTTGTATGAAATGTTAAAAATATAAAAATAATAGGTTCATTGAAAGTAGCCATTTATTTCTTGTTACTTAAGTATATATCTTCAGGAATAATATGTGAAGTTATTTTAAAATGTATTGACTATTTGAAAAGCCCAAATTTTAGTAAATATCTGGCCCAATTTTTAGTAAATATCTGAAGACAAGACATACAACTTAGGTAGAATAGTATATGTCTTAAAAAGTTGTGCAATTATCCAACTTTATTTGTGAAATTATACACATATATGTGACATATGGAAGTATTAATTATAAATGATGTTTGATTATATATTTCACATAAATATATACTATGCCTATGGTTATACTGACTTAAGAATATATATGGATGGTAATTATGTTGGGGCTCATTCAATTTCTTAAAAACAACACTGCTAAAACATTATTTATATGAATTAATATTAATACAAATATATAAAGTGTAATTATTTTTTATTCTTAAGCTTTCTGCAACTATGTTCATTATGACTTTTCATTTTTATGTGACTGGAAAATGTATATAATAAAATTCCATATTACTAGTTTCTTATTCACACATGCCTGATGAATTACATTAATTGATTTGTTACTTCTACCTCAGTATGTTTACAAAACAGTTGTATTTTTGTGACTTGAAGTATTTATTTGTTTACTCCTATTTGGGAACCCTTAGGGTTTTTTTTTTTAATCACCTTTAACAGCATAGTGTTTTCTCTAGGTAGGCACTATATAGTTAGCGTAAACCATTATTTCCAATGTGTACATAATCCCCAGGTTGTATTATGTTCTAAAGAAACAAGGACACTTTCAGGAACCAAAATTTAATATCTCTTTAGTTCTTTGGGGACTCTCAAATTTTAAAAAGTCCATCGTCATCCTAAAGTAGGGAGGACATAACCTTATCTGTGTCCATAATATTTTATGTCTCTTTAATTAGATGTTAGTTCATCACTAGTAACTACCATGGTAGAGTTAAGCTAAACCATTTTTCCAACATGGGAATGACTCCTGTTAGTAGAATGATCCAAGTTATCTCAAAACTATTTTCTTAAATAAGGCTGAACATTTGACCCAGTATTTTTATTCTTTTTAGTTTTTCATCCTTTTTGAGAAGCAAAACACTCTCACTTACATATTAAAGTATGTAAACACTCTCACCTACATATTAAAACACCTTAGGCCAGAGAATCCTTCTATGTGCTGCAAAATCTCACTCGAAAAAAATTTTTGTGGTGCTTTATTTCTACAGTTTAAATTATGTAAACAATGGATATTCTTTCACTTTCTAAATATAAAATTATAGTATTGAATAGTTTTTTTAAAAAGCTACAGATCTCAAAATTCTCACATAATGATTACTAATATTGTGTCTGTTTATTGACCAATGAGATTAATGCACTTTTTAAACACCCTACTGGCAAGGACATTTTTATTGTGGGTATGAAGAACTTTTAAAATATCTATACATTTTTGGAGGCACCTGGCTGGCTCAGTCCCTAGAGCATATGACTCTTGATCTTGGGGTTGCATGAGTTCAAGCCCCACATAGGGCATAGAGTTTACTTTTAAAAATTTTTTTAATAAAAAAAAAATTCAAACATTTTATTCAGTTATTTTCTGTGTAGGTATCATCCAACAAAAGAAGAAAGATTATGACAAAGATCAATAAACAAATAGCAAGAATTGAAAATTGCCTTGAATACTAGCAATAAGATGTTAAATTGTGGCACAAAACTATACTCTGGAATAATGGTCTGGAATATTCTAGACTCTGGACTATTATAGACAATCATTTTTGAAGAATATTTAATGGAATGTGAAATGATTGCTTTATAAAGGTAGGTGATTTTTCAAGATTCTAAACAGTAAACAATTCTTATTTTTGCTTTTCCCCTTTTCCTCTCTCTGGACACACACATACATACACACACACACCATGTTTATGTACCAAAATATGTTGCTACAGTGCTTTCCTTAGGATGGGGGGACTGGTATTGATAATCTTTAATTTCTTCATTATACTTTCGAGTTTTCCAAAGTGTCATGACCATCACTAGTAAAAAAAAATATAAGTCATTTTCAAAGCCTGAAATGATCGTATATTACAGATGAACTAGAGCCTGCTTAGAGTTAGATTGGGGGAGGCAGTGAGGACACTAAGTTGTGCAAGTATCATGTATAAGAAGGTTCTTGTAAAGTCTGGAGAAAGCACAAGAAAGTTGTGACTTGAGACTAACGCATGCTGTTCACAGCCTTTGTTTTTACCTAGCCGGTAGATGCACAGCTGTGCCTACTTCCCAAGTGCCTGGGTGTTAGGCCTCCTGTCACATACTTCTAGCCCCCTTCTAGGAATCCCTCTCAGGAGTCCTCTCGGGACCACTTCAAGGTGGGGCTCACCGCCTCCTAGAGCCGGGTGGGAGTTGCAAGGGGCCTCCCCAGGACCCCAGAAAGAGCCCACCGGCCGGAAGTGAGACTCGAAATTGTTCGGACCTTGCCTCCTCCACCTCCTGGCTGCAACCAGCCTCCGGAACCCTACCTGCTCCCCACCCTCTCAATTCGTAGAGATTTCTGCCGATTCCGGAAATTTAATTGGCAGCAAGAGTTGAGAGGCATGGCCCACTGATCATCCTACTCCACGAATGCACCCCTTCTGCTTTTAGCCGCCCCTGGGCCTCGTCTCACACCCCAATATTTCCTCAAGTAAGATTTGGTCAGAATAACAGACCAGGGATTACGCGTAGAGCGGGAATGGGGCTTCACTAGGTGGAGGAGGAAGTGGGGGCGGGGCGGGCAGAGGCTGAGGTGGCCTCGCGGATTCAGGAGAGGTGCAAGGTAGGACAGAGGACGTCTCTTGGTCACCTCCCCACCTCGGAACTGGCTAGCCCTTTTTTCTGGAGGGGAGGATCAGGGAATGCATCAGGTTGACTCCAGACGCCGTGGGGAAAAATGTCCAAAACTCGGCAGTCAATCCGTTCCGTGCCAGGTGGTAACCAAAGAGTATTGAAAAGGCCCCCTCCTCTTTGTTCCTCTATCTGCGATACAAAACTGTAAGGAGAATGACCCCTGGTATTTTTCTAGTGATGAAGAATTTGCCTCAATTTCTCCTCTCAACTGTTTTCTTCTCATACTGCAGCTTTCCTCGTGTTTGAGAACTTCCCCTCCGTTAAAAAAAAAAAAAAAATCAGTAAGTATTAATACAAGATCAACTTTTATGACAGTAAGCCAACCAATGGAGAAAATCTTGGGAATAAATAAAGGCTGTGTTCAGTAAGGGAAAGAAGGCCTTTCTATAAGGCTCTCCTCCAGCCTAGAAAATGCCCACCAACTTGGGACCCACACAGATTCACCATATCCTAATTCCTGCTATTTCAATGTGTATTCAGCAAAAACACTTACACTGACAATTGTTGAACTTACTAAGGGTCAGAAGCATTTGTTTTTCAGAGAAAAGAAAACTGAAGAAAATCTCTGCTTGTCAGTGTAGTTATTTATTTCATGAGCCCTAGAATGATTGCTGCAATTGGGCAGACCTACATAATCAGGAAGAAGTAATAAAAGGGGAAAAAAATAAAACCATCAATCACAAGACTTAAAATTCCAATGTCTCAGAGGTCCTTCAAAAAATAAGTTGATTTTTATTTTTTATATTGTAAGTCATATAATGGCTCTCTTCATGAAAATATAAAAATTTTATCACAAATGACTTTTTAATTCTTCTTCAACAAGATCACAGTTTTTCCTTTCACCTCAAAAACAAAACAAAACAAAAAAACCCTCAGATTTTATTTAAATAGTTTCAAAGCCAGTAAGAAGAAAGGTTTTGTAGAGGTTCAGAACTATATGAACAAAGATACGTAATCTCTTAAAGAAACTGAAACTAATAACATTGTGCAATCAGAGTGGTGTAAATAAATATGCCTTTACTTTCTCAATTTAAGCATGAGATAAATGAGAAGTCCAAGAACTAAGGCAAGGCTTATTAGCAGCATCATTACTTGAACTGCTGTTTAAAATATATACTTCTGGGGCTCACTCCCAGAAAATCTAATTCGGCATACTTGCTTTGAGTTCCCAGAATCTGCATTTTAAAAAGCACTTGAGAGGGAGTCTGTTACAGGTGCCCTTTCTGCAACATCATTTGGCAAATATGGACAAATAAGATTGTCTCTGAGATGCCAGGTTTTTACTATCAGAAATATTCTGAGGGGGGAAGGATGTAACAGGATACAAGTGTTAAACTTGTAGCCCTAGGGTGCCTGGGTGGCTCCGTGGGTTAAAGCCTCTGCCTTTGGCTTGGGTCATGATCTCAGGGTTCTGAGATCAGCAGCATAGGGCTCTCTGCTCGGCGGGGAGCGTGCTTCCCCCTCTTTCTCTGCCTGCCTCTCTGGCTATTTGTGATCTCTCTCTGTCAAATAAATAAATAAGTAAAATCTTAAAAAAAAAAAAAAACAAAAAAAAAAAAACTTATAGCCCTAGACAGAAAATTTCCACATAAAACATTTATGATATTTTATCTTTTTGAAACGCTATACGTACTTACCCCTGCTTACATAGGATGAATAGTTCAAGATGGATAGGTAGATAGATAGAAAATAAGGGGTTTCTCTCAGTTCATTTTATTATCCAAACAGAAACCAGACTGGTAAACATGACAACCTAAAATTATGGCAGAGAGGAAAAAACAAAAGTGTTTCACAGGTTTAAATGACATCTATCGATCGTGGCAAAATTGCAGTAAAATGTTGCCATAACAGAATAAAGCCCTTGTGGACGAAATTATGGGTCTCTGTATCTGTGTAACAGCACAATGACCAGAGAGGAGATACATGTAACTAATGCAAGCTAAAACATCATTAGCCATTATAAGGAAAACTAAAATATTATGCCTTCCAAATTATAATTTTTCTGCCTTTAAAGTACATTTTGTCTAATATCATACCTACTTTGCTGGTGTATTAGGGAAGCTTATGTTTTGCTTTCTTTTTTTTTTTGAGTGCCACCATTTTCTTGCTCTGAAATCTCTGAGGCTGCCAGATGATCTGACTCAGCAACTGTACAAGTCTTTCACCCAATTTAAAGAAACAGCAGCCATCCAAAGAACAATGACTCCCCCCAGATGCAAATCTTTCTCACCTGTAGAACAAATAGTATATTCTAACTTTAAAATAACTGTTAAATATCCACAGGACAAGGGACACCTTGAATTTTACTCCATTCAGCTTCCATGCTGAGTAACTGAAGTTGAATGTATTTTATGTAACATGTGGTTTTTAAAAGAAGCTTATTGGAAGAAAAGAAGCTTTCTTCCAAAAGTTTGCTTTCTCTATTCCTTCAAAATAATTATAAGGAGCTTAACAGTAATAGAGCACATCAACTCACATCATTTCATTCAATTGTCACATTATCCTTCTGTTTTAGAGATTTTTATTTTCTCATTTTATAGGCTGGAGATGGGGGTTCAGATAAGTTGTTGTATGGACTGCCAAAAGTCATTCACCAGTAACTCATGTGCACCTGGACTGGGTTTGCCTGCACTTAACACCTTTAAAATTTCCATATAATATATATATTTACATATATTTTTCCATATATATATATATATATATATATATATATATATATATATATATAAAGTATAAATTACTTATTCCCACTTCGACTTAAGAGCAATAAATGGGAAACCTATGCACAAGGATAGGAATCACTTAAAGCATGAGGTAGGAAAGTCACTTCCTTGGAATACATGACCTGGGATTAGATTGTTTCCTTTACTTACTAGTTGCATAGCACTAAACACTCCACATTTCCATTTTCTCATCTGTAAAGCTGAGGCAGTAGCCTACAGCATCCATCTAATAAAAACTAGATATAATAGTATATGTAAAGATATATTAGGAACTTTCAGTTGGCATATATTTGTCAGTTGTTGAAGTGCCAAATGAAACTATGCCCTTAAATGCACATCAGCTTACTTTTACAGTAAGTGCCTACTTAATTTGCTTTAATTATTCTGATTAGCTAGAAATTTCTGAACTCCACTTTAAAGAATGTACATATCATAATAAAAAAATATTTATCAATTCAAATCCCTGCCATGTGAAATCAGTGTAAATTTGCCTACTTTTTTAACCCATACCTGTACAGAAGCCCTATATGATGGCCTTTACAGAAGGACTCTGAACTGTAGTATTCATGATCATTAAGTAGATATTAAACAATATTCATGAACCTGTTTTCTAAGATGAGAAATCCAATTAGTTTTGGAAAGCTGAAAAAACAGTTATTGACCTGCCTTCAATTATCAAAAAACTCAATATAATAAGAATTTCTGGAGGGAGCACTGAGGTGGTTGACTCTTAATTCCTCCAGAAGGTTGCTACCAGTATGACATCTGAATCAACAGTTTTGGCACAGAATTTTGTAAAAAAAAAAAAAAAAATAGTATAAAGAATTCCGTGTGCATGTGAGAGAGAGAGGGAATGCAAGGAAAGAATAGTAGAAACATTAACATCATCCTCAGAACCTTCAGCATTACTGCCTTGGAAGGTGGCATGTAGTTATTTACATTTAGGAAAATATCAAAAAGATGAAATATATGATGTAAACTTCCTTAAGGCAAAATTGACTTAGGTATATAAAATTGGTGCAGAGTAAACATAAAATGTATTCTGTTCTCATTGCCATTTTAAAAGTGAGGTAGGGAAGTTATCATCTCAACCATGAGAAAAAAATATAAGGCTGTACTTTTAACCCAGAGACTCAGAGGATAACAGGAGTGGAGATGTTACATCTGTAAGTAGAAGGTGCTAAACATGAATAGGAAGCATTTCCTAATTTATTCAGAGTTGATACATATCATTATGAAGTTGATTCCTCCCAGAGGACTTTAATCACATATCAGGTGAAGAATGTCACTTGAAGAAGAATGATCCCCCAAACAAGAATTATTTCTTATAATCTTTTATAATATCAGGTGACATTTTGTCTTCAGAAATCCAGGAAAAGCAAAAAAAAAAAAAAATGTTTTGAACCCAACAGTAGGACTATAGATCCCCAAGAAGGCAGGCTACTCTTAAAAGGGCAACCCATTCTCCATTTGAAGAAGAAAGCTTCAACTTAGTTGATTCCCCCTGAAATTAGAATATCCTAAGTCACTGTTAAATCCAATCAACCATGAACAGTCAACTCCCAACTCCAAGAGTGAAAACTCAATACAATATTATTTCTCTGTGAGTTTCAATAGTTTTTTTTGCATTCTAATAGCCCATACATACATCAGCAGAATAGGCAAAAATAGAATAGTATATGTGTTCAAGCCTAGCAATTAAGAGGGCAGCATGTGTTTGAAAGGAGAAAACCTATCTCATCAGTAGGAAAAAGAGGAAGGTTGGGAACAGAGGTTTAGAGAAGGAAACTTTATAATCCCTCAATTTTTTAAAAAGATTTTATTTACTTATTTGAGAGAGAATGAGAGCAAGCAAGCATGGGAGGGGGAAGGTCAGAGGGAGAAGCAGACCCCCTGTTAAGCAGGGAGCCAGATGCAGGGACTTATCCAGGATCATGACCTGAGCTGAAGACAGTCATTCAACAAACTGAGCCACCCAGGCGCCCTATAATCCCTCAGTTTTGCTTATAGTTTCCCCACTGTACCTCCTATTTGACCTGCACACCAAGGAAAACACTGAACACTCACATGCTTCACTTCCCATGATTTAATGAAGGTTTTTGTGCAAGTTGTTTTGTTTTAACACAGCCAACTTTATTACGAAGAAGCTCTGTTCTCAGGGGGTTAGAATCCAAAGAAGACAAAATTAATCACACTCTTTGGAAGGGAGTTGGCTTGTTCAAACCACAGAAACCCACCAGAATGTATAGTAACAAAAACAAAAACACCCCAGAGGAAATTGACTTTGATGGCCTAAATCAGTAACATGAGATAGTAAATGTCATATCTAATGTCCAAAAAAGGAAATTCTATTTTTTTAAAGATTTTATTTATTTATTTGACAGAGAGAGAGAGATCACAAGTAGGCAGAGTGGCAGGCAGAGAAAGAGGGGGAAGCAGGCTCCCTGCTAAGCAGAGAGCCTGATGTGGGGCTTGATCCCAGGACCCTGAGATCATGACCTGAGCTGAAGGCAGAGGCTTTAATCCATTGAGCCATCCAGGCATCCCAAGGACGTTCTACTTATTAAGAGCCTACTGCGTGCTTAGATTTTTATATATCTGACATTCTTTATAATAACCCTATGAGGTAAGCTTTATTTTCCCCACTTTTGAGAGATGGGAAGGTAGAATCTAATGATATAATGAGCATTGGGTGTTATATACAACTGATGAATCACTGAACTCTACCTCTGAAACTACTAATACACTATATGTTTATTAACTGAACTAAAATTTTAAAAAAGTTTCATAACTGTTCAAGCCCACAGAGCTAGTAAAGGAAGGATCAGGTCTATGAGGGTATGGAGACTGAGACTGTCTCATTACCACGCTTCATTTGTGTCACCTCCAGGACTATGAAGGATATGGTTGACATTCTCACCAACCATGTCTAAGTCAGAGTCAGTAGCTGCAGCCACAGAAGTGTTATGGAGAGAGGACTGATTTCAAGACCTGCAACTAATATTTAGTAACTGTGCAACCAAGGCAGTGTACCACCCCTCCATTTCCTTATTTATAAATCAATAAAATCTTATTTATAAATCACTTTTTGGAAAGCAAATTTGCAATTTGTGGCAAGAGCTCTTATACTTTTTGAAACACTGTAATACTCTATTGTAGCAATTAGAGACCCCTAAAATATCTGACAACAGGGGCATCACTAAGTAAACTATAATATTGTCTCAGTGGAATGTGTTGCAGCTGTTAAAAGTAGTGTTTAAAAAGTGATTTTTTAGAGAACTTACGGAAATGTTTTAATGATAGGTGAGAGGAAAAGTTTTATTTCAGAATTGTACTATAGCTACAAGAACTAAGAAAGGAAAAAGAAAGAAAATATTTCAAAATGTTAAGTAATTTCTTCTGTGCAGTGTAATTTTTCATTTTATGTATCTCAGTCCTTAAAAAATTTTTTACATGTGTGAACTATAATCAGGAAAAAAAATATTCAAAAATGATAGAGTGGCTTTGAAAGGACATCAAAGTCCAATTTCTGTCATTATGTGTATTATTAACCACCAATACATCACTCAAAAACACAGTAGTTCCTGAAAGGGGAGATCTTGTCACTTTAGTCCAGGATTTGCCACCTGCTTGTGGGCACAATTCTCAAAGAAAAGAAAACATTGCTGAGTTGTCCACCATGTACTCTTCAAATCAATCAATAGGGAGACATTCCAGGGAGAGTGTGGACCTGTCAGACAGAACTGCTAACCTTGAGTTCGAATTCCATCTCCTTGTGCATTGTTCCTTAAGCATTCTGGGCTTTTTTTTTTTTTTTTTTTTAAAGATTTTATTTATTTATTTGAGAGAGAGAGATCACAAGTAGGCAGGCAGAGAGAGAGAGGGGGAAGCAGGCTCCCCACCTATGTGGGGCTTGATACCAGGACCCTGAGGTCATGACCTGAGCCAAAGGCTGAGGCTTTAATCCACTGAACCACCCAGGTGCATCTGGGCTTCTTCTTTTCTGATCTATGAAGGAGGGATAATACTCTCTATCTCACAGGACAGTTTTGGGATTAGAAATGATATATGTGAAGCTGTTTAATACTTGTCACACAGTTGGAGTTCAATAAATGGTGGCCATTGTGATTTTATTGGCAATTTTGAATGAATTTCCTATTGTCTCTATTTTTGTCTGTCTCTCCTTTAATTATATGCCTTATTACTTATTTTGTTCCTCAGGGTGAGGCTAATTCTCACTATCTGTGCAGATAAACAAATTATACCCACAAACACATACTATAGATAGATATATAGATAGATGTACATATACACACAAACTATGTTAATGTTTTAGTTCTCTCAACTGGCCAAATAGCAACAAATAGATATAAGTAATTCATCTGAGAAACCTCTCAATATGCAAAAGCAGACATTGACAAAACAGGTGAATTCTGGAATGACTGTTTTCATGAGCTGCAAAGATTCCTCATTTCATAAGAACCCACTCTATAGATACTTTTAACAGTAACTCCTCACATAGATTTAAAATAACATTTGTTTTGCACACAATTGAGAAAAGACATCTGCTACATAACATGTAATACACTTCTAAGTCGTCCTCAAAATCATCTTGGGAAGATGACAGGTACTGCAGATTCTATACCCAGTTAATACTTTGGAAACTAAAGTTGAAAAATTGTGACTTACCTATGATTATGCATCAAGTTTATAATAAGTGAAGTCATTTTGAGTTTTGTGTTCCTTGCCAAAGTCTGGTCTGAGCAAGAAGAGAAAAATTATAGTAATTCTGAGTGAGTGGAGTTGTCATGCAGTCCCTCAAAGAATGTCTTACTTATAGCAAATATTCAGTAGTTGTGCTATATTGAATTTAATTAGAGAATATTTCAAGGGAGAAGGAAACATCCTCCATCTTGGATTTTCTATAGAGCTAATCCTGGATCCCCTTTTCTCAGCAAACTTGTTGGAGGTCTGCTCTGTTTTCTTAGGGGTCTCCATTTCATGTTAAAGGTAACTTTTCTTCTTGTGGAAAAATAAAGGAAAACCTAGTCTTTAATTCTTTACCCTTTTTCATGTAAGGAAGGCCTTGTTTCCCATTTAAAATACCCAGACTGGACACTGAACCCTCAGAATTCTTACGCAAGGGTGCTTCAAGGGAGGAGCATGTTTCTTGGCTGAACAATAATCTTTTAAGGCACAGTCATTAATATACTTGCTTTGTTAATGGGGATATTGAGGCCAGAATAATGTATGGCCTGCTCAAGGTGATAGGTGGTGGAGCTAGGCCTGGGGCTCTCTTTTCCTTACATTATTAACTTCTTCTAAATTAAAGGGGCGCATGAAATTATTCTCCCATTGCCTTAGTCTTCAAATAATCCTGTTGCACCCAGCATTCAAGCCTAGAGCCCATCTCGTCAGACTTAACCCAGCTGTGTCCAGAAGCTCTTACAGAGCATACTTTGCTCTGAAAAGCTCTTTCCTAAGGACTTCTCCTTAATCATGGGATCCTCTCCAGCACCTGAAATACAACATCTTTTCCCTGGTAACACAGGTCTGAGGTGTCAGTTACCAGAATGCATTTGCCTTCTCCTCTAACTGACAATGTAGACTCCCCTCAAGAGATCATCCTGTTTCAAAATCACCTTCCCCATCCAGAGAAGTAAACATGTTCATGGTTGTTACCAATACACCCTCTTGACTAAGGACCCTTCTTTTTTTTGCACCCACAGCTTAAAGCCAAGAACCTGACATACAGTATCTGTCTTCAGTTACTCTTTGTCAAAGTTATGAATGATGGTTTTCAGAAAGGCAACCCTTACTTGTCTAATAAATGTATCGTGTTCATTTAATTAATTAGAATGACTAATGTATGCACACAGTACAAAATCCAAGCATTACAAGTTGCAGACTGTGAAAAAGAAAGTCTCAGGTCCATTCCAGTTCCTCATTTCCTTCCCTTGCAATTAACAGACTCTTCTGTATCTTTTCAGAGATATTCTATGTATATTTTATTTTTAATCTCAAACTATATTTTGGGCAACTGTTTAATGATAATATTAATATTGAATATGGTGAAGAGATATAGGCTTTCAAACACAGCTTTTGTGTGTGTTTCACTTGATATGATAACCTCATGAAGTATAAAGAATAGAGCAAGATAGATCTCATGTTAAAGATATGGACATTGAAGCTAAAAATAGTCTCAAAGGAGTTTATAGTCAAAAAAGCAGTTCACTAGATACATCAGGACTGTCACTTGGTCCCAATTCAGAGCTACTTCTGCAACACTTAATTTTCTCAATAAAGTAATATTATCTATCATAGGATATGTTTGCACGCAATGCATATCATACCTTGCCAATCCTACAATGCCTTGTCAAAACTAGGACCTAACTTCAAGATACTACCTCCTCAAATATCTTTTTATCTCTTTCTGGTGATGTGTTAAATCAATAGTCACATCTAAAATTACAATCTGATAAAAAAATTTAAAAAATAATTAAAAAAATAAAAAAATAAAGTAAAATAAAATTACAATCTGAGCAGCCCTTCCCAGGCTCCCCTGAAGGCTTTTTCTTTCTCTTTTTTAAAAGATTTTATTTATTTGATAGAGAGACACAGCAAGAGAGGGAACACCAACAGGGCGAGTGGGAGAGGGAGAAGAAGCAGGCTTCCCTCTGAGCAGGGAGCCTGATGCGGGCACCCTGAGACCAAGACCTGAGCAGAAGGCAGCCGCTTAAGGACTGAGCCACCCAGGCGCCCCTGCTCTTTTTCCATTTTATTTTCCAACTTCTCACCATACGTCCCAGTGAATTATTTTCTGTGTTCCCAAACTTTCCTACCTTTTCCACTATATTCTTTAATTTGTAGGGTTACTGGGGTAGCACTATTGCAAGGCTTTAAGTAAAACAGTCAGGGTCTCTTGTGGTGTCATGATCTGCACCCTCAGCTGGGTTCTCCAGGCTGATGAAATACTTCTCTAAGTCCTATTCAGCCTACTCCTCTCTCCTCATCACAGATATTCTAAATCCTCACCACTCTCACTTCTGTTTTTAAACATAATTTTTATTTAAATTCCAGTTAACATACAGTGTAATATTAGCTGCAGGTGTACAACTTAGTGATCCACTAATATTAGTTTCGGGTGTACATTTAGTGATTGTATGATTGCTTACATACAACACCTGGTGCTCATCACAAGTGTCCTCCTTAATCCCCATCTCCCATTTCACCCCTCCCCCATCCACCTCCCCCTGGTACCCATCAGTTTGTTCCCTATAGCTAAGAGTCTGTTTTTTGGTTTGATTCTCTTTTATTTCCCCTATGGTCATTTTCTGTGTTTCTTAAATTCCACATATGAACGAAATCATATAGTATTTGTCTTTCTCAGACCAACTTATTTCCCTTCGTGTAGTACTCTCAAATTTATCCACATCATTACAAATGGCAAGATTTCATTCTTTTTGATGGCTGAGTAATATTCCAGTGTATTTGTGTGTGTGTGTGTGTCTGTATGTACACACATATGTACGCACACACATGTATACATATACACATGTATACATATACACACTCACACACACCACATCTTGTTTATCCATTATTCAGTTGCTGGACACTTGGCCTCTTTCCATAACTGGCTATTGCAGATAATACTGCTGTAAACATCAGGGTGCATGTATCCTTTTGAATTAGAATTTTGTATTCTTTGGGTGAATACCTAGTAGTATGATTGCTGGATCATAGGGTAATTCTTTTTTCTTCCTTTCCTTTCCTTTCCTTTCCTTTCCTTTCCTTTCCTTTCCTTTCCTTTCCTTTCCTTTCCTTTCCTTTCCTTTCCTTTCCTTTCCTTTCCTTTCCTTTCCTTTCTCTCTCTCTCTCTCTCTCTCTCTCTCTCTCTTTCTTTCTTTCTTTCGACGGGGTGGGGGGGCTGAGGCAGAGGGAGAGAGAGAATCTCAAAGCAGACTCTGGAGCCCCATGCAGGGCTTAATCTCACAACTCTGAGATCATGACCTGAGCTGAAATCAAGAGTCTGACATTTAACCAACAGAGCCACCCAGGCACCCCAGGGTAGTTCTATTTTTAACTTTTTGAGGAACCTCCATACTGTTTTCCAGAGTGGCTGCACCAGTTTGCATTCCCACCAAGTGTGAAAGGGTTCCCCTTTCTCCACGTCCTCACCAACACATGTTGTTTCTCATGTTAATTTTAGCCATTCTGGGGCGCCTGGGTGGCTCAGTCAGTTAAGTGTCTGCCTTGGCCCAGGTTATGATCCTAGGATCCTGGGGTCCTGGGATCAAGTCCCACATCAGGCTCCCTGCTGAGCAGGGAGTCTGCTTCTCTCTCACCCTCTGCTGCTCTCTTTCTCTGTCAAATAAATAAAATCTTTTAAAAATTTTTAGTCATTCTGACAAGTGTGAGATGATATCTCATCGTAGTTTTGATTTGCATATCCCTGATGATGAGTGATGTTGAGCATCTTTTCATTTGTCTGTTGGCCACCCATGTGTCTTCTTTGGAGAAATGTCTATTCACGTCTTCTGCACATTTTTAAAGCGGATTATTTGTTTTTTGGGGGTATTGCATTTGATAAGTTCTTTATATATTTTGGATACTAGCCCTGATAAAGATATGCCATTCACTCTCACTTCCTAACCCACCATCTTATCCTCACTGCAAACAAAGCAGCCTCTTCGCTCCTGAAAGGAAGTGCTTCAACTTCCTCCCTGCCTGACCTTTTCTCCCTTCTCAAATCTAGCTTTATCTCCTGCGTCCAAATTTATGACCATTCTCTGTGACTTATATTCCATTTCTTCCTGACTTTTTAGGGACCTTGGATCCTCAGAACTACCTTATCTTTCCTGGGTCCTCAACTTCTCTTTTTTCCCCTCTAGCTGTCCTCCTCTTCACCTGGCACCTTTCCTTGTGTGTGCTTTCTCCACCCTTCCACCTGCCTCCCGTCCTACTATATTGCTATGAACTATCACAGCTAAGCTGGGGAGAAACAGTCCGCATAGTGTCCCCCACTTCCTTGCCATCCCATACATCCCTGGTTTTTCCTTCTGGCTCCTCTGAAGGCTCTTTTTCCAGGAGTTTACATCTCCAGCTTCTTACCATATATCCCAGTGGGTGATTTTCAGTGGTCCCAAACTTCTATGCCTTTTCACATGCTCTCACCTCCACTTGGAACATCTTTCTCTTCCTTTTCTGTCTCCATACTCCTACGCCTCTCTCTAAGGCTTGGGTCTGCTTTCAGCATCCATGCAGCCTCTGCCCAAGCCACCAGAAGTTTGGTTCCCTTTTCACTTTCTTGTGTCATCCTCTGGCTTCCCTTGGCTCTTCAACGCATATTACATGTAATGCTAATTTAATACCTACAGCAACTGTTTGAGGCAAGTACTTTTATTATCTCATGTATACAGATGGGAAAACAAACCTAGATACAGAAAGCAACTTTGTTCAAAGTTATGGAGCATCAAATGAAAAGTACAGCTTTGAACTCAGGCAGTCCTGCTCTAGAACCCATATGTTAAACACCCTACCACCACCATGCTCCACCCTTAGCCTCTGAGTTTGCCGAATGAATGAACGAGTGTTACACTTTTTCTTAAAAAACGGATCAAAATTGAACCAAGTTAAAATTTCATGGCACAGATTTTCAAAACTGCCAAGGCAGCACAAACCTAAACGAGGCCATGACAGTCTCAAGGAAGAAGAAAATTAAGTCTGGGAATGATAATATCAATATGTAACAAAGTTTAGGATTCATAAAGCTCTTTGGCTTCATCATCTCATTTAATCAACCTATGAAATATATTATGATTCCTTTTAAGACACAGGCAATCTGAGTCTGGAATAACCAGCACCAGGATCCCAGGCTTTATATTTTATTTCTTCTGAGGTACTGGCCCTCAGGTGTGAGCTGATATGGAGGAGTAAGTTGGGAGTACGGTAGGTTCTTTAAAAGAAAAACCAGGAACAGTTTTGCACTATTATTAACCACTTATTTACACAAGATTTCTAATGGAGTATGGGATCAATTTCTAGAACCAAGGGGCCAAGGATGCCATAATTTTTTGGGAGCTCTACTACAAGTGTCAGAGCTAGGATATAGCTGTCTAAAACCTGTTCTTGGAAAAAGTTGGCCTCCATGTCTGTATATAATCCATCCAAGGGTTGTTTTATTTGGTTCCCCATGCATTTCCTTCAACAACAGTAGTGCAGTATATTGCATAAGAATTTAATGAGTTCTCAAGTAGGAATCCATAGTTGAGTTTTAGAAGAACTTCTGAATTCTCTGAAAGTTATATACATGTGCTGGGGCGCCTGGGTGGCTTAGTGGGTTAAGCCTCTGCCTTTGGCTCAGGTCATGATCTCAGGGTCCTGGGATCGAGCCCCACATCAGGCTCTCTGCGTGGCAGGGAGCCTGCTTCCCTTTCTCTGCCTGCCTCTCTGCCTACTTGTGATCTCACTCGTGCTCTCTCTCTCTCTGCCAAATAAGTAAATAAAGTCTTTAAAAAAAAAAAAAGAAGAGAAGAGAAAAGAAATACATGTGCAGATAGGGTTCCCTGGGTGTGCCAGTCAGTTAAGCATCTGACTCTTAATTTCAGCTCAAATCATTATCTCAGGGTCATGAGATCAAGCCCTCCTCCCCTCGGCTCAGCAAGGAATCTACTTGAGATTCTCTCTCTCCCTCTCCCTGTGCCCCACCCCACCCCCACCTTGCCTGTGTGGAGGGAGCTCTTTCTCTCTAAAATAAGTTTTTTTAAAAAAATAGTTTATTTATTTATTTGACAGAGAGAGAGAGATCACAAGTAGACAGAGGGAGAGAGTGAAGCAGGCTCCCTACCGAGCAGAGAGCCCCATGTGGGGCTCGATCCCAGGACCCTGAGACCATGACCTGAGCCAAAGGCAGAGGCTTTAACCCACTGAGCCACCCAGGTGCCCCTCTCCCTAAAATAAGTATATAAATTTTTTAAAAAATACATATGTAACTGAACACGCTAATTTAAAAAATTACGGCATACATTATTTTTTGAGGGATGGGTTTATAGCTTTCAACAGATTTTCAAAGGCCTACTCCCCCTGCTCCAAGATTAAGAGCCATTATTTTAGTGATGGAAACTAATTTTGATACTAGACTAAAAGCCAGACACATTATAAGGGAAATATGTTCCCTCCTTCCCAATACCACAACCACTATCTTCCCCTTCCCTATCATACCGTACCTTAAGCTATGTTAAATTTTATGTTCTCAACCACTATTGCCCAGATAACTGAGAAGTACCTGGAAGAAAATATAGAAGGCACAGCAATTCATTTTTTAGAACAGATTTTACATACCATAAGTGTTTTAACTGGCATCATTTAATTTTTTGTTTTAAGTAATCTCTAAGCCCAGTGTGAGGCTCAAACTCCTGACCCAGCGATCAACACTCCTATTCTCTACTGATGGAGGCAGCCAGATGCCCCTTAACTGGCATTATTTTTTTATTACTATTTTCTTTTTTTCTTAAAGATTTTGTTTATTTATTTGACAGAGAGAGAGAGAGATCACAAGTAGGCAGAGAGAGAGGGGGAAGCAGGCTCCCTGCTGAGTAGAGAGCCCAAGGTGGGGCTCTATCCCAGGACCCTGAGATCACAACTGAGCCGAAGGCAGAGGCTTTAACCCACTGAGCCACCCAGGCGCCCCATTTTATTATTACTATTTTCTTAAAGATTTTATTTATTTAACAGAGATACAGCAAGAGAGGGAACACAAGCAAGGGGAGTGGGAGAAGGAGAAGCAGGTTCCCCACTGAGCAGAGAGCCCAATGCAGGGCTTAATTCCAGGACTCTGGGATCATGACCTGAGCTGAAGGTAGAAGCCCAATGACTGAGCCACTCAGGCGCCCCCATTTTATTATTTTTTTAAGATTTTATTTATTTGAAAGGGGGGCAGAGGGAGGGCAGACTCCCTGCTGAGCAAGGAGCCCCACTGACCTTGGGGCTCCATCCCAGGACCCTGAGATCATGACCGGAGCTCAAGGCAGACACTTAACTGGCTGAGCCACTTAGATGCCCCAACTGGTATCATTTTAAAACTCCATGTTTTGCCTGAACTAACAGCAACTGAAAGTATTTTGGGGGCTTGAAGAGAAGTCAACTAGGGATTGAAACATAACTTTTGAGTAGGCTGTGTTATCTAGTAGGCAGATTAAGCATATGCTTTAAGTCATCAGCAAAGCCTGAGCGATCCAATTTTTAAAAATAATATATATTTTAAAATATACTAGCCACAGGAAAAAAGTAATAACCACGGGTAAAATTAGAACCATGCTGGATTTTCTTTTTGTTGTTATATCTTAGTTCTGTTTAACTTTTCATTAAATATGAGGGCAATGAGGGGCACCTGGATGGCTCTGTCATTAAGTGTCTGCCTTCAGCCCAGGCTATGATCCCAGGGTTCTGGGATGGAGCCCTGCATCCGCTCCCTGCTCAGCGGGAACCCTGCTTCTCCCTCTCTCATTCCCTCTGCTTGTGTTCCCTTTCTCACTTTGTCTCTCTCTCTCAAATAAATAAACAAAATTTTTAAAAAATATATATGAGGGTGGTAGAGGGTGTCCTTTATCTTTTCAGTGATTAAGGTCTTCTTGGCCTTCCCTTTCATATTATATGCTTAATTCTACCCAAAGTATTTTATTCTCTGTGTCTCACAGCAAGATTGTAAGAGAATCCTCAAAATGGAAAATTTAAAAGCTAAGGTATTAGCTTAAGATGTGCCACAGTGTTCTAAATACTTATATGTTCATCAATTCATTTAAAACTCACAGGAGCCCTATGAAGTAGGGACCACTTTTAGCCTCCCATCTTATAACTAAGATAATTGTGAGGCTTTTCCAGTAGGAAAGAGATGTGGGAGGCGGGAGAGAAGCGGGAGTTTTCCTATCCCAGAGAGCGCCTTTCTGCTGTTTTCCCGAGGAGGAAGCGCCTTCGGTCTGAACTCGAAGTGAATGTGATAGACTCTGACTCACTAAGCAGCCCGGTTTCTAGAGCCCTGAGCACTTTTTTTTTCTGGTCTAAGAGTAATTATTTATTAAAAGCAGAGTCTGTCAGCCCAATGACTCTCTCGCCAGTTTCCTATCTGCTCGTTGGCAGAAATTGCCATCATCTCTGTTAAATAGACCTCATCTTCTCAGAGCCAGCCCATGTGCAAGGCACTAGTGCCAGGCATTGCACAAGTTTGGGAAACCTTCACCCTCGTCATCCATTTTACAGGTGTGTGTGTGTGTGTGTGTGTGTGTGTGTGTAGTGAAGACAGGCTGCTGGGGGGTGGGCAGACTCCCCAAAATGGACGTTTGAGCAAGGATTTCTAGCATGGTGGACCCAGCACGCGAACCCAGGTGTTGATTGGTGGAAGGGGGAGAGTTATCTAAAAGTAGGGAAGCCTAGTAGTGGCACCAGTGATACCGATCCTCGGCAGGGCTCTGACTGCCAGGAGGAGTTAGCTGTTTCTTCTGATTAAAAGAGGAAGCAATACTTTGCCTACGACATCAAACACCCTGGTTCGAAATTGGCGGTTAGGAATCCTGTGCGGCTTTCAAATGCGAGGGGTTGAACAGG
>CM053615.1:37426540-37481299 GCA_028646535.1 Procyon lotor | reverse complement strand
AGAGAGGCAGGCAGAGAGAGAGGGGGAAGCAGGCTCCCCACTGAGCAGAGAGCCTGATGTGGGGCTCGATCCCAGGATGCTGGGATCATGACCTAAACGAAAGGCAGAGGCTTTAACCCACTGAGCCACTCAGGCGCCCCAACATATATTCACTTTTTCTTTCTCCTTTTCCTCTGAGACTATTAGTCCTTGGTTATATACATCACAAGTGTCTGCCGGCTTGTTGCTTGTATTATTACTTTATATATGGTATTATATACATTCAATATATATTCAACCTAAAGAATTTAAATTTTTCGATGGAAACAAATGTGCCAACCAATCTTTAAAAAAGGTAAGTTTTTTGTCATGTTTAAGGTCTTTTACACACCCAGGATTATACACACACATTCTACTACATATTCTGTTATTATTTGACATTTACATATTTTATCAACCTAGAATTTATTTTCAGTGTATGTCAAGTTGTGGTAAGCATGTAACGCTTTTCCTCACAAGATGTGTGTGTCCTAATCTCTAGAACCTGTGAAAATATTAGTTTCAAGGCAAAATGAAATTAAGCTTAGAGATGGAATTAAGGTTGGTAATCGGCAGACTTTAAGATGATGTATTAGTTTCCTCTTGCTGCTGTGACAAATCACCACACATTTAGTAACTTAAAACATCACAGTTTTATCCACTTACTGTTTTGGAGTTCAGAAGACCAAATAAAGTAAGTTTCACTGGGCTAGATTGAAAATGTAGGGCTGGTTCTTTCTGGAGGCTTTTAGGGGAAAGTCCCATACCTTGCTTTTTTCAGCAAGTGGCTACTTGTATTGCTTGACTTCCTCTGCCTTCAAAGCACATCTCTCTAATCTCTGCTTCTGTCATCATATTTCCTTCACCTTCCTGTTGTCAAATCTCCTTGGTCTCTTACAAGAACGCTTGTGATTATATTTAGAGCTCACCCAGATAATCCAGGATAATTTCCTCATTTCAGGATCTTTTACTTAATTACTTATGCAAAGTCCCTTTTTTCCATAAAGGTAACAACCATAGGTTCTAGGAGTTCAGGTCCAGGTATATGGGGGGACATTAATCAGTCTGCCACATATAGAGAGATTATTCTGGATTATCTAGATGCGCCCAAAACATCACAATTCTTACAAATAAAAGAGGGAGGCAGAACAAAGAACCACAGAGATGGCAGTGTGAGAAGGACACAGCTTAATGTTACTGGCTCTCAAGATGGAAGGAGGACGCAATAAATCAAGGAATGTGGGTGACCTCTAGAGGGTCACCCACAAAGACAAGAAAAAAATTATACCTAGAGCCTCAAAAGGGAACACAGCCTTGTTATCACATTAATTCTAACCCAGTAGACCCATCTTAGAATTCTTTTTAAAAGCTTTAATTTTAGGGGGCGCCAGGATGGCTTAGTCAGTTGAGCACCCAGCTCTTGCTTTTGGCTCAGGTCATGATTGCAGGGTCTCATCTCAACCTACATCAGGCTGCTTTCTCAGTGGGGAGTCTGCTTGGGATTCTCTCTCTCTCTCCCTCTGCCCCCCCCCACCTCTTGTGCATGTGCTCGCTCTCTCTCTCGAATAAATAAATCTTTTTTTAAAAAACTTTTAATTTGAGTAAGAATACTTAGCATGAGATTTACCCTCTTAATGTTTTTTAAAGATTTATTTATTGGGGTGCCTTGGATGGCTCAGTTGGATAAGCAATCTGACATTGGCTCGGGTCATGATCTCAGGGTCCTGGGATCAAGGCCCATGTTAAGCTCCCTGCTCAATGGGAAGTCTGTTTGTCCCTCCGCCCCTTCCCCTGCTTGTGCTCATGTTCTCTCTCAAATAAATAAACTATTTTTTAAAATTTATTTACAGAAAGAGAGCTCACACATGCAGTGGGTGGGGGGAGAGGGGCAGAGAGGGAGAGGGTGAAAGAGAATATCAAGCAGACTTCCTGCTGAGTGTAGAGCCCCATGTGGGGCTTTTTCCCACAACCTTGAGCTCATGACCTGAGCCAAAATCAAGAGTCGGATACTTAACTGACAGAGCCACCCAAGCACTCCTCTTAACATTTATTTAAGTGCACAATACGATATTACTGACTGTAGGTAAAATGTTGTAGAGCAAATCTCTAGAACTTACTCATCTTGCGATTACTGAAACTTTACAGCTGTTGATTAATAATTCACATTTCCCCTTTCTCCAGTCCCTGGCAACCACAGTTACACATTTTGATTTTATGAATTTGACTATTTTAGATACCTCATGTAAGTAAAATCATACAATATTTGTCTTTCTGTGACTGGTATATTCCACGTAGCATAATGTCTTCAAGGTTCATTTATGTTGTTGCATATGGCAGAATTGCCTTTTTTTTTTTTTATTAACATATATTACTTGTTTCAGAGGTATAGGTCTGTGATTCATCAGTCTTTTTTTTTTTTTTTTTAAGATTTTATTTATTTATTTAACAGAGAGAGACACAATGAGAGAGGGAACACAAGCAGGGGGAGTGGGAGAAGGAGAAGCAGGCTTCCTGCCAAGCAGGGAGCCCAATGTGGGCTAGATCCCAGGACCCTAGGATCATGACCTGAGCTGAAGGCAGACGTTTAACAACAGAGCCCCCAGGCACCCCTGTGATTCATCAGTCTTACACAATTCACAGCACTCACCATAGCATATACCCTCCCCAATGTCCATCACCCAGTCACCCCATTGCCACCCACCTCCCTCCAGACCAGCAACCCTCAGTTTGTTTCCTGAGATTAAGAGTCTCTTATGGTTTGTCTCCCTCTCTGGTTTCATCTTGTTTCATTTTCCTCTCCCTTCCCCTTTGATCCTCTGTCTTGTTTCTCAAATTCCTCATAATAGTGAGATCATATGATAACTAACTGTCTTACTCTGATTGACTTAACATAATGCTGATTCGCTTAGCATAATATCCTCTAGTTCCATCCACGTCTTTGCAAATGGCAAGATTTCATTTTTGATGGCTGCATAATATTCCATTATATATGTGTGTGTGTGTGTGTGTGTGTATCTCCATATATATATACACAATGGAATATACTTATATATATATACACACACATATACACACACAATGGAATAATATGTACACCACATCTTTATCCATTCATCTGTTGATGGACACCTAAGTTCTTTCCATAATTAGGCTATTGTGGACATTGCTGCTATAAACATCAGAGTACACATGCCCTTCAGATCACTACATTTGTATCTTTAGGGTAAATACCCAGCAATTACCCTACTAGGTATTGACCCCAAAGGATTGCCTTCTTTTTAGAGGCTTCTTTTCCGTTGCATGTATACCACAATTTCTTTATCCATTTATCTGTTGATGAGCATCTATGTTGTTTCCACATCGCGGTTATTGTACATGGTGTTGCAGTGAATATGGGAATGCTAATATTTTTTAAGATACTCTTTCAATTCTTTTGGAAATATCCAGAAGTGGGATTGCTGGATCATGTAGTAGTTTTACTTTTAATTTTAACCTCCATTCTATTTACCATACCAAAATGGTTGCACCATTTTGCATTCCCACCAACAAGGGTTCCAAATTCCCTATATCCTCACCCACACTTGTGGGTTTTTGTTTTTGTTTTGTTTATAATAGCCATCCTGACAAACGTGAAGTGATATTTTGTTGTTGTTTTGATTTACGTACTCTAGTAATTAGTGATGTTGGAGCATTTTTTCATATACCTGATAACCATTTACATGTTTTCTTTAGAGAAATGCCTATTCACTCCTTAGCTCATTTTTAAATCAAGTTTTGTGGGAGTTTTTTGTTTATTTTTTTTACTATTGAGTTGTAAGAGTTCCTTACATATTTTGGATATTAACCCCTTACTAGATATATGGTTCACACATATTTTCTCCCATTCTGTAAGTTGCCTTTTCACTCTGCTAATTGTTGCCATTGCTGTACAGAAGCTTTTTAGTTTGATGTAGTCCCTCTTGATTGTGATGTCTTTAGCTTTGTTCTTCTTTCTCAAGATTGTTTAGCTGTGTCCTTTGTGGTTCTATTTGAATTTTAGGATTTTTTTTCTTTTTCTGAAAAAAAGCCAGTAGGATTTTGATAGGGAATGCTTTGAATTCGTAGATCACTTTGGGTAGCATGGACATTTTAACAATATCAGTTATTCTGATCCATGAATTCAGGATGTCTTTCCATTGATTTATGTCTCCTTAATGTCATTTATCAATTTTTTTTTAAGTAGGCTCTGTGCCCAATATGGGGCTTGAACTCACGACCCTGAGATCAAGAGTCACGTGCTCTACTAGCCAAGCCAGCCAGGCATCCTTCACTTATCAATGTTTTGAAATATTCAGTATACAAGTCTTTCACCTCATTAGCTAAGTTTATTTCAAAGCATTTTCTTCTTTTTGATGTTATTGCAAATGAGACTTTTTCTTTCTATATAGTTCACTGTTAGTATATAGAAACACCACTGATTTTTCTATATTGACTTTGTATCATACCACATTACTGAATTAATAATTCTAATAGTTGGGTTGTTTTGTTTGTTTTGTTTTAGTCTTTAGAGTTTTCTACATGTAAGATTATGCCATCTGCAGTGATAATTTTACTTCTTCCTTTCCAACTCGGATGCCTTTTATTTTCTTGTTTAATTGCAATGGCTAAGACTTCCAGTATTATGTTGAAGTGGAAAGAAGAGGCATCCTTGCCTTTTTGCTGATTTTTCAATTTTAGAAACAGCTTTCCATATTGTGGGCTTTTCATGTATGACCTTTACTATGTTAAGGCAATTTTCTCTAAATTCCTAGTTTATTGACAGTTTTTTCATGAAAGGGTGTTGAATTTTGTCAGATGTTTTTTCTGTATCTATTATTATTTAATCTCTTATTGTACTCTATTCAGATTGTCTTTATTCTCAAGTCAATTTAGAAATTTGTGTGTTTCCAGGACTTTGACTATTTTATTTGGGATATCTAATTTGTTGGCATAGAATTGCTCATAGTACTCTTTTATAATCATCTTTATTTCTCTGACAACAGTAGGAGTGTCTCATTTTTCATTTCTAATTCCAGCAGTTTGAGTGCCATCTTTTTTGTCTTGATTAATCAAGCTAAAGTTCTGTCAATTATGTTCTTTTTAGAGAATCAGCTTTTTAATTAATTTCCTATATTTTTTTCTATTCTCTGTTTTATTAAATTTCCATTCTAATCTATTTCCTTTCTTCTTGCTTTAGGTTTATTTTATTCTGAAACTCTGTTCATTTTTCTTCATTCTTTTATCTCTGCTCTTGAGGTTGTATAATCTCTATTGAACTTTATTCAAACTTGATGATTATTTCTTCTAAATCAAATCTACTGTTGCTGAGCCTCTTTAGTGAATTTTTCACTTTAGTCATTGTACTTTTTTCTACTCTAGAATTTCCATTTTTTAAAAAATAATTCTTTACTGAAATGTTCTATTTGCTGCAACGCGTTTCATCATTTAAAGCGTTTTAACTCTTTAATCATGCTTCCCTTCAGTTCTTTGAACATGTTTATAATGACTACTTTGAAAACTTTGTTAAACTTGACTTCTAGTTGCTCTACAGGTGGTTTCTGTTGTCTTTTTTCCAGTGTATGGGTCATACTTTCCTGTTTCCTTGCATGACTAATCATTTTTATTGGAATCTGGACACTTTAGATAATCTGTTGTAGCAAATCTGGATACTGGTGCCTCCCTTCTGATGCTCCTTATTGCTATTTGCTTGTTGATTTGTTTAGTAACAACTTATTTTATTAGAATCTATTTGTCTCTTGTACCAGTAAGCTTCTGATATTGTTCTTTAGGGAGCATATCTTTGGATTATGCAGTCCCCTGGGTTAACAGTGATTTTTTTCAAGGTTCTCTTTAGTTGTCCCTTTCCTTGATCATACCTAGCTGTTAAACTATTGCTGGGTGATTTTTTTTAATTGTTTACAACAATACGCTGGGGCATAAATGCTCATAAACTAAATCAATGAAATTCAGATTCCTTCAAAGTTCTGAAGTCGGTTATTGATATTTGTTCTGATCCCAGACAGTCTGCTGTCAGCTGTTTTTCCAGGTTCTCTCATGCACACTAGCCGGTCCAGTTTAGCTTATATGCCAATGATTCTACCAATATCATCCAAGTTGCCCTTCACTTCTACCTTCACTGTTTTGAGGAGCACCTTTAGGTTTGAACTTCGCACTCTGTTGCAAATGAAGGCAGTTCCTTTAGGAAAAGAATTGGAGTTCTCTGGTTTATTGCCTACTCTCCCTCTAGGCAACATCTCAGTTTTGGCTATGGAGCTGAAGTGACGACATTGGCAAGCTTCTCTCTGAATGACACTCCATGTTACAGGCTGGGGGGATGATTATTAGGGGTCCCAGTATCTCAGCAACACCACATGCAGGGTAGAGTTCCTTAGGGCCTGGGTAGAAGAAAGACTCCACCTCTCACTGAGGCTTACCTATTAACTTAGCCTCAGCTGCAGATAGGTGGGGGGGGGGCAGTAGAGAAATACTGACATCCTACCCCTTCTGGGATGATAGTTCTCTAGCTGGGAATGAGGGGAGATGAAACTGTGTTCTTGGCTGCACCAGTCTAAACTTTCCATCTTGCTGAATCGGAAGGGAGAGTAAGGGAAGCATATTCTTCAGTTCAAATACCACAGATGGCCATGCTTCCTAGGATTTTTTAGTAAATTCTCTTGAATGTGTATTTATTTTGTTGCTAAGTGTTCTTCAGACATACCCAGAGATTTTGACTGGTTGTTTTAAAGTAATTTTCACTGCTTTTGCTGGTGAGCTTGTCCAGAGTTCCTTATGCTTTTATGCCGAGAGTCAGAGGAATGCCACCCATTTTCTTTATTTCCTTTCTGGAACATGTATTCTCTCCAGTAAGATTTATATTAGGACTTCTGCTGTGTTTTACATTTCAAGCTGTCTGCCATGTCTTCCATCTCGATTTCTCTGTATATTCTGAATTTATTTTCAGTTCTTAATAATAGATAACCAATTTTCTCTCCAACTCTAATGCTCTTTATTACTCTTTTGAGTTTTTAATTGTATTGACTATATTTTAAATTTCCTTCAGTACTAGTTTTTTTTTTTCATCTGCCTGGTATTTTAAGTTAGAGTCTTATTGTTTTCTTATATTTTCTCTTCTTATGGCTTTGTTTCTAACCATTTATCCAGTATGTATTTTATAGTATATATCTGATCTGTTCTTAAATTTCCAAGAATTTCTATTTCTTGTTTACTAAACTTGTTTGCTATGAATAACTGCTAAATTTTATGAAATACTGTGTATTTATTAAGACATATATTACTATAACTTATTTATTTATTTGTGAGGGAGGGATGGGGCAGAGGGAGAGGGAAAGAATCTCAAGCAGGCTCCACACTCAGTGCAGAGCCTGTGGAGGGCTTGAACTCATGGCCCTGAGATCATGACCTGAGCTGAAATCAACAGTGAAATGATTGACTGAGCCACCCAGGTGCCCCAAGATATCTGAACTTTTGACTATTGACTGCATATTTGGTGCCATGAGGGAATTTTAATTTCTTTTCAAATGTGTACTAATGATATTGTGGCTCCCTTAAAAATACTTACCCCCTAGAAGTAACATGGAAATACTCATGGATGAAATTATATGATGAATGTGAAATGCTTCAAAATAACATGGGAGGAGTATAGGAGGTGGGAATATAGAAGAAACACTTTGGGTATGAGATGATAATTCTTGAAGCTGGGTAATAGATAAAGGTTCATTGCTATTCTTTGTATTTTGTATACATTTGGAATTGACTTTCCTATTCATTACTGCTTCAACCTTATAATCTTGATTCTTACAGGGAGGGAATTTGTAAACTAAAATGAGGTCAGAAAGAGCAGTTAATGAACGCATCATCACATTCCGATGTGTAGACTTGTTAAACCTGAATCATCTATAAAGTTGAGGGCATCGTTTGAAAACACTAACTTCCTGTTAATTTTCCCTAAATGAAATCATCAAATGCTTTTGTTTTTATTCTGAAAAAAATGTGCTCTGTAACAAATACCTATGAAAAGCAAGCACACATTTTTTCAATTATATGTTGAATTCCAAAACACTTAGGTATTTTGGTGTCTGTACTTTTTCAAAACTCATTTCAAGACCCTATTGATATGACCAGCTGTTCTATTTCTGTGTGTGTTCAGTTTACTGAGGTAAAACCAACAACTTTTTATTGATTGCTCATTTTTTTAAAAAGATTTTATTTATTTATTTGACAGAGAGATCACAAGTAGGCAGAGAAGCAGGCAGAGAGAAAGGGGAAAGCAGGCTCCCCGCTGAGCAGAGAGCCCGATGCGGGGCTTAATCCCAGGACCCTGAGGTCATGACCTACGCTGAAGGTGAAGGCAGAGGCTTTAACCTACTGAGCCACCCAGGTGCCCCTTGATTGCTCATTTTTTAAAAAAGATTTTATTTATTTGAGAGAGAGCGAGAGAGAGCACAAGCAGGGGGAGAGGCAGAGGGAGAAGGAGAAGCAGACTCCCCACTAAGCTGGGAGCCAGACATGGGGCTTGACCCTAGGACTTGGGAGATCATGACCCTAGCTGAAGGCTGACACTTAACCATCTGAGCTACCCAGGCACCCCAATTGGTTGCTCATTAATGTGAGGCATGGGCCTGACCCTTGGGAATCAGTCAAGCATTTATAAAAACATACAGTCTCTAGGGGTGTCTGGGTGGCTCAGTCATTAAGCATCTGCCTTTGGTTCAGGTCATGATCCCAGGGTCCTGGGATCAAGCCCCACATGGGGCTCCCTGCTCAGCAGGAACCTTGCTTTTCCCTCTTCCACTCCCTCTGCTTGTGTTCTCTCTCTCGCTGTCTCTCTCTCTGTCAAATAAATTAAATCTAAAAAACCCAAAAAACCCACAGTCTCCTTGGGAAGACAGATTACATGACAAGATGAACAAGAGAAAGATGTAAATAATTGTCAAGGCAACAGAATAAATTTTATATGCATTTTTTGTTAACTCAAAATTTAGTACCCAGAATTCCTAATTCCTTCCATCTTAGTAATCTTTCAGCTGTTTTAAACCCGGGTTAATCCCCGCCTCTAAGATAACAAGGGGACATAAATTGGGAAATTAGAAGAGAATGGCTTGAGGGCTCTAGTAACATTCATTAAGGCACCAACATACTATCTGTAAATATATTCATTTCCTTCTTGGTAAACATGGACTTTTGGTTTCTGCCATTCCAGGACACTGTGATCCTTATCATGAATTGAACTGTTACAAGAAGCCAAACTCTAGCCTTAGGGAGAAGTGATTTGGAAATGGAAGCATGACTAAAATTTCATAGGCAGGACTGTCATGGATTTATACATTTAACCAATATATATAGTAACTCTAATGTGTCACTATGCTCATTAGACAATGAATCGGGCAATTATAGTGTGACAGGTACTTTAATAGAACTTTAATAGACAACTACTATGATAGAGCAGGGTGTTTGGGGAACACAGAGAAAGGACAGCCAGCCAGTGGGCCAGATAAAGGAGGCTGGTGGTGGAGCAGAGTCTTTGAGGCAGAAACACAACAAAGGGCAGAAGCAAGAGGGAGACCAGCTGGCCTGGACCTGAGGTCTGAGAGCTGCTCTGTCCTATACCATGGCCATTAGACATGTGTGGCTATCAAACACTCGAAATGCAGCTAATTGAGAAATTGAATTCATAATTTTATTTTTAAAGACTTTATTTATTTATTTGAGTGAGAGACAGAGAGAGAGAGTAAGCAGAGGGTGGGAGGACAAGAAAACTGTGCTGGGCTCCCATCCCACAACCCTCGAGATCATGACCTGGGCCGAAACGAAGAGTTGGATACTTGACTAAGCCACCCAGATACCCCTGAAATTATAAAATTTTAGTACATAATTTTAATTCAACTGAAACTTAAAAATTGATACATTTCAATATACTTGCAATGACTTACATATGTGTGCATCTTTCTTTTTTTTTTTTTTTTTAATAGATTTTAGGGGAGCCTGGGTGGCTCAGTAGGTTAAGCATCTGCCTTCGGCTCAGGTCATGATCCCAGGCTCCTGGGAGTCATGTATTACGCTCCCTGCTCAGTGGGGAGTCTGCTTCTCCTTCTCTTTCTGCTGCTCCCCCGCTGCTTGTGCTGTCAAATAAGTAACAAAAAAAGTTATTAAAAAAATAGATTTTATTAAGTCCAGAGTAGAAACCACTTTTTTTTTTTTTGACAGAGAGTGTGTGTGCAAGTGAACGGGGGAGCAAGAGAAGGGGAAGCAGATTCCCCACTGAGCAGGGATCCTAATGTGGGGCTGCATCCCAGGAGACCTGAGTGGAAGGCAGATGCTTAAGCGACTGACCCACAAAGGCACCCCTGGATTACCTTTCACAGTAGAATTTATAAAATTTAATACAGATCATATTATTGCTGATGAAAATTTAGCATCTGATTTGAGATGTGCTATTAGTGGGAAATTTTTTGACTTTTTAATATTGATTACATGTTGACATAATATTTTTGGTCAATTAGGTTAAGTAAATATTACAGTTAGTTGCATTTTTTAAAATGTGGCTCCTACATTCAAAATTACATCTTGGCTCACATATTTCTATGGACAGCACTGGTCTGGAGCGCCGTCAGGTATGGGAGGTAGAGAGAGAGGCTGGAGTAAGCCGGAACATGTCAGAACATGCAGGGCTTTGCAAATTGTGATAATCAGTAGGAAGCTATACTTTGAAAATAGTATTGGCTGAAAGCCTACTAAGGCCACCTTCTGGCCACTTGGGATATATCTCACTGAACAAGATTTCTGCCCTCAGAGTTTACATTTTCTAGGGAATGGGGGTGGAAGATACCAAGGAGCAATAAACAGACAAACAAGCAAACACAAATGTTAAGAGTATGTTGGGAGGTGTTAAGAGCTTATGGAAAAACAAAAGTTTAGTCAGGTGAGAATGGGCTGGGGTGTGGAGTGAGATTCACTGCCGTCCGTTAAATAGGATGGTTGGGGGTGATCCACTGAGGTAGGTTTTGAGCAGAGATTTGAAGGACGTAGTAAGAGTGAACAACATGGTTATCTGGGAGAAAAGTTGTCAAGGTAGAAGAAACATAAAGCAAACACTCCGGTATTTAAGGCAGGAAAGGGCTGGGTATGTTCTAGGAAAAGCAAGGTCAGTGGTACAGAGAGAGGATGGTAGGAAGTTCGAGATAAGGGATATGTATGTGCAGATCCCATGAGGATTCATGGACTACTATGAGGATCTGGGCTCTAATTCTGTGTGTAATGAGCAGAGAAAGGACTCATGTTTTACAAGGATCATTCTGGCTCCTGGGCTGCCGTACTGGATGAAGTTAGAAGCAGGAGGACCAGTTAGATTATTGCAGCACCCAGGTGAGGGGCGAGTGGCTCAGACCAGGGTAGAAGCAATAGCTGTTGTGAGGAAGTCAGTTTCTGTTTTAAAGATTTTTACTTATCTGAAAGAGAGAGAAAAGAGAGTGTTGGGGACGGGAGAGGAGCAGAGCGCGAGGGAGACTTTCTGCTAAGCAGGGAGCCTGCTGTGGGCTCGATCCCAGGACCATGAGATCATGACCTGAGCTGAAGGCAGACACTTAACCAACTGAGCCACGCAGGCACCCGTTTCTGGATATATTTTGGATGACAGAGTATCTTTTTGGTGTGAATGTGGATTTTGAAGAGTCAAGAGTAACTCCATGTTTTTGGTCTGAGAGACTGGAAGGATGAAACTTCCAAGGACTGAGATGAGGGAGTACTGAGAGATTTGGGGGTGGGGGAGGGGGTGGGGATTGGAACCAATCACTGAGGAATAAGTGAAGATAGAGAAGTCCAAGAGTTGAGCCCTGGAACAGGTAGCATTAAAAGATGTGAGAGAACAGCAGGGACCAGAAAAGATTGAGTAGCAACTATTGAGGTAGAAAGAAAAAGGAGCGTGGTGTCCCTGGAAGCTATGTGAAGAATATTTATCAAGGAGAAGGGAGGGATTAAATGTATCATATACTGCTGATAGGAAAAGAAAGATGAAGTCTCAGAACTGACCAGAATTATTTAAGTAAGTAACTTACTTACCAGAAACTTTCTGTGAACATAAAACCACCTTGAGAATGGTGGTGGTGGTGTTGAAAGTGGGATGCTGGCAAAATCTGGATTGGAGTGAGCTGAAGAAACAAGGAAGAGGAACTGCAGACAGAAGAGATCTTTGGGGGCTATATCCCAATAAAAGGCAAAGCAGTAAGACAAACGGCACACCGAATTGTGGCCAAGAATTTTTTTTTAATGGGGTAAGTACCAGCATATTTGTGTGCTGGGAGAAATGATCCAATGAGGAAAAATTTGAGCCTGGAGAGATGGGCAACCACTAGAGTGAGGTCTTGGACCAGGTGAGAGTCACACAGGAAAGACAGGATTCGATTTTCATTTACGCAAATAGTCGTTGAACTTGTGCTAGGTACAAAGAAGATTCCAAGTGAAAAAGACAAAGTTCCTGCTTTTATGGAGCTTTATCAAACAGTGAGGGAGATGGGGAAGTCCTTAACGGAATGACAGCCTTTTAAATATTTGAAATTATGTTTTTCCTTCAATGGTTAGAGATACTCAATTTATTTAACCATTACTTATGTGACATAGGTCTTCCCAGTGCTCACACTCTTCATACCTCAGAGATTATCACTAAACTTTTTTTTTTTTTTTTTAAGATTTTGAGAGGCGCCTGGGTGGCTCAGTCATTAGGCATCTGCCTTTGGCTCAGGTCATGATCCCAGGTCCTGGGATAGAGCCCCCCATCAGGCTCCTTGCTTTGTAGGAAGCCTGCTTCTTCCTCTCTCGCTCCCCCTGCTTGAGTTCCCTCTCTTTGCCATGTCTCTCTCTGTCAAATAAATAAATAAAATCTTAAAAAAAAAAAAAAAGAAGAAGAAAAGAAAAAGTTATTTATTTGAGAGAAAGAGAGAAAACAAGTTGGTGGGGGGACGAAAAGAGGGGGGAGAAGCAGACTTCCCACTGAGCAGGGAGCCTGACACTGAGCTGGATCCCAGGACCCTGGGATCATGACCCGAGCTGAAGGCAGATGCTTAACTGACTGAGCCACCCAGGTGCCCCTATTACTAAGCTTCTTACCAGAAACTTTCTGTGAACATAAAACATAAATATGCTATCCACACACCTGAACTGCATTCTTACGTTACTTCATGTATTTTTCTTTTTTTTTTTAAGGAGCCTGTTATGGGACTTGATCCCAGGACCCTGCGATCACAACCCGAGCCGAAGGCAGCTGCTCAACCAACTGAGCCACCCAGGTGTCCCAATTTCATGTATTTTTCTGATTTCTGCTTTAACCAGACATGATCCCATACTGGTGGGTAAAGATAAATGCATCATTTATTTGAATTGATGTACATTGAGAATTTTGCCATTCCCAAGCTTTTGCCTATTATAAACAACTCCAGGATGCACTGGGGCTAATGTGCAAAACATTTCAGGTCTCCAGTATAACCCTGGTATTCCAGCCTTCGCCATCTTTTTTGGTTAACTATTCTGTTTCATCCACAAAATTATGAAAAACAATGCAAAACAATGCATTACCAATAACATTTTCTAAGTAGATGTAAATGCACTTCTCAATAACTTGGCCCTATTCCAAAGTGCTAAGTCACTAAGCTACAACCTTTCCATTATGCCCATAATCCACTGGGGAAACTCTGAAATACTCAAACCGACCACCGTGTTCACTTAATTTTATAGCTTAAAAAAAAACCCACAAAAACCAGTGAAAGATGATGTAAGTAAAAAGCAATCCAGAAGAAATGGTCAGCAAAGTCTTCAAGAATGAGGTATCCGAGATTATATTGGCTTTGTATAAGGAGTGGCTGATGGGGAACAACAGCAAAACAGAAGTATACTCTGTGAGAAATCTGAAAATGAGGTTGCTAGAAAAGGCTACGGAATCAAAAAAGACACCCCTGAAAGCTGCTGGGGGAGAACTGTACTTTCTAAAGCAGCAAGAAAAATGCCCACATGTTTTTGCCTTGACATCCTTAGACATGTACTAAGAACAAAGGAAGGAAGGTATATATGGTATTACAGGGTAGTGCACCAGGGCTTACAGGGATAGGGAGCCCGTAAGCCGGTTCAGGTCCATTCTATCATCTGTGGATCTCTAATGTGCAACTGGGGTTGGATCTCTGCGCTAGGGAATGCAAGACTCATAATCCCACAGAACCCAAATAGCTCAATATTAATGCTAAGGGGTAACCCGTAATTTTGTTGTTTACAATTAGCAGCTTATTATCTTGAAGACAGTCTCCTAGACACAAACATACTGACTTTATATAGACTCTTTAAACAGACAAGCTATATGACTAAAGGACCCAGTAACAGATCACAGGGAATAGTAGTAACTAAGGGGAAAAAAAGGACCTCCCTGTGAGAGAAAACAAAACACATTCCTATAAAATGAACAACAAAAAGCAGAGGAAGAAGCATGCTTCCATTTTATGAAACACTCCAAACCAGTAACGCATGTAAAATAATTCATCAACTCATAAAAAGTAGAAATGAAGATCAAATATTAATTTTAAAAATACCTCACACACTAGCATGTGTGTCTAGTCTCTTATAGTTTCAGACTCTCTGAGGATTAAACACCCACCTTTTCTCAAGTTCTTGTAGGACCAAGTATTGTTCTCACTATAGTTATTAATGATCCTCTTTTAATTTTTTTTATTTTTTATTTTTTTAAAGATTTTTTATTTATTTATTTGACCCAGAGAGAAAGAGATCACAAGTAGGCAGAGAGGCAGGCAGAGAGAGAGAGGGGGAAGCAGGCTCCCTGCTGAGTAGAGAGCCTGATGTGGGGCTCGATCCCAGGACCCTGAGATCATGACCTGAGCTGAAGGCAGAGGCTTTAACCCACTGAGCCACCCAGGCGCCCCAATGATCCTCTTTTTAAACACAATGCGAAGACAGAGCTCAACCAGAACTCCTCTTAGAATTACCATCTTAAATTCTGCTTCACGCCAGTATGTTTTCAAGAACTGGACCTTTTTATTTTTAAGACAACTTTATTATTTGATTATATTCATTGTAGAAAAATGTGAAGACACAGAAAAATATAAAGAAAAGTAAAGTGATTCAGTGTCCCAACCCCAAATACAGTAACAAAAGATTATATATATATATATATGTATATATATATATCCATTTCTTGTCTTTTTGTGCATTAACGTAGAACTTTAAGAGAAAATTAGCAATGCAAAATGTACGCACATATCCTTTTTTCATTTCATATTATAGAGCAACCATTTCTTTAGGACATTAAATATTAAGTGAAAACATGATATTCAGTTGGTTGCTTCACAATCCATTTAGAACTATGCCGTAATTTACCTCCAACTGTTGGATATTCAGATTGTTCTGAATATTTACTATTATAACTAATGGTATATTAGACATCCTTCCTTATATGTAATTTTTTGTATCTCTGATAATTTTTTAAAGATAAATTCCTAGGAGTAACCAGCACAAAGGGTTTAAGTATTTTTAAGCCTTTTGATACATTTTAGCAAGCTGCCCTCCAAAACGACTGCACAAATTTATAATAACATCAATAAATAGCCCAACAATTCCCATTTCTTCTTCATATTTCCTTGGTAACACAGGAAACTGGATGTTACCTCCCACCCTTATTATTACAAATTTACTGGGGGGAGGGTGAGTGGGGTCTTATCTTTTTTCTGAAGTGTCAGAATTTTTCCACATTTACCGGTCATTTTCTGAAGCAGTCTAAGCCTTCTAGAAGGCATCTCTGATACATGCATGTCTTCTTGTCTTATCGTGTTCTTCCTTAGCAGGCAAGGGCATGAGGGCTGCATGTCTTTTCCATGTTTTTTCCAAGTTAAGCCGAAATTTCCCAAATGACCAGAATTAGGAAGTCTTCTTGTCTCCTAGTCAGCTGTGCTAGTTTAATGTCTTGGTAATAAAACAGAAAACTGGGCCATATTCTAAAAGGAAGAAAACAAGCACAGGTCACAGTTAACCAAGCGTTTGCTGTAGGTAGTGATTCTGAAGATCAGGATAATCACCAGGAGTACTTATTAAAAACCAGATTTTGATTTCAGAGACTGAGCAGTCATGGTATACACACTTTGAATAAACTCCCCAGGAAATTTTCAAGTTCACCAAACCTTAGAAACAACCAACCAGATATGGGACTAGCGACAGGCCCTAACTCTTAGTTCCTCTCTCTCCTTTCCTGTACAGTGAGTTGTGCTTATCTCAAGAGGACTGTTCACATTCTCCTGGACCTCCACCCCCTTTCATGTCCACTAGGAAATGTTTCATACGCCAACCTCCAACTTAGATTAATGTAAATCAACCTCTGTCATTCACCTTATCCCACCAGGAAAAAAAATCCTTGAAATTTTAGTACATTAGTATCTCTAAGCACAATAGATCATCACTCCAAGTCTTATATATCTTTGTAAACCACAGCTGGCCATACAGCAGGTGCTCACTTTGTGTTTCTGAAATGAATGAGTAAATAGATGATACACATTTCAGTGTAGGGGGGACTGATGCTACCCCAGAATGTCCCAGAATAGGGGGTTATTAGTAGGGTGTTCCTTAATGCAACAGAATGGCTGCCATGATTCTCAGTATTATCTAAAGCAGCAATTCTTCATTTTCTTTCTTTAAATCATATACGTCTTTGAGCATCTGATGAAAGCTACACATATTAATCCTCTTTAAAAATGCATACATACAGAAACACACTAATTTTACATACATTCAGAAACTTCAAAGAACATGGATTTCTACCATTCAAACATTTTTTACTTAAAAACGAAGCTGAAATAATAAGTTTATTGCTTGAGAAATTATCTTCAAATTAAAAGGCTATGGTTAAAATGGGGTCAGTTGAAAAACCTAAAAAAACAAAAAAAACCCCACAACAGCCCATCACATCTTGCAGGTGACATTAGCCTTTGCAGCAGCAAAAGTATGAGTCATAGTTCCCATAATCAATAGCTTGCTTATTTAGACAAGCTAACGTCCTTCTGTCCTACTGCACTGCACTCAGGGAAATATAACGGTTTCCAGTTTAAACTGACTTTCCTCAATTCTTAGAAATTAATTTGTTTCCCCTTTCTTCATAATTATAATAAGGCTTGCCTGTATTTCAATTACGATAAAAACGCTTCATAAGGGAAAGAGGGGCTGTCGTTTACTCATTAAAGAACATTTAGGGGCACCTGGGTGGCTCAGAGGGTTAAAGCCTATGCCTTCAGCTCAGGTCATGATCTCAGGGTCCTGGGATCGAGCCCCACATCGGGCTCTCTGCTCAGTGGGGAGCCTGCTTCCTCCTCTCTTTCTGCCTGCCTCTCTGCCTACTTGTGATCTCTCTCTGTGTCAAATAAATAAATAAAATCTTAAAAAAAAAAAAAAAGAAGAAGAAGATTTAGCTCCTAGGTCTACAGGCTGAAACCAACACATGTGTTTCCTGTCCCTTATGGACTTAAAGTCTAGTGGGAAAAAACGGAATACAAGTTCCAATATTCCTGACTTGGCCAGGGCGTAGGGCTGAGAGATACCTTGTTACAGTGGTGAGTACTGCAGCCTGCTGTATTGGCTTGTGAGAACAGGTCTGTATATCTATCAGTGGCTTTGTATTGAATACTTGAAATTGGCTGGGCTAGAGCACTTCCACCAGGCACTTGGTATCCATTAATATCATGGCTCCTCAATGCCCAGTAGCTGTCAATCACTGACCACCACACAGTGTCTTCATCACACTAAAATTGTGGCTCTCGTTCCACGACTTCTTGGTGGTTAGCAGTTCAGGTAGGGAGGGCTTTTATTAATTTTTAAACCCTCTCTCTCCTACTTGTTATAAGACCCAAGAATCTAGATGTGTTCTAGACCTTAGGACAGGCTAGCTACCTTCCCTGGATACTAGGGGAATGTAATATCCAACTGCCTTGAGGCAACTCCTTATCCAATGTGGTTAATCAAGAGAGTCACAAAACGTCCACATAAAAATCATGCGTCTCTGAGCTTTAGCAGTCAGTTTAAATTATATTCTGGGAATTAATACTAGAGTTGAAAAGCTACCCATCTACAACCCATTCCGTGTTTATCATTAATCACTGTCTTAGTGTGATACAACATCCATCCTAAGCAGACATTCCTTGGCACCATTTTGGTATTCCTAAAAGCTGCCAACACTTTGCCTGGGTCTGCCAAAGAGCAAACAGCTTTGTCAGCACTGTAAGCCATGTACAGAACAAGCACTCTCAACCTTCTGAAGTATGACTTAGGGATACCCTGCAAAGCATGACAATGTTAAGAGGCTAGCAGACTAGATACTAAAACGCTCACCACCTCAACTTTCAAGTCTTGCATTACTTGCCAAAATATGTAACTACTCAACTTCACATTGGTTAGCATGGTGGTTAAGAGCACGAAAACTTGTAGAGAACTTCTAGACTAGTATAAAACACACAATAAGCTGGATCAAGGGTGAAATGCAAGTAAGAGAGAAAGGCAGCCGACGGTCTGTGCAAGTGTCTGCTTGCAGATGGCTGAGGGTACTTACCTTCAGGTTATGGAGGGTTTCTGACCATTCCATGGACCCTATCTGAGGTATGGTAGTGAGGAGTAGACTTTTGGCTTTATTGGCATTTTCTTTCAGGGTCTTTAGGACCCGGTCCACTGAAACCTAGAGAAACAACAGCACAGGATGTTACTAGCAATTTATAATCCCACTGCTCTCCGCAGAACATTTTCCTGAGCTTCTACCCGATCTGTAAAAGTCAGTTTATGCCAATTCCAATCCCCTGAGCACCAGCTCTGCATTTTTCAAGGCAGACCTGGTCCCAGCGGGGGAGGTCTTGGAGAAACCCAATGACATCTCTGAAAAGCACTGCTTGTTTTCAATATAAATGTCTCAGACACCATCTCCAATGTATAATGTGTTAGCATGGCCTGGAAAGACGTGGCCAATTTTGTCCACAGTAAAATGGATTCCAGTCTTAAAATTGTTGCCACACTGGCTAACCAATCACAAGATAAGCACGTGGCTCTTCTTGAGAAGCCTTTGAACTAATGAAGAGAAATGGAAAATGCTGGAATCAGAGTATCATCATTTCTCCAGCTCCCAGTGAATTAATGGCAAGAGTAAGAAGTCAGGTGGCATCTGGGTGGCTCAGTGGGTTAAAGCCTCTGCCTTCAGCTCAGGTCATGATCCAGGGTCCTGGGATCAAGTCCCGCATCAGGCTCTCTGCTCAGCCAGGAGTCTGCTTCTCCCTTTCCTTCTACCCCTACCCCCCTACTCTTAAGGCAGACACTTAACTGACTGAGCCACTCAGGCGCCCCTTCCTTTGACTGGTATTTTCATACAGACTCTGATCTGTCTTTTTCTGGTCTTTGTTCCCGCTGTTGAGCGCCACCCAAAACACATGTTCTACTAAACTCCTCACAGTAAAATTTAATCGTCTGTTGAATATCCAGTTCAAATGTCAAGTTCTCTTATTAAACATTTCTGCACACCCTCACCTGTCCCCACAGCGTAGCGGCCATGTGATGACCACCCTCTATAGGAGCTATACATACAGGATTTGGTTTCATTCTCCCAGAAAGCCGGCAAGGTCAGGGAGCAACCTGCTCTCAGGGAGTGGTGGAGGCTAGAGCCTCCCGCTAACTGGACGGGGCTTCTCAACCCCATGAGGCTGAGCTGTCCCTTAGGTGACCACAGCTGCCAAGTCAGAGATAATGCTGTGTCAGGATCTGGAAGTTTCTTACACACAAAATACCCCAGTAGTCAGCAACAGTTTATTACACTGAGGAGTCAGGACAAAGTATTCACGCAAAACAAAGAACCCGTGTTCAAACTCCCACCAAACTCCATATACATAGATGGACTGACAGCAAGGATATTTTCCTGTTTTACAGGCAAATGGACAGGGCAAGAAGCCGCTCTGAGATGGTGGGAAGGATCATTGTGAAGAAGAGGTCACCTCCCATAAATGTACTCACAACAGGCACCCCTGTACTTGTTCTTTACTTTAAAACCCCTTGATTGTAATTTTGGCCCTTTTTCTATTTTATTTCTTAAAGATTTTTATCTACTTATTTGAGAGAGAGAGAGAGAGAGAGAGAGTGTGCGCACATGAGCAGAGGGCAGGGTAGAGGGCGAGGGAGACAATCTCTAGCAGACTCCCTGCTGAGTGGTGAGCCTGACACGGAGCTCCATCCCATGACCCTGAAATTAAGAGTCAGAGGCTCAACCAACTGAGCCACCCAGGTGCCACTCCTTCCCCCACTTTAAAATGAGACAGGGGATAAGACAAATGATCCGATTTTTTCAAGTGAAATGCAAGGAGTGAAAAGACAGGGGAATATTAGATTAAAAGAGATTTAGGGACGCCTGGGTGGCTCAGTTGGTTAAGCCGCTGCCTTCAGCTCAGGTCATGATCCCAGCATCCTGGGATCAAGTCCCGCATCGGGCTCCTTGCTCGGCAGGGAGCCTGCTTCTCCCTCTGCCTCTGCCTGCCACTCTGCCTGCTTGTGTTCTCTCCTCTCTCTGACTAATAAATAAAATCTTTAGGAAAAAAAAAAAAGATTAAAAGAGATTTAAGAGGCAGATCATTTAATGCAGTATGGGATTATAAGGGACCCTGATTTGAACAGTTATATGAGACAAGAAGGAAGATGTAAACGGTCTGGATATTTGGTTACACTAAGGAATTAATATCAATATATTTTGGCACAATAGTGGTATTGTAGTTATTTTGTTATTTTATTTCTTAAAAAAGCCTTCTGGAAAAATATTTACTTCAAAATAATGAGGGCAGGAGAGAAGTGAGCAGGAGCATATACAGGACACAAGGCTGGCTGTGGCTGGTAATGTTGTGTGATGGGTAACTGGGGGTTCATTATACTAGCCTCTCTTTTACCGACGTTTGAAGTTTTCCACAGTGAGCATATTTATTTTGGAAGCCTAACTCAAGTGATCCGGTGTCTTCACATACCAGCTGGACCTCGCCATCTTTCCTGCCCAGAACCTCTCACTGACCTCCTCTCTGAGGTGCTGTCTCCCTCCCTCCTCTCCACTCCACCCAAGGGTGCCTGTCTTTCTCACCACCCTTCCACTGGAAAGGCTTCCCAGACTTCAAATATTTAGTTGGGTCAACTGGATATGTGCTTCTCACATATCTATCATGTGTGATACCATCTCTTTATAACCCTGAGCTTTCTTACATTGGTTGGTTTAATCTCTGCACTCCTCCGCTAACCCCCCACAAGCTCCAGAATATTTGTTCCTCAGAGGCTTGTCTGTCTGCTGTCATCATCCCACACCAACATCAAGCAGTCACGGTAGGTTAAACGACAGATATGCATATGGAGTCCCCTTACCAGGCAGAGGTAATGAAAACACACATAATATACCAGTAGCACAGGATTAGGAAATTATAATCAAATCACACTTTCATCCTTAAAGTAAGGCCCAAAACTCACTATGCTTCCCATCACAACTACACATCCACAACGTACTATTCATCCGTGGATAAAAGTGTCTTTTTCTTCTCTGTGGAGATCTTTGTTTGTATCTTCCAATGAGAACCATAAAGAAAATACCTGACCATGTATAGAGAGCTGACTTCAAAACTTGGCAGAAGGGCACCTTCTGGAACTAATACAACAGAACGAATGGTGAAGACACTCTCTCAATGGCTCCTACAGGGCCTGGAAACCCAGGCCGTACATGTGAGGAAGAGAATTCCACCTACCGCCTCCTCGTGCTCCTTCCAGGAGTCATAATCTGTTGCCATGGCGATACTTGCGTAGCAAATCCCAGCCTCCTTAGCAAGAACGACCTCCGGAACTGTGGTCATGTTGATAACATCTGCCCCCCAGGTGCGGAACATGAAGCTTTCTGCCCGGGAGCTAAAACGAGGTCCCTCAATTGTGACCATTGTCCCTTTTGAGTGGCACCGCAGTCCTAACTTTTTAGCAGTCTCTATGAGGACCTAGAAAACAAAGAACCACAAACTCAAAACATACAAACATAAGTTAACAGCCTACTATTTTGTTTTTTTCCCCTCATGTTCGACTATAAATGGCTAGTACCTGCAGGCCCCCTCAGACAGCCTGGAAGATCACAGAAGGGTGTTTCCTAGATCCTCACCCCCGCACATAACCCTGTTCCCCCGGCCCCTTGCACACACAGCTTACAGCTACAAGAGCAAACAGTAAGCTTTTTCTCTACACCAGGCATTTGTTTATATAGTTTAATTTCACTTATTTCTTAGCAGCCTGAAGAGACTAAGCTGGGTTAGGAACATGGACTTGAGTCTGAGCCCTTCACCCCCCAGGCTGAGCTAAGGTGCTGATCCCATTCACATCTCCTCAAACACATTAAGAATGGTTTCCAAAGGGGCGCCTGGGTGGCTCAGTGGGTTAAAGCCTCTGCCTTCCGCTCAGGTCATGGTCTCAGGGTCCTGGGATCAAGCCCCGCATCGGGCTCTCTGCTCAGCAGGAAGCCTGCTTCCCCCACCCACCTCTATCTGCCTCTCTGCCTGCTTGTGATCTCTCTCTGTCAAATAAATAAAATCTTTTAAAAAAGAAAAAAAAAAGGAATGGTTTCCAAAAATAAAAAAGAATGATTTCCAAGCTCCTGATCACACCAAATCTAAAGACTTTTATAGAAGCTCTTTTTGGTTAGAAAATGGGTTCCTGCGTGGCTCAGCTGGTTTAAGTGTCTAATTCTTAATTTCATTTCGGCTCAGGCCATGATCTCAGGGGTATGAGATCGAGCCCTGTGCCTCCAAACCGGGTGTGGAGCCTGCTTAAGATATTCTCTCTCCCTCTCCTCACTTCCAAAAAAAGAAACGGATTTCTTCATAATCTCTTTTGCCCATTGTCTCTCCCAAAGGCAAAAACAGAATGGGGCTGTGCTGGTTTTTTTCTCTAGGGATAAACTTATCATGGCATCTACTTTAATGGCAAGGCCACGCATGGGTTTTAAAAACATTATTTAAAAGTTGGAGCATTTTTTCCAGTGACTAATTAATAACACACATCTAATTCTCAGGTTATTAATTTCTAGCCTGTGCTTCAACATTCTTTTTTAATTAAAAAAATTAACTTTTAATCCAATTAAGCACTGCCAAAAATTCACCTAATCTTTGTATGTTTTTTCTCATCTGTAAAATGGGAATAATGAGATTGTATTACAGAAGTACCGTGAGAGGATTAAATGAGCAGGCACACTGTAAACACTAGATAAAACTTAAACCAGTCTTCTAACAATTACTAATTCTGGCACTTTCTATACTTGTTTGCCAAATAACTGGCAAAGATTCCTGGGATACTTTATATATAAAATGGTGTGACTCAATGTCAATAAAGGCTCCAGTTTAGGCCAAAGTCTAGCCTGTACATGTTGGAGCACATAAGCAAATTAATCTATTTCTTTAAAAAAATAATTTTCATTATGCTATACCAGTGGGAGAAGGAGTTTTAATATGAGCCTTGGCAACACCAACTTTAGAAGTGTGACAAGTCACAGACAATGACTAAGTTGGTATTATATCATGTTTATGAAAATAAGATTATGCTTAATAAAAACTTTCCCCTCGTGTACAGGTTATAAATTCGAGGGCCTAAATCACTCCTCCTTCACCTCTCCCTCTCCCACCCCCAAGTTAAAATATAACCAGCCCAGTCCTGTCTTCATTAAATGTCTTTTAAAATCCTGATGACCAAGCTGTGCATCTTGGCCAAACTTCAGTACTTCCGAGATGACTGGAGGACTATCACAATCACCTCATACACTGGGCATGTTTAGTTCTCATGTCCCCCTGTGGCGGGGGGGTGGGGGAGGGCTAGGGGGGGTGGGGGGGTGTGGGGATCAGGATGGTGAGGCAGAGGAAGTGAAGGGTTATGGACGTGGACCAGCCACAGAGACAGACCCTGGGGTCTCGTCACCTGACCCAGCACTTTGCACACCTGCAGCCACGAGAAGGGACAACTCCAACATCACTTATCAGCAATACACACCACAGGCAGAGAAATCTCTGGGTCTGAGGCAAACATGCTCTCATTGGCATGTTCTGAGCAATAATAATGGAACTCCTGAATCTACCATCCTTCAAATGGATTAGCAATATTAGACCACCAAGTTAAATATATATTTTGTGTCTAGACTCTCAAAGACTTTGCTTCCGATTACCTCCTAAAACGATTAGAGGTGAAAATATTTTGGGGGTAGAAGTGACGGGACAAAAATGTTAACCCTACATATGTGACTAATGTTTTTTCTACCCATGCTCTGGGGAACCAGTCCACCTCCCCAAGGGAAACCACCAGTTTCTTTGGGTCAATTCTCTGAAATCGCTCTATTTACATTTAAATATTGTCATATTTACCTCTTTATATGTAACACAAGTGGCAGAAATCTTGTTTGCCACTTGACAATTGATCCTGACAATCCTTCCTCATCCGTATACAAGAGGTCATGTGAATGTTTTAAGTTAAAGTGATCATCGCCAAGGGCAGCACCACCTATCTACTCTACATTTCTGGCCAATATTTATAAATCTCTTTCAGAGTATGTAGGAATAAAGTTATATTCTGAAGGCTTATTTTTCCTTTTTTTATTTATTTGACAGAGAGCACAAGCACAAGTAGGGGGACTAGCAAGCAGAGGGAGAAGCAGGCTCCCCACTGAGCAGGGAGCCCGAGGCGGGGCTCGATCCCAGGACCCTGGGATCATGACTTGAGCTGAAGGTAGACTCTTAACAGACTGAGCCACCCAGGTGCCCCATTTCCCATTTTCTTAAACTGCCCTTCCTAACATTCTTTTAGTTTTACATGGGGTGAGAGTGGCTAGACCAAGAATAGCTGAGTTAATGTGGTCTCAAGGGAGGCCAAACTGCTATTGGAAACGATCTCCGCTTGCCAAGCCACCACATTTGCATGTTTCTGTATACATCATTAGTATTTCCCCTCCCCTCCTTCTACTGCCCCCAGTACCTGAATTCAGTGTTGTCTGTGGGACATGATCTCAGGCCTATTCTCTCCTGGGTCTATTTCTTTCCAAGCTGTCCCCATTTGGAAATGGACAAGAATCTTATATACATCTAGTTACCCCTGGAAAGCAAATTTATTACATGGACAGATCTGCGTTTCAGAGGGAAGACTAGCAGCAACGTTTTGATATATTCTGCTGATAACTCCCTGGAAACATATATATCCCAAATACCCACATATAAAGTTAACCTGCCATTTTTTTTTAAACAAAAAATGTATTTTCGCACAAATCAGAATCAACAAGCAGTGGTCTATCTGAAATGGTTCCCTCTGACTCCTGGCTTTAGATTCTAGATTTTTGTTTAAGCCCACTGTGAGGTTAAGAAGCCCTCGCTATTAAGTAAGGAAAAATACTTTTACATAATTACGCAGGGTTGAACACAAAAGCTGCAATAAATCTTCTACTTTCCATATGCAGGTGTTTAAAACTATCTGAATGAGTACAATGCTTAGGTAATTCCACCAAAGGGCTACCCCTTTAGTTCAAAGATTTTGCTGCAATCCTGGACAGTAATAGGCTGGACAGTAACAGCCAAACTTAGCTCAAAGGCCAATGATGCCCATCTTGACAATTTACAGATGATCAAAAACTGAATTCTTAAAAGCAGTTAGCAGTTGTTGGATGTGTCATAACTGACATGTACAGCTCAAAGCACTCACTTTATAAATCATGACTCACTCATTTATCCTTCACACAGTGCTGTGAGGTACACATTATCATTACCTTCATTTTTCTAAGACCTGGGTCTCAGGGAACTGAGACCCAGGGGTATTAAAGTATCTTGTCCAACAAGACACAACTATTAAGAACAAGAGCAGGAAAAAAAAAAAAAAAGAACAAAAGCAGAGATTTGATCCCAAGTAATCTGGCTCCAGACTGTCCACTCTTTTTAAAAAAAAAAAAAAAAAAAAAAAAAAAAAAGATTTATTTATTTATTTGACAGAGGAGAGAGATCACAAGTAGGCAGAGAGGCAGGTGGAGAGAGGAGGGGGGAGCAGGCTCCCTGCTGAGCAGAGAGCCTGATGCGGGGCTTGATCCCAGGACCCTGAGACTATGACCCGAGCTGAAGGCAGAGGCTTTAACCCACTGAGCCACCCAGGCACCCCCAGACTGTCCACTCTTAATAGGCTCCCCTACTCTAAATGATTTAAAAGGTATTCTGACAGCAAAATCAAAAGCTATGAAAAAGGCAGGTTGCAACTTTGAGTGACTCAGCTTATCAATGACTGACAATAGTGGAGATAATACTAACAAAGAGAAAGTCTTCTAAAAACCTTGCAGAAGAAGCAAGCTGGAGAGAGGAAGAGGGCCTCCGGCTTATTAGCCAGTAAATCGAACTCTACATGCCACCCCAAGTCCTTGTGGCTTATTTTGGCACACCTTCCAGAAAGACTACGAACCTCTCTCGTCTTGGGGCAGAACGGCTCAGCCATGGGAATATGGCACACTCCTCTCGTACTGGAATGACTTCCATCATAAAAGGTCTGAGGCCTTTTAGTGGTCCTACAAGATAAAGTGAAAAGGTTTTTTCGTTTTTTGTTTTTTTTTTTTTGAAAAAGCCCTCACTCCATCCTGTGTGGGCTGGTGAATCCACAGTACCTAGGTCAACACCTTGGTCCTCGCTCTAGAATCGACAGGTCTGGAAAAGCTGAAGGCAATTGCTGGAGAAGCCACTTTCAGGATGGTGTCTGGCTTTTCTGGCTCTGGGCTGGTGGCAACAGGCTTTCCAACAGGAATTCAAGTATGTGGTCCAGTGACCGACAGGACAACCATAGCAGATTGTAGGTACCACTCAGCTTTGGGCTCGGGAGGCTGGGTAAGACCCTTAAGAAATCACTATAGAATTCTCGATCATTGTAGATGCAGAGGGGTTGCAGAGTGAACCCCATAGATATCCGTTACCTAGATCCAACATTGCAAATTTTGTCAAACTTGCTTCATCTGTTAGGTTTTCCATGCTTGCAAATCTCAGACTTCGTCGTTTCACCCTGACTTCAGATGGACCAAAATATGCGGATTTTTCACTGAATGTCAGGATCACATTTGATAAACATAATTCCTCCATACCAACTAATACATACACCAGATGCAAATTTTCCTGATGTCCTCAAAAATGTCTTTTTATTTTTACTTGTTTTTAGTTTTTTAACTAATGCTTTTTTAGTGTCAAGTTCCAAACAAGATTCTAACCTTGCATTTGATTCTAAACTCACTCTAATGAGGGTAATTCCCGCCCTCCACCCCCGACCTTTGGCCCACTGAAAAAAAGAGCCTTTTGTCCTGCCCACTTTTGGGAATCTCGCTGCCACCTCATTTGGCTTGTTCCTCTACCCAGTGTAATTAGTTCTGAAACCTTAGTTCAACTTCTTGGCGAAACATTTTTGAATCCACAAAAGAGAGGCTAAAATTAACCCAGAGCCAAGTCACCCTGCATTTTTTCACCCAAAGTTTTCAGAATAAAGCACTTTCTGTGTCCTTTATATTGTTCTCAACTTGAACTCATGAGTAATACAGGAAAGAGACGAGTCTTCATCTTTCCTACAGAGGGGAAGGCGGGGAGGGACAGACCAAGGGAAAGCAGGGGAAGCTGGATCACTTCATGTCTCCTTCCAGCAGCGGGAGGGAAGGGAAGAGCATGGGGAAATATACTGGTTCGATTTATTACAGCTGACGTGTCCACCTACCGGAATTTACTTCCATCCCGTTACATAGTAAACAGTAACCCTTAACTGGCACCAAAGCTACCTAGCTCCATAATGAAGCCTCCGTGCTCCACAGGGATGAAAACCTAGCCTGTGCTCCTCCCAGCCCCTCTGTCCTCTGTTTTAGGGCAAGGCCAAGTTGACCCTCAGGCAATTCCAGATGGGGCTGAAGAACAGGTCAAATGGCCATCCTACACCCCCCCCCCCCCGCTTTTAATAAATAGAGGCTTTTCTCTTTTGGTGAAACTAACCAATAAAATGGTGCCACGTACTCCAGCCCTGGCTTGCTATCAGCCTCCATGAGTCAAGTATTAGCAATTTCCCCATTCACAACCATGATGAAGTAGGAAAACAGGGCCACAAAAACCTCCAGCAGCTGTACCCCCATAAATGTCCATGTAGCAACACCCCACCTTCTGTCCCTCTCTCTTCTCTTTCTACCCCTTTGCCTAATCGCTCCTCTTTGTTCTGACCTTCAACCTTAAGACAAAACATGTATTAACTATGCTTTATGTTATGTCATATGCACACAGTGCTAACTACAGTTCATTCCCTCTGTCAAGTGGAACGTTGTACATTTTTCTCTTTAAGCAAAGCTCTTTAACTACTAGCTACAACTGCCGTATCTGTTTGATTCTCTATTTCCAATCATAAAATGTAGTTCATCCACCCATCTGTACAGGCACTGTGAAGATGGAGTCAACCAAGACGTCCAGACGACCGCCGGCAGCTCAGAAGCAAGGTCAGAAGCTAGAGGCGAACGAGGAGCCAGCCCCAAAGAGAAGCTACAGCTGAGGCCAGAGCCTCAGAGAACTCGGCCCTGGAGGGGCGAGGGAAGGGGCCCTGAGGAAGAAATGAACACTTTACTACCAACATTTCTGATGGTATCAGGGCTATGCTGTCAAGATCCAGGAAAAGGAGCGTGTGAGAAACACCTCTTCACACAGCTGTCCCCTATCTGTCCTGTTGACATAATAACTTGTGTCAACACATTCAATGAAACATTTAATGAAGTTTAAACGTTTAAACGTCTAAACTTAAACCACTGTAAACAGCAATACTGTCCAGAATAAAAATGGTCAGGCATGATTAATGCTGAATGAAATTCGGATCAAGAGCAATGGGATTTATGATGGGTGGGGGGGAGGTTTGAGGGGGATGGAGCACATTTTTTCCTATAAATAGTACAGTGTGTAAATATATTTTCTCTTAACGATTTTTTTTAAAAGATTTTCTTTATTTATTAGAGAGAGAGAGAAATCAAAAGTAGGCAGAGAGGGAGGCAGAGAGGGAGGGGGAAGCAGACTCCCTGCTGAGCAGAGAGCCCGATGCAGGGGCTCGATCCCAGGACCCTGAGATCATGACCTGCGCCGAAGGCACAGGCTTTAACTCACTGAGCCACCCAGGCGCCCCGATTCCCTTATTATTTTCTTAAGATCACCTTTTCTGTAGCATACTTTTAATAAGAATATAGGATATAATGCATATAACATAAAATATGTGTTAATCGACTAATGTTATCAGTAAGGCTTGTGGTCAACGGGAGGCTATCAGCAGTTAAGTGTTTGGGAGGTCAAAAAGTTATACATAGATTTTCAACTGAACAGGAGTCAGCACCCCGAATCCCATGATGGGTAGGGGTCAACTGTGTTACAGCAGTTGTTACAGCAGCAACAGGACACGAATACACTTGCTTACGTGATTTAAGATACAGTCAAACTCCAGTATGGCTTCCACAGTAATAAAGAAATGATGCTGAAGGTTGGCCCCAACTCTTGCTTCATTAACAAACCCTCCCTGCGAGGCAAGGTGACTGCGAATTTCACTTCCCCGTCAGCTTGGGACCCCAGTGGAAAATAGACACTGGGACTGACCGATTGGGCTAGCTTTACCACTCACTCAAAAACTCTGTGCCTCACAGAGATATGTGAATCTGTTCTCTCTGTACCTCAGTTTGTATCGTTTTCTCATATTTAAAATGGGGAATAAATAATACCACCTACCTTCTAAGGTCAATGTGAAGACTGAATGAGACACGAGAAAAAAGTGCTCAGCACTAGCAACCACTACTTATGGGAAATCTGCTTCTGTCTTCTCATGTGCCCACCTCAGGGCCTCACACATGTACGGACCTCAAGTCGAAGGTACACAAAAAACCGTGTGATGCTATCAAACAGGGACACATACGAGAAAAGTGTGCATACGATCAAAAACCTGCATGCGGAAGAGTGAAAGAGGCAAAAGTGTGTTGTGTACCAGCAAGAGAAGTTAAGTTCAAGGGGCGCCTGGGTGGCTCAGTGGGTTTAAAGCCTCTGCCTTCAGCTCAAGTCATGATCTCAGGGTCCTGGGATCGAGCCCCTGCATCGGGCTCTCTGCTCAGCAGGGAGTCTGCTTCCCTTCCTCCTCTGCCTGCCTCTCTGCCTACTTGTGATCTCTCTCTCTCTCTCTCTGTCAAATAAATAAATAAAATCTTTAGAAGTTCAAGACTGCCAAGGAGAGAACAGTGGGCACTTTCACACACAGAACAGTGAAAAGCCCAGAAAAAAAAATGCCTGGGAGGTTGTTGAATTGGCGGATTGACTGGTAGACTTGTGAGTTTGCTCTCGGACATTTAATAATTTTTTAAAATTATTTTAAATATTTGTTTTTAAATAATTTTTGTTAATTATTTTTGTTAATTTTTGTTAATAATTTTTAAATATTTTTTAAAAATAATAAATTTTAAATAATTTTTATTTGTTTTTTGTCAATTTTTTAATTAACAAAAATTTTAATTTGTTAATAATTTCCTGCTGAGGAAAAGCAGAGTTGCAAGCAACAAGGAGAACACTTGTCCTACAGCAGAAGCAAATACAACTGCACATCTCTGAGGAAGCACATGGCCCCAACAAGCCTCAGCATGCAGGAACATGAGTCAATTAATCTACTGGCAAAGCGGGGCCGACGGCTGCTCATAAGTAGCATGGTTTTGGGGAAATGATTCCACCCACGTCACTTAAAAGATATCTAAATAGTAATGTACATGGATAAACTCCAACTCAGTTTCTAAGAACCAAAAGGAACAAAAAAAATCCTTCCAATCCCTCTTTTCTTTTTTAAAAGATTTACTTATTTACCCCAAAGAGAAGGAGAGGGAGACAGAGAGAGAATGTGAGCAGGGGGAGGGGCAGAGGGAAAGGAAAGAGAATCCTCAAGCAGACTCCCCGATGAACTTGGGAGTCTGCTGCAGGGCTCGATCCCACGACCCTGAGATCATGAGCTGAGCCAAAATCAAGAGTCGGACCCCCAACTGACTGAGCTACCCAGACGCCCCAATCCCTCTTTTCATTAAAGCCTGAGTTCTGAGGGAAAGTGGAAGTGTTCTACATAGCAAGTCGTCATAGCCACCTTGACGTCTAGTAGTTTCACTAGCAATTTATCCCACGGGGATGTTCGCACAAACACAAAGATAACTGGGCACACCAATCTTAATTGAATCAAGTTAATACAAACAGGAAACTGAAAACAACCCATCTCCTTAAGAAGGCAGCTTAAATAAAACACATTGCCAACAATGGAGGCGAGTGTGTCTGTAAGGAAGAACACAGTGGTATGTTTTGTCACACAAACATATTTTTTGAGTGTGTTAAAAAATATATAAATACATATATATTTATATATATATATAAATGGTATATAATATGGACTGCCTACAATATGCTCAATTTAGTTAATGATGACAGATCTTGAAGACTTTTCTGTATCAGCACATAGAAATTTACTTGTTTAAAGTTCTAAATAGAAGACCATGGATTTATCAGTATATTTAAGTTATTAGACAAAAAATGGGTAATTAAAAATGGTACAACCAGTATCTCTCAATGAGCTACCTTGTACATGTTCCTCAAAGAAATCAAAAGGAACTGTTGCAAAGGCCTCCCATATTTTCCAAGTTTAATAGACAGACTTCACCAAATTTCCCTTCAAAGGGCTACAGTAAGGCATACACCCACTGAAACATAGGAGGGTTTCACTTTCTACCACATGCTCTGCTACACTATTTTCATTTTATTTCATTACAAGTATGTATTACTCTTTAAGTGCTCTAAAATGCAGGTTAGGTTGGACAGCATTTTAGTTTTAGCACACACTAGAATACCAAAGACCATTTAAGTTAAAAAATTTTAAAAGTATACAAATAGAAGATGGCAAAAAAAAAAAAAAAAAAAAAGTAAGGCCAAGTCACCAACTGGTTAGATCAAAAGGATATTTATATTCTAGGAAATATGTATAATTTTAAGATCCACAGGATTAAAAATGAGCCTTCTAAATTTCCAGGTGTATATACATGTGTGGGTGTGCACACACGTATTTATGGACAGCACTGTTGTGAGTTATGTTTATTTACTTTAAGCTTTATTTATTTATTTGAAAGAGAGAGCACGAGTGGGAGGGGCAGAGGGAAAGGGAAAGAGAATCTCAAGTAGACTCCATACTGAGTGCCGAACCTGATACCAGGGTCGATCTCACAACCCTGAGATCATGACCTGAGCCAAAACCAAGAATCAGATGCTCAGCCCACCACACCACCCCGGTGCCCCTGCTGTGAGCATGTGTATAATTATGTGAAGGGTCAGATCCTAGAAGATTTAGGTCATGGAGTTAGGGTACAAAGGGTTTCCATCGTAGAACGTTGAGAGAGAGGAAGAGAGTTTAAAACTGCAGTGGGGAGGGGAGCCTAGGTGGCTCAGTGGGTTAAGCATCTGACTCTTGATTTCAGCTCAGGTCATGATTTCTGGGTCCTGAGATCGAGCCCCACGTCTGGGTTCTGAGCTGAGAGTGGAGTCTGTTTAAGATTCTGTCTCTCCCTTTCTGCCCTACCCCCGCCCCACCCTGCTTGGACTCTGTCTCTTAAAATAAATAAATAGATAGATAGATAGATAGATAGATAGATAGATAGATAGATAGATAAAAAAACTACAGTGGGGAAAAGTAGAGGAAATTTTGACATGAACGACATGAATGGCGACCCATTATGACATGGGATGAATTTGCTCTCTTCACCAGAAGGAACTGAGAGCTTCTAAATTTGGACACATGTCACAAAGATCCCTCCATTGCTCTGATCTAATGACAGCTTATGATGCCACAGGAAATGAGAAAAACCTATATTTATATCCTAATGAGGAGCCAAGACTGTTAAATAAACACGTACAGTTTTCTCTTCCTATTTTCTACTTTTCCTGAGGTCTTGCTAAACAGGGCATGCAGACCAGCAACACAATAGCAAAATCCTGGCTCTGACATATGTGTTGAGTCACAATCCCATGGGCCTCAGTTTTCTCATCTGTACAAGGGGGTCATAAAAGGTATGTCCATGATGGTGCTGTGATAATTAGCAGCACCAGGAACACAGGACCACAGAAGCAGCTTTGTTTCATGGTAAAGTATCATGGACATGGCTCCAGGTCAATGTATGTAACTTGAACAAATCCTGTTTACAACTTCACGGCATTCCACAGGACAGCTGTTTAACTATTGCCTTAGGCTGCACTTAAGAAACAACACACACACACACACACACACACACACACACACACGTCCTGGTTACATGTGTCTAGAAAAATACACCATTCAAGTGCTTTTATTCTTAGAACGACAAACCACAAAAGGAAGGCTCGTTGGAAAGGCATGCATATTTTAAACCTTACTGAGTCAGACTGCTTTTAAAAAGAGTTCTAGGGGCACCTGGGTGGCTTAGTTAAGTATCCAATTCTTTTTTTTTTAAAAGATTTTATTTACTTATTTGACAGAGAGAGAGAGATCACAAGTAGGCAGAGAGGCAGGCAGAGAGAGAGGGGGAAGCAGGCCCCCCGCTGAGCAGAGAGCCCGATGTGGGGCTCACTCCCAGGACCCTGAGATCATGACCTGAGCAGAAGGCAGAGGCTTAACCCACTGAGTCACCCAGGCGCCCTTAAGTGTCCGATTTTTGACTGTGGCTCAGGTCATGATCTCACAGACAGTGAGATGGAGCCCCGAATCAGACTCCGCACTTAGCACAAAGTCTACTTGAAGATTCGCTCCCTCTGCCCCTCACTCACGTGCTCTCCCTCCATAAAAATAAATAAATCTTGAAAAGAAGATAAAAATAAAAAAGAGAGTTGTAACTATCTCTACCAGCAATAGGTACGTGAAGGTTAATTATCCAGGACCTAAGAGCATCTGACATGTGGGAAGAGCTTAATATTTTCTTTCACTTCAAAATTACCCAGAAATAACAACTTCACGTTCAGAAGAATAGATGTAAGCAGATAATAAACATTAATACTTCACTGGGCAGAGGGAAATGGGCGGGGACGCTAAGTACAAAGGCAATGGAAGAAACCACGGCAGAGGTGACAAGGTATTTCTAAGTACATGTCAAAGATCATCAGCATCGATGAGAAAAGGAACTAGGAAAAAATGACATCATTATCACAGGAAGAGCTGAGGTCTTCTACATACAGAGCTTGTTAGGACATTCCTTCCCCCTAGACTGTGCTGTGAACTCTGAGCTTGTACTAATCACTGCTTGGTAAAAACCCCAACCGACAATGAGGTTCTGGGGCAAGGCCTCCCAGAGACGTGTGTGGATGCTCCATTTCCAGAACTTTTTTTTTTTTTAAAGTGGGTTTCATGCTGGGCATGGAGCACAATGAAGGGCTTGAACTTGCAACCCTGAGACCAAGACCTGAGCTGAGAACAAGAGTCGGACACTTAATGGACGGAGCCACCCAGGCGCCCCTCCAACGCCTTCCTGATCATGTCTCCGTTTCCCTTATGTGTTCAGGGAGTAATCTTGAAAACTGGCTTTGGAGGAGGCACACTGGGCAGAAAAAGAGATGGGAAGTAAAGAACTGACCAGATGAAGGCAGTGGGGGTGGAGAACAGAAAAGGTGGTTCAAAGCATGCACAGGCACGACCCGAAGAAGGACTCTCGTGCAGGGGTGACACAGAGCCACGGCAGTGGCTGCCAGGTGGACGGCAGCGCCACTGTTGGTCAGCCTGGCGACTCTCCAAGCAGGGAACAGGGAGCTGGGGTGGGGTGAGAGTGTGGGGTTCAAAGATATCCAAGGAGGATAATTTATTTTTTTAAAAAGATTTTATTTATTTATCTGACAGAGAGAGAGAGAGTGCGAGAGAGCACGAGCAGGGGGAGCAGCAGGCAGAGGGAGAGGGAGAAGCAGACTCCCGGCTAAGTGGAGAGCCTGATGCGGGGCTCCTGGGATCATGACCTGAGCCGAAGGCAGACGCTGAATCCACGGAGCCCCCCAGGAGACCCCCGCCCAAGGAGGATAATTTAATCTTGAACGATAAAGTGTGAGGTATCTATGGGGCCTTGCTCTGGATCACAGTGGCCACTGTGACAGTGCAGGGGGAGGGCAGGGCTGAAGTCTGCGTGTGAGGGGCGGGTGAGTTCACAGGCTTTGGATGCTAACGGAATTCAAACTCCACAGGTCCCACTTACCAGCAAATGACCGGTATTTTTGAGATTTAAAAGTGTCCTCGACTATGACCCGGGAAAACCACCCTCGTATGTGGTGAACAGGATTAAGTGATCTGCGGCACTTGGTAGTAACTCAAAAACTGGGAGCTTATCAGCAATTTTATTAAGAGAAGGGACAGAAGGCGAGGCAGTAATAAAGCCAGGTTGCGGAGCAGGACTCGGGGACTCCCGGGCACACGGGAGGAGCCGCCCCGGGCTCCCAGGCTCCCAGGCTCCCAGGCTCCCAGGACAGGTGCGGGCAGGAAGATGACAGAGGGCGGGCAGGCAAGTAACTGGTGAGGGGGAGGGGGAAGGAACATGGTCAGTTTAGGCCAATCAGCTTCTGTTTTCTCATAAAGAGGAGACATTCTCAACCGAGGGTGAAGGAGATGGGCAGGAAGCTGTGAGAACAGAAAAGGGTTTTCAAAGAGCTGCTAAAAGGAATGGGAAAAGAGCCAAAGGAGGGCTTCCTGGGAAATTGTTTACCATAACCTCAGTGAGTGTGGATAAAAATCCACACCTTGCCCCAAAGGTTCAAAGACTGGTGATTAATGGACATCAGAGCTCACCCCAAGCTCTGGGCCAGTCGCCACAGGGGCGGGCACCAACCATCTTACGTCGTGACACTGAGGCCGAGAGGGGAAGCCCAGGGCTTTGGGAAGGGGAAACAAACCGACATAATCCCTTACCGCCCTGTTTACAGTGGGACTTTCCTGATGAATAAGCTGGCAAGTATTGCAGCCACGCTGAGTCAAAACTTTCCCTAATGTAGTGAGCGCAGGACTCTCCGAAGAGGGACAACTTCATGGCTCAGACATCAGAGCACAGCACCCTCATTTCCCAGTGAGGACACTGAGTGGCAAAAGAATCTGGGGGCAGAGCCAGGAAACAGTTCTGGATGTCCACACTTCCACGCTGGGGCTTCTCCCACTGACTTCTTCCAGCAGAACCTAGCCGGGGCCTCAGGCTCGCCAGGGAACAGCACCAGGCAGAAAACATCTGCCCCCAGGGATCTCACCCTGCTGTTTCTCATCTTAATTTTTTTGGTTGTATTTTTCTTATTGTCAAAAAAAAAAAAAAAGTCCTTATCTGTAAAATAATCTGTAAAATTTATCCTGATAAAGACCGCTATGAGAAAGTAAGAATCCGGGGCGCCTGAGTGGCTCAGTCATTGAACGTCTGCCTCCGGCTCAGGTCATGATCCCAGGGTCCTGGGATCGAGCCCCGCCATCGGGCTCCCTGCTCAGCGGGAAGCCTGCTTCTCTCTCTCCCACTCCCCCTGCTTGTGTTCCCTCTCTCGTTGGGTCACTCTCTCTGTCAAATAAATAAATAAAATCTTTTAAAAAGAAAGTAAGAATCCCATCCTTGCCCTTAACGGATATGTTTGCTGGGCACAGCCTGAGAAAGTTCTCACAGCCCTTCATGAGATGAACGGGTCCTACTAATCTGCATCTTTTTAAAAAACAATTTAATAGAATGTGGGCGTCTTTCCCAACAGCTTGTAAATATCTGGTGAATTCAATTCTTTTCTACGGTAACAATCAGGAGAAGAGAGGTCATATGTAGAAATGCCAGAATCCTCTACCCATGTGTACCTTGCACGGTGTGGAGAGTAGTGAGGGGTGACAGGTACACGCTGCACAAAGGTTTGTATCACAGGAAAAGAACCTCCAAATTATGAATCTTGGAGCATCTCCCCTGTGAGATCCTTTGTAAGTAGTATAAACAGCCTCACAGTGGTCTCTTGGGACAGACAAAAGGTCACACAAATTCTTTCCGGGGTTCAGATGGACTGTAGAATGACAATCCAGAAGGGAAACAAGTCCCATTCTTAATGAGGTTTGATCCTGAATTGTCAAATGCCCTGTGGCTCTGACAACAAGGGCCTCCACTGAGGCAGAAGAAATGGGTCCGTCAAACCCCTTCCATCAGGAGGTATGAGGCACCGAGCACACTTCCTATGGATGAGCCTCCCCCAAGGTCTTGGTCATTAGCTGCTATTTTTAACTTTGGTTCGTGAGGAACAGCGCCCAGGGAGCCCTGGACCTGGCGCCAGGGCAGAGTCAAGTAACCTACCCCACTCCAGTCAGAATGGGAAAATCGCAAAACCAACAACACATTTCTGGTATTTAAATTCTAGACCAAGATCCACTTTGCTTTCCACAGCTGCCCGAATCACAAACACAAGAAGACTATTTCCACTTTAAATATTAGCTTAGGCATCTCCTTGCGTGTCTGAGGAAGAGCGGCACGATGGCACACACCCCAGAAACACCTGGAGCCACTCCCCTCCCCCCGGTCTTGTGCCCTGCTCTCCCCAGGTCACCCACCCCCACGAGTCCCCATCTCTCAGGCCGAGGCTTCCAGCTCTTCACAGGTAAGAACACAGTGGAGAGAAAAACAAATTATTTCCAGAAGACAACGAGATTATTTTCTTAACAGAGTTTCCAGCCCATTAGACTCCTGTAAAGGTGTATTCTGTTTTTAGAGAAGAAATCTAAGGTTTTTTAAAACAACCATGAAGTCAGAGCCACCTGTCACCCTTCAACCTAAATGGCCTCTACGGTACTCACAGCAAGGCCAAGGGACCAGGCTGGTGGTGGTCTTCCCTAAAGGGGGCACCGAGGGCAGAGGAAGTAATGGGCTTTAGTTCTGCCGTCTATTTACTGAGAACAGCCACACTCCTCCATCCTGATTCTTTTTTTTTTTTTTTTTTAAGATTTTATTTATTTGGGAGAGAGTAAGAGCGAGCACAAGCAGGGGAGCTGCAGGCAAAGAGAGAGGGAGGAGCAGGCTCCCCACCAAGCAGGAAGCCTGATGTGGGGCTTGAACCCAGGACCCCAGGATCATGATCCGAGCCGAAGGCAGGAGCTTAACCGACTTGAGCCACCCTGGGGCCCCCCATCCTGATTCTTTATCACGTACTTATGTTAGGGAGATCAAAAAGCTCCCTCTAGGGGCGCCTGGGTGGTTCAGTGGGTTAAAGCTTCTGCCTTCGGCTCAGGTCATGATCTCAGGGTCCTGGGATCGAGCCCCGCATCAGGCTCTCTGCTCAGCAGGGAGCCTGCTTCCCTGTCTGCCTCTCTGCCTACTTGTGATCTCTCTCTCTCTCTGCCAAATATATAAATAAAAATATTAAAAAAAAAAAAAAATCCCTCTAAACCTCTGAAGACCCCTTTAGGATGAGGATATTTTTTCCTAGATAATGTGCCAGGAAAGTGGCAGCGATGAGCAAATATGTGTTTCCAGATCAGTCCTTGGAGAAGTGACTGGGTAGGAGAGGACGACTTCGTGATGGTGGAGCGCAACCTTGGATTTTGAAGAGAGGGCCACAGGCCACAGATGGGCGTGAGGCTAAACAGAGCTAAGACAAAACCTCCTGACCCAGGGCTCCCATCCCCGTGGCTATAATCCACTGGGTGGCTTCGCCCAACGCTCAGATTTCATTCCCTGAGCTGGGGCGGGGTGTTTGGCTGCGGGCAGCTCAGCCTCTAGCTCAGCACTCGGCACCGAGAGGACGCATCAGGTGCCTGCCTGAACCTGACCCACCTTCAACAATGCTCTATGATTAGTACAACACACGAAGGCCATTACTCATAAGGCAAAAAGTGCCGATGCTCTTCTTAGGAGACAAATGGTAAATCACGTATGCGCCCAAGCCTGGTGAACTGACACAGCCAGCGGCAGTGTCATTTAGAAACACCGTCCAACGGCAGGTGGACACAAGCCACCTAAGGCAACCTTAAATTTTCTCACAGTTGCATTAAAAAAGGAAAAGAGGTAAAATTAGCATTAAGATCTTATCTAACCCAATAAATCCAAAATGTTACCACTGTAACATGCCATCAATAGAAAATTTGAGATTTCTTCTAAATGATATTCCCTTAGGGATCCTCCTTTTAAGAGAATGTTACCGAATAGAGTGTTAACTACAGACCCCTCCAGCCAACACGCCACATTCACGATGATGGCACCCATGAACTGGGCAGGGAGCAGGTGCTGGAGCCCATAAAAGGCACTTGTGAGAGACTTGAACTTCCAAGGTAAGAGTAAGAAGTCAGATGGCATCTGGGTGGCTCAGTGGGTTAAAGCCTCTGCCTTCGGCTCAGGTCATGATTCAGGGTCCTGGGATCAAGCTCTGCATCGGGCTCTCTGCTCAGCAGGGAGCCTGCTTCCCCTTCTCTCTCCCTGCCTGCCTCTCTGCCTACTTGTGATCTCTCTGTGTCAAATAAATAAATAAAATCTTAAAAAAAAAAAAAGAGTAAGGAGTCAGGCAGCATCTCCGTGGCTCAGGTCATGGTCCCAGGGTCCTGGGATCGACCCCCACATCGGGCTCCCTGATCAGTGGGGAGCCTGCTTCTCCTTCTACCCTCTGCTCTGTTCATGCTCTCTCTCACCCTCTTGCTCACGTTCTCTCGAATAAATAAATAAAATCTTTAAAAAGAAAAAAAAAAAAAGAATAAGGAGTCAGGTTATCCACACAGCACATAAAAGAAAACAGATACCAGAAGATCTTAAGGTTACACAGCTGAGGACTGCGGAGACAGCATGAAACCAGATATGAGGCAATACTGGTTCTCTCCTCTATCCTCCCTCTTTCTGCTCTACCTGCTTTCCTGAAAGAGCCCGTATGTGAAACATCTACATTTACTATGTACAAGGAAAAGATCTGGCAAATGTGAATGTACACTTACACCATTTAAGTAACAAATTAATCCGAGGCTTAAGACCCAAGTCAGACTTTTCTTTCCAGCACCTTCTATCATACTTTATAAATCTGGATCAGCCTGAATAGGGAGGTTTTTTTTTTTTAAATTTTTTAAAAGATTTTATTTATTTATTTGACAGAGGAGAGATCACAAGTAGGCATAGAGGCAGGCAGAGAGAGAAGGGGAAGCAGGCTCCCCGCTGAGCAGAGAGCCCAAAGCAGGGCTCGATTCCAGGACCCTGAGATCATGACCTGAGCCGAAGGCAGAGGCTTTAACCCACTGAGCCACCCAGGCTCCCCCAAATAGGGAGTTTTGTACTCCACTTTATTTTTTTAAGAAGGCCCCACACCGAATGTGGGGCTTGAATTCACGACCCCAAGATCAAGTGTCCCATACTCTACTGACTGAGCCAGCCAGGTGCCCCCTGTACTCTGCTTTATTGAAAAAACATATTACAACCATTTTCTTAAGGCATTACCTCCAAACACAGGACTCTGACAACCACAGAGATCTTGATCAAGTATTCTAGCCTCCCTCTCCCTTTGAATGATCATGTTCATTCAATTGCTCTAAAAATACTAACCGAGCAACTACAGGTGTGAGAGAGAGTGTGTGTGTGTGTGTGTGTGTGTGTGTGTGTGTGTGTTGGGGGTAAAGTGGCAGATAGGATTTTTGCCCTCACACGGCCTATGTTCTAGAGGGAAAGATGAACAATACAGACACAATGTCAGGTGCTGAAAAATAATAGGAAAAATGATAGGGCATGTAAGAATTCCAGGGTACCCCCATTATTTAATAGGATGAGCCACAAGAAATTGCTGATATTCAACCATTTCTAACCTAGAGAATGATCAGTTTCACACAGTTGCACCTAGCAGTTTTAATCCACCCGGAAACAATCAGGAATGCTTCTTATGGACTCTAAATTAGAACAGATCCCTGACGGACAGAAAACACAGAGAACTGGACTGAATAAACCTTCCTCCCGTGGAAGAGATAAGAGTGGTGCTCGGGTGCTCAAGTAAACTCAGCAACAGCAGATGGGGAGGGCGGGATGGACAGCAGTGATCGTCTGGGGACTTCAGCAGGAGCCACCAGATGGCTTACACCCTGTGCTACTTCTCCCCACCACTGATGCAAGGCACAGAGTATAGCCACCTGTCTCCATTGGGGACACCCTGGGAGGTGGTTCCTTTCACCAGGAATTGTAGGGGGCAGGGGGTGATGGAAAGGGATCCCTAAGAGACCACCCACTTTCCCTTGTGATTTCTTCAAGTATTTCTTTCTTTTCTTTAAGATTTTGTTTATTGGTTTTAGAAAGAGAGAGCAGGGGAAAGGGCAGAGGGAGAGAGAGAGAATCTCAAGCAGACTCCATGCTGAGGGTAGAGCCCGAATCGGGGCTCGATCTCACGACTCTGAGATCATGACCGGAGCTGAAATCCAAGAGTCGGGACCCTTTAACCAACAGGACCCACTCTTCAACTCTTTTTAAACTCAGAAAAAAAGTTCAGGATTGTGGCAGTCTATTACTACTGTTTTTTTTTTTTTGTTTGTTTGTTTTTGTTTTTGGTAAAGGAACATTATATATTACTTGTATAATTAAATAATAAAAATGTCCTTAGCTCTTGAACCAACTGGTTGATCATTACATCGTGTAGTAAAGATAACTGGACATTACATGCCTGCCCATACGATGCAGGAGGGAGGGTTCTTGCCAAGAATGTGAATCTGGTTCTCATCGGGGCTCCAGAGCTCAGAGCTACTGACTGGTTTACAGCTAGCACAGGGGACAAGGAAGACACTGACACTTATGGAGGCAGTCCGTAAATTCCGGACCGAGGACACTACAGTACGACAAGAAAATGGGGAAAAGGAGGTGGCTGAAACATTATTAGCTCATACATGTCACGCGTGGACCCCAACCAACCCAAAAAAAGTCTGCGAGACAACAGGGAGAAGGGGAGCAGTGTCTAGACAGCAAATACTAATAGACTAACGAAGCGATTTGCTTGTGTCTACAAGAGTTCTCATCTAGTCACACTACAGACCACAGCGAACGGAGGGATGGCAGAGCTGGGGACCGGTCACCGGGCAGCTGATCCTTACTCTGGTCTGCAGCTGTTTAATAATTTCCCACAAGGCAAAGCTTTGAGCACATCTGTGGGGTTGCCCTCTGCTCCTCTCCCGGGCCCTCATACAACCTCCCTCTGAGCTGGGAATGATTCCCCTCCCCACCCCCGAGCCTCAAGCACGTTAGAGGACCTGCTCACCTGTCGATGAACTGATCAATAACGACGATATCACCGGGCTGAATCTCCTCCCTCAAGGAGCCGCAGGCCGTGGTCACTACGATGTGTGTACAGCCCTCCTCCTTCAGAGCCCAGATGTTGGCTTGGTAGTTGACTTTAGAAGGCATGATGGTATGCTGCCTTCCATGCCTGTGGGAAGGAGTGAATGCAGTCGGTGAGCGAGTAGGGGGCACCCAAATGCTGTTAGAAGAAAAAACTCGGTTTATGGCAGCGCCTTCCAGCCCTTTCCATCAAAGCACCTTTACGGGCCGAGGCCAGGGCACGACTAGCCTACTGTAAATACAAACCACTCGGTCTTCAAGTGCAGGCCACCTTTACATGGTGTGTATTTATTTTTCTATCAAGAGCCGGTACGGAAGATGTACTGTGTCTGTCCTCTGGCACCCCAACACCCCAGAATGTGAGGCAGATGGTTTCACACGAGCCACGGAAAACAAGAGGTGCCAGTGAAGGAAGATCCAAAATCGAAGGAGAAACTCAAGTGTCCAGTTGACCCTCTCCATTCCTTTGTCTGATCACCCAAATAAGTTAGTAAATAAAGTTGCAAAATAATTAAGAGCTCCCAGCTGTTAGGACACTAGCAGGTTTCGCCCAAGAATTAGTCACCTCACGCCATGACCACTGTTAGTGGCTGAATGGTGGTCCCCGCACCCCCGGCCCCAGTCATTGTTCATATTTCAAAGTCCCCGTCCCCAGAATACAACTGTACTTGCAGAGAGGGTCTTTAATATGGTAATGAGGTGACAACGAGGTCATTACAGCGGACCCCAATCCAGTGTCCTTACAAGAGGAAGAAATCTGCAGACACAGACTTGCACACTGACAAGAAGGTGTGACCATACAGAGAGAAGATGGCCATCCACGAGCCAAAATGAGAAGCCTGGAATAGTTCCAAGGCTCAGAAGGAATCAATCTTGCTGACACCTCAATCTTGGAATTCTAGCCTCCAGAACCGCGAGCAAACTTCTGTGGCCACCCAGTCTGTGGCAGCTCGAGCAAACTAACACAACCACCAACGGCTTCCTACCACATTTCAAATAAAATCCAGACACCTAACCACGGCCCTCGTGTCCCTCGGGCACCAGTGTCCTAACGCAAGCTGAGGTCTTATCCCAAGTCAGCCTCACTGGCCTTCTCACTCAATTCTGCTCGGTCAGGTCCCCGGCCCGTTGAGGTCTCCACTCCGAAGTCACCGCCACAGAGGAGTGCTTTCCATGACCACTGAGTCAAAGTCACATCGCTATCCCCTTTCTTTCTAGCCTCTGTTGGTAACTCAAACTACAGTTCCTTTTCCGTGTCTATCTTTCCCACTAGAATCAACCCCGAGAGGGTGAGGCCCTCATCTGTGCTCCTTGCTGGAATGCAGAACACGACCAGGAGCTCCAGTAATCGGCCAGTCAAGGGAACCCAATTTCTCAAATTATTTTAAAAAATTCACATGTTTGGTGATAGACTTATATAAGCAGTATTTCACCAAGCGTTAAAATCATTGTGGGCTGCTTGGAAAAGACCAATATAACGGTGTAATGGCCCCCCACGGGAAGGCCAGGCGTCACGTCCAGTGTCCTTTACGTGTAATGCAGAAACAGGCTTTCAAGGAAGTAAGTGAACACGCAAAAATCTCACTTTCTACGATGATGATTAAGTTTGCGCTTTGGAGGGAAAGGACCTGGGTTCAGTCCTAGCTTTGCCATTTACTAGTGAGGTGACCTCCTCAGAGCCACTTGGCGCCCTCAGTCCAATTTTTTCCACCTGGAAAATGGTTAATCATATTACCTGCACTGTAGGGTTGTTATTAAATATCTCTTGTATGTTACACGTTAATAGTAGAAGAAAAACTTTAATGTCTTTTCTGTTCACCAACACAATTGGGAAAAACATCAAAACGCTTTGACTATCATTTCAGACAGGCGCAGCAAATCAGGGTTCTTAACCCTGAGTGCACAGACGACCTCTCAGAAGGTGGAGGAGGCCCATGAATGCGCAGAGTCTGCACTTTCCCAAGGCTGGTCTCCAAACACTAATAGAAATTTTCAAAAGAAATTCAAAAACCCAAAGTCATCAAGAAACACTCGCATTCGAGGGGCAAACAGTGCACAGTCCTACACAGTTCAGTTCAATGGGCAGGAGTGTAACAAAACCCTCACGAGAGGCCCGCACCACCAGCTGCTTTCTCTTGGAGCCTGGAAAAAAAAACTGAATCAACCCTCCAGCAATGACCACAGGCCAACAAAGAAATTTGCCTGAAATCCACCCTGCGTGACCATCTGAAACTAAAACTTAGTTTCACTGGATTCAGCAAGTCACTTCTGTTTCAAATATGGCGCGTGGCAGACAGACTCTAGGCTGATCCCCATTTTCAGGCTCAGTGTTGTAATTCCCTCCTCTCTCCATCGCAGGTGGACCTGAGATTTGCTTCCGGCCTATGGGCTCCACCAAAGGTGCTGGGGGTCACCTCACCAGCCTGCCAGAGAGCCCCTCGGGCTGGCCTCAAGGAAGCAAGCCACTATGCTTGCTTGCACCACGTGACAGGGACCGTGGACAAGCCTACAGGAGCTGAGGGCCTCGGGCCTGCAACTGCGAGGAACTGAATTCTGCCAACACGCAGGTAAGCCTGACTGAGAACCTGGGGCTCCAGGAGAGAACAAGTCCCTGAGAAAACCTTGTGTGACCCTGAGTGACCCTGAGCAGAGGAGCCAGCCGACTAAGCTGTGCCCACACTCCCGATGCTGAGAAAATGTGGGGCACTGTGTTTGAAGAGGCTCAACCTGCGGTAATCTGCTCACAGCATGAGAAAACTAGTCCACGCGGTGGTCTAATTGCCGACTTCGTGGTAAACCTGATTTACACCCCCTGTAACAGTGGAACGGCACTAGTCTTAGTGGGTCCCGCAGGAACCCAACTCCCTACAAACCTGTAACTATTACCACACAAGGCGTCGTGAATGAAGCAGCTTACGTTGTTAATTAGAAGAAATATAATTAACAAGGGAAAGCACCTCTCCTCTTGAAGTTGGAACTGAAACTAGAAGCTTCAATTTTAGTCAGATTCTTTCTATTGCCTACTGATTATTCTAACCGCTTTCCCGGCCTAAGGGGAGTGGGGTGAGCTCTGTGACCTCCAAAGACACTATACACCAAAATAAGCAGTAAATAAAGGTGACGAGATGCTCTAAGTCTACCAACCTTAAAAACTCAAGCCCACGCTGTTGCTCTCTCAGGGACCTGAGTTAAATTTAAACCCTCCTTTAGCAGCAACATTCAAAAAGCTTAAAATATCTTACCTTGCCAGGAGGACGCAATCGACATTCTTGATCTTCCCCAAAATTAAGGCATCAGAAGGCTGAAGGTAATGAAGAATGGTTACGACCCAATGACTTGGAAACATTCACATACAATTAAAAAAATGGCCATTTCAATCATTTGGCCACAAGAGGATCCACGGGAACTTGGAAGATACACTTGAAAGAAGTAAGAGAGTCCAGATCTGACCGACGTAATCCCCCTGTAAACACTGAGCCCTCCGAAGGCACAGGGTTCACGGGAGTAGGAGGGGGCCTCAGGTGTGTGGGCAGGTACCACTTAGTAAGATCTACTTGGAGCAAGCACCCCGGGGGACTCTGATGTTACACTGGTCAAATATAGATGCGTCGAGGGTATCGGGCATGTCTGAGAACAGGTGTGAGTGCGCGATGCGGTGGAGGGAACAGTCACAGAATTTAAGAACTCAGCCCCAAAACCGCCTGCCATGTTAACCAAGTCTAAGACGGCCACGGGATGACCTGAGATAACGGAGGGGAAGGTCCTGAGAACCGGAGAGGGGTCAGAAAACATGAGGCTATGAGGTGAGCCAAGCTGAGAGCAGGATGTGGGGAACATGAGGTCAGTCAAAGGCCTTGGCTGGAAAGGAGGGCTGGGCAGCAACTGCCGGCTACAGGCATCCTCAGAGGAGGACCAGAACGGCTGTGTCTGGAAACAGCACTATGGAATTAGGAGAAGGCAGACATCTCATCCTAGCTGGGGGACACAGGAGCTGGGAGGAGCAGCAGCCCCCTTTTAACAGAAAAGGAGGAGGGTTTTATTTCCAGTTCAGTCATGCTAATGCTTTCTGGATCCTCAAGAAGTCCCCCCGCACCCCCCGCCGCCCCTTGGGCCCCGGGTGTACTAAGAAAAGGCCACTTTGCATTATTTGTTCCTGTTTGCCATATGTCTGCATGATTAATATGGAAGACCTATAGGCCCCAAATTAGAAGCTAATTTGAATGCAGTGATCTGAAGATGTACAGCTGCTATCTCGGAAAAGGAGTCTCTGGCTTCTAGAGATAAAAACTGAGAAGTTAGTGTGCATGTTCTCGATCCTGTGGGGTCCAAGGTATTCTAAGGGACTCTGCCTCACAGCTGGTAGAACCCAGTGACAGGACTGCTGGTCCCTCTCAGCCTGGGCAGACAGCCCTTGGCTTCCATGACAAAAGCAGTAAAAAAAAAAAAATATATATATATATATATATACACATACATGTATATATATATATACATATAAAAATATATATGTATATATTTTTAAAGATTTTATTTATTTCTGTGAGAAAGAGAAAGGGCACTAGCAGGGGGAATGGCAGGCTGAGGGTGAAGCAGGCTCCCTGCTGAGCAAGGAGCCCCACATGGGACTTGATCCCAGGACCCTGGGATCATGACCTGAGCCAAAGGCAGATGCTTAACTGACTGAGTCACCCAGGCATAACCCCCCACCCCAAATACATACTTACTTACTTACATGCATATATGTGTGTGTGTGTGTGTGTGTGTGTGTATATATATATATATATATATATATTTTTTTTTTTTTTTACATAAAAACCAACCAGCAAGAAAAAGGAAAAAGCTGGCATGTCTCCACTAAATAGATGGATATTAACCTTGCCAAATGGAGTATCCACATATTTTTCAGTTCTTCCTTCTAAGATTTCTGGATCATCCAGGCCTGTTCCACCAATGATACCAATCTGAAGGAGACAATAAAAAGACAACATAGTTGGTCATTTTTCATTAGAATCAAAATCATTACTTCAAGCAAATGCATTTATTCATATATATACACTTGTCTCCATTCCTGCTAAGCCCCAGTAGCTTTTCTTTTTTAAAAGATTTTATTTATTTATTTGACACAGAGAGAGAGAGATCACAAGCAGGCAGAGAGGCAGGCAGAGAGAGAGGGGGAAGCAGGCTCCCCACTGAGCAGAGAGCCCGACGTGGGGCTTGATCCCAGGACCCTGAGATCATGACCTGAACCGAAGGCAGAGGCTTTAACCCACTGAGCCACCCAGGTGCCCCCCCAGTCGCTTTTCTTAAAAAATTACTTTCAGGGGCACCTGGGTGGCTCAGTCGTTAAGCGTCTGCCTTCGGCCCAGGTCAGATCCCAGGGTCCTGGGATTGAGCCCCACATCGGGCTCTCTGCTCCGCAGGAAGCCTGCTCCTCCCACTACCATTCCCTCTGCGTGTCTTCCCTCTCTCGCTGAGTTTCTCTCTGTCAAATAAATAAAATCTTTAAAAAAAATAAATTACTTTCAGAGGTAGAATTTAGTGATTCATCGATTGCATATAAGACCCAGTGCTCACTACATCACGTGCCCTCCTTAATCCCCATCACCCAGTTACCCCAGCCCCCGACCCCCCTCCCGCAACACTCAGTTTCCTAGAGTTCAGAGTCTCTTATGGTTTGCCTCCCTCTTTATTTTCAACTTATTTTTCTTTCCCTTCCCCGTGTTCATCTCTTTTGTTTCTTAAATTCCACATATCAGTGAAATCATATGGTATCAGTCTTTCTCTGACTGACTTACCTCCCTTAATATAATACCCTCTAGGTCCATCCACATTGTTGCAAATGGCAAGAATTCCTGGGAGTTTTTTTTTTTAAGGCCGAGTAATATTCCATATTGTGTGCATGTGTATGTGTGTGTTTGTGTGTGTGTATACACACACACATCTTCCTTATCCATTCATCTGTCCATGGACATCTGGGCTCTTTCCATACTTTGGTTATTGTGGACATTGCTGCTATAAACATTGGGGTGCATGTGCCCCCTTCAGATGACTGTTTGTATCCTTTGGATAAATACTTAGTAGTGCAAATTGCTGGGTCGTAGGGTAGCTCTATTTTCAACTTTTTGAGGAACCTCCATCCTGTTTTCCATAGTGGCTGTACCAGCCTGCATTCCCACCAAGAGGGTAGGAGAGTTCCCCTTTCTCCGCATCTTCCCCAACACATGTCATTTCCTGATTGGTTAATTTTAGCCATTCTGGCTGGTGTGAGGTCGTATCTCCTTGTGGTTTTGATTTGTATTTCCCTGATACTGAGTGATGTTGAGCATCTTTTCATGGGTCTGTTAGCCATTTGGATGTCTTCTTTGGAGAAATGTCTGTTCATGTCTTCTTCTGTCCATTTCTTGACTGACTTTTTTGGTTTTTTGGGTGTTGAGTTTGATAAGTTTTTTGTAGATTTGGATACTTGCCCTTTATCTGATAAGACATTTGCAAATATCTTCTTCCATTCTGTGGGTTATCTTTCGGTTCTGTTGACTGTTTTCTTTGCTGTGCAAAAGCTTTTGATCTTGAAGAAGTCCCAACAGTTCATTTTTGCCCTTGCTTCCCTTGCCTTTGGAGATGTTTCTAGGAAGAAGTTGCTGCGGCTAAGGTCGAAGAGATTGCTGCCTGTGTTCTCCTCCAGGATTTTGGTGGAGTCCTGTCTCACATTGAGGTCTTTGATCCATTTTGAGTCTATTTTTGTGTGTGGTGTAAGGAAATGGTCCAGTTTCATTCTTCTGCATGTGGCTGTCCAATTTTCCCAACACCATTTGTTGAAGAGACTGTCTTTTTTCCATTGGACACTCTTTCCTGCTTTGTTGAAGATTGGTTGACCATAGAGTTGAGGGTCCACTTCTGGGCTCTCTATCCTGTTCTATTGATCTATGTGTATGTTTTGTGCCAGTACCACACCGTCTTGATGACTACAGCCTTGTAATAGAGCTTGAAGTCCAGAATTGTGATGCCGCCAGCTTTGGTTTTCTTTTTCAATATTCCTTTGGCTATTTGGGGTCTTTTCTGGTTCCATACAAATTTTAGGATTGTTAGTTCCAACTTTATGAAACATGCTGACGGTATTCTAATAGGGATTGCAGTGAATGTGTAGATTGCTTTGGGTAGCATAGACATTTTAACAGTATTCTTCCACGAGCATGGAACGTTTTTCCATTTCTTTGTGTCTTCCTCAATTTCTTTCATGAGTCATATCCTTTACCTCTTTGGTTAGGTTTATTCCTAGGCATCTTACAGTTTTGGATGCAACTATAAATAAGACTGACTCATTTTCTCTTTCTTCTGCCTCACTGTTGATGTATAGAAATGCAACTGACTTCTGTGCATTGATTTTATATCCTGCCACTTTGCTGAATTCCTGTATGAGTTCTAGCAATTGTAGGGTGGGTCTTTCGGGCTTTCTATATAGAGTATCACATCGTCTGCGAAGAGTTACGAGTTTGGCTTCTTTGCCAACTTGGATGTCCTTATTTTCTTTTTGTCGTCTGGTTGCTGTGGCTAGGACTTCCAGTACTATGCTGAACAACAGTGGTGAGAGTGGACATCCCTGCCATGTTCATGACCTTAGTGGAAAGCTCTCAGTTTCTCCCCATTGAGAATGATCTTAGCTGTGGGGATTTTGTAGATGGCTTCAGTGATCCTGAGGTATGTTCCTTCTATCTCTACACTGCAGGGAGGGGGGGTTCCCGCCAGTTCTGCTGCTTGCTGGGTGGCTGCTCACAGAGTGGTCACCCGATCGATCCGTGGTTCCGTTTCCTGCAATCCCAAGCTGAGAGCTACTCCTGGGCTCTCTGATCGCAGGCGGCTTCCCCACTCTGATGCCTCAGAGCTCTGCTGCCCTCAGGCACCCTGGTCTTCTGTGACCCTGGGGATCCTGAGACCACACTGTCCCACCTAGGATTCCTCCCTGCTTCGCCATCTAAGTACCTTTTAGGTAGGGAAGTCCCTCACCAGAACGGACTCCTGAAAGTTCCAATTTTGTGCTCAGTTCTATAACTTGCGGCAGCCGGCTGACAGAGGGTCCCTCCCCCTGTGGTTTATGTTCCCATATACCGCCTCGGATTCCCATCTCTGCACCTCCTACCATGCAGAAAGTGGTCGCTGTTCTCTTTGTAGAGCTGCAGTTACTCTCTTCTTATATCTGAAGTTGAGTTAGCAGGTGTTCAGAATGATGTGATGGCTATCTACCTAAACTCCTGGGACCAAACGAACTTGGGGTCCCCTCCTCCTCCACCATCTTAACTCCTCCCAGCCCCAGGTGTTTTAAAAACTGCACATTACTGAAAAACAACCACCCATTCAATAAATATTTGAGGGCCTTCCATACTGCAGAATTAACCAAAGCAGGGGTGACGTTTTAGACTCTATGACATTTAGTGCTAACTATGCGAGTAACAAATTAGCACAAAAAGGTACTTTAGCTAGCTTAAGTCACAAAACCAAACCTAAAATATAGGCATGTGGTTGCCGACAGTACTTTCTAACCAATTTTATTTTCTCTACTAAATGGGTTATGGAATAAGCAATGTTTGAAAGACTTCTAGGGCAGAAAATATTCTGTATACCCAGCTGGTCATGTTTCATCCTCATTATACCATTTGATAAAGAAACGAGAAAGATCTTCTTTCCTATGCCACTAATATCACAGAGTTGTAAGAGATCATGGATAGAAGAGTCCGGAAGAGCATGGAAAGTTAGTCTCATGTATATTTATAAAATCAAACTAGCCTTCCTATCTATGTAAATACAAATAAATAATGCAGGGGCAGTTCTGAATTTTTTTTTAAGTTAGAGTTGTATTGCGTTTTCCAGAGATGAACTTATCAGCCCTTGTCTTTGGGGGCTAATCCGAGTTACAGGAACCTGGTCCTGCAACTCCAGAGCTAATCCGATTTGATGACTAAGAAACACAAACAAGAACAGTTACAAAGACAGCTAAATACTAACTGAATTGTTAATTAGAAATTAAATGACGGAAATCATTAAGGCTTCTCTGGGCTGATAGTTTCTAAAGGAAAAATAGTATTTAAATTATCAGTGACAGGTTAGAGCAAGGACACTTTATTAGAAAGCAAATGGAAAGTGACCTGAGCATTTTTTTTTCAATGAAAAGCTTTAAATCTATTGCCACCTGAGTAAAATTTCTACTCAATGAAAGACAGCAGCTCCTTGAGAAAAAACTCCAGGTTAAGAAGTTACTAACACCTGAATAATTTTCAGATCAAGTTACACAAGTTGGTTTTATATTATGAATGGCTACTCTGGTCCCCAATTTTCTGGAAACAAACAAACAAACAAACAAACAAACAACAACAACAACATAATACATAGGAGGGGCAATTTATTGAGATATGACTGAAGAACTGCTAGTTTACAAGATTCAAAACTTTAAAAGCATCCTCACAACTTCCTAAAGTGGCTAAACCAGTTTTTGAAGTTGGCGCCACCTTGTGGCACGTTGTTGAGACTACAGCAGGTTACACTCTGGGCCAACCCCACCTCTCTCCTGCCTTCCACCACAGACCATCATTAAGACTAACCAATACTGCAGTTTTTAAGTCAACAGAAATGTTCGTTTAAGTCAGTACACTTAAATCATGCTCATCCGCTAGAAAAAATTATAAATCGGTTTTATACAATCCTAACCCTTCCTCCAGCGGCCTTCTCCATTTTATCCTCCATTTCATACATCTCTGAGGCACCCCAGACCATGGGATGGGGGCAGGTAGAAGGGGCTAATAAATGGCTCAGCCTGTGTCATCATCCCAGGTCACAAAGCTGAGCTGCTGACCCGGAAATTATTCTTAGCCTAATCTTGCGGGATTCTGTTGCTCTTGAAAACTTCTGCGCTCCCCCTCCCCCTTTTCTAAGGCTTACTACCAACTGGACTTGGCTGTTTCTGGATGTCCCCTGGGCCATGGCATGCACTCTCACACTTGTACATACACAACAAAACTGATTCTGTTGTGAAACCACCTCTTGGTCTGGGGCAGGCTAGCCCAGCATCGCAGCAGTGATTAAGAAATGCCAACCAGGGGTCCTGTCGAAGTTCAGTGCCCTTGAGCCCACAGTCAGCAGCCCTAAGCTTCAGTCCACAGCACCCCGGCTGCAAGACTGCATTAGGTAGCTGGTAACTCAGCCCTCCGAGAGGAATATGTACCGGGCATGAAAGCAAGAGCTGCTGCTGCTCCCCAAAGAGGCTGAGATGGGGTCTCTGGCACTGGAATTATTTGTAGGCAAGTATGTCCAATCATCCAACTGGCTCCAATTGTTTACAGAAAACCATATCTTGCAAAGTATACAGGACAAGTGCAGCAATGCCACACCGGGAAATGGACCTCTAACCATTTTCCTGCCGCAGGGGGAGGCCATCAGTGCCAGGATGGGGCAATGTCGCCACCTGCTGGCTCCACAGCAAAGTACAACTAGGATGGAACCCCCCGGGCACCATGGCCTAATTCTGGTGTCACCTGGAGCCTTTAAATTCAATAGCTGGTCAGTACCTGTCTCGGTAATAACAAAGTCACTGTGTCTGAGTACTTAGATTTCTCACGCACTGTGATAAGTGCTGCAGCCACTTTACTGCATTCGGTCTTCACAACCACCCCATAAGATGCGCCCTCCAGTATTATACCCATTTTCCCAAAGACATAGGAAAAGCATCAAATTAAGAAACTCACCCGAGAACAAATCATAAAAAGCAAAGCCGGAATGGGGATGAACCCAGGTCACGCTCAACTGCTGTGATGAACTGTCTCCCAATATCCCCTGGAGTCCTTTATTCCATCACACCCCATCAGGAAAGTTTTACTCTCTCCATGTACTGAGGAAACTGGTGCTCAGAGAGGTCAAGTTCTGGGCCAAGGTCACAGAGCAAGGGATCTAAGCAAACACCTCAAAAGGGAGGGGCCTCTCCATCAGTGACCTCATCCACACTCAGGAGGCAAGGACAAGACCTTATCAGGCCTCAGGGGCCAGAAGTTTCAGCCCTTTAGTTCAGGTTATCCTATACTGCCTAGTAATGTATTTGAGGACTGGGATGGAATTTCTGGGCCGATCCTGCCCAGCCAGGACTTCCTTACATGAGATAACATTCTGAAACAGAGAACCTCTGGTCAATTATGGTCACTGCCAACTTTTAACAGCTAGTGGTTCATCCCACACTTTCCCACTGACAGACCACTGAGTCAATTTCCCTTTAAAAGAAAAGAGGGTTTGACTTCCTCCCTGAGAGTGCAAAAGCACTTAATCTAAATGTTGGCTTAACCTGGCCAGAATGGTTATGTCCAGCAATGCTGAAAGGGCTCCTATGAACCCCTACCCTGTGTCTATTTCCCCTAGTACCTGGGCCCAGGAGACCTTACATATCCCACGGGGTTTCAAGAACCCCTTACCATCACTTTGAGGCCCGAATACGCTACCTTAAAGAACCCAGCACTCCATGATGGCATTCTCTAAACACAGAAGCCCAAGCAGTTGAGACTAGCTCATGCCAGGGAGGTGGGCTGCCTCTAAATGCTTCAAACTCACGATGGGGCAAGAGGACTGGGGCTCAAGCTGGCGCTGATCCCTGAGCACTTCAGGCCTTCGGCTCTGGTGGCCACGGCCATATCTGGCAAGCACGACAGACAAAAGTTCTCCCTTTACGGAGCCAACCTGGCTTCGAGCCTCCCAGGGCCTTGTAAAATCCCAGAAGCCCAGCTGTGGGGAGAGAGAGTGGCCAAATGTCTCGGCTTGGGTGGCCTGTTCAAAACCTGCAATGCGGTCCACAGAGATTGTCGGTGGCTCGATTTCAGACAGGACGCACCTCTCTGTAAGCCGCCCCTGCAGGGGACAGTTATGGGCTGCACCGGTCCCCTCCCCAAATCCTATGTTGAAGCCCCAGCACCCAATACCTCAGACTGTAACAATTTTTGAATAAAGGCTCTTTGCTAATTAAGGTTAAACGAAGTCACAGGAAGGGCCCTAACCCACTCTGACCCGTGGCCCCACCTTGATCTTGGCCTTCCCGCCACCAGGCTCTGAAAACAGACATTTCTGTGGCTTAAGCCAGCCAGTGCAGGGCACTTTGTTAGGGCAGCTCTAGCGCACTAGCACAGGAATAGGATATTTTGGTCAGGGAAAACCTTAGGGCTCAGAGCACCCATTGCTTTTACTTAACAGACCTCCCTGCACAAAGTCAGGATGTTATTCTAATGGGCAGACACCCTCTTGAAGATATAGTTTGCCTCCTGAAATTGCCAGTTTTGGTTTTTTGGTGTTTCTTTTTTCTTTTTTTTTTTTGAGAAGTCTTTTCCTCAAGGCTTACTGTATTC